>VDFB02047230.1:559275147-559358277 GCA_007258455.2 Sequoia sempervirens
GAAACCGTTGATTAATCAAAAGAAGCGCAGTTTTGTGAAGAGGGAGTTAGTGTACTTGGGGTTTGTTGTCTCAGCAGAAGGTCTCAAGATGGACCCAGAGAAGGTGAAGGCTATTCTGGAATGGCCTACCCCAAGAACTACTACTGAGGTGAGATCTTTCCATAGTTTGGCTAGTTTTTATAGAAAGTTCATTAGAAACTTCAGTAGTATTTGTGGACCCCTAACTGAAACAATGAGAGGGGGTAGAAAAGAATTCAAGTGGAGCACTGGAGTGGCAAAAAGTTTTGAACTGTTGAAGCATAAGGTGACAGAGCAACCTGTTCTAGCCCTCCCAGATTTCAACAAGGTGTTTCAAGTGGATTGTGATGCCAGTGGTTGTGCCATTGGAGCAGTATTGAGCCAAGAAGGTAAGCCCATTGCCTATTTAAGTGAAAAGTTAAATGATGCCAAGAGAAAGTATTTTGTATATGATCAAGAATTTTATGCAATAGTTCAAGCATTAAAGAAATGGAGACATTATTTGTTGCCAAAGGAATTTGTTCTATATAATCGACCATCAGCCTTGCAATACCTAAATAGTCGAAAAAAAATTAAATCGAGGCATATGAAATGGGTAGAGTTTTTGGCAGAGTTATACCTGTTTTGAAACATAGGAGTGGAAGCCAACAGGGGAAGTCAAATGGCTGTGATGCCTTAAGTAGGGAGGCATACATTGTATGCAAAAGATCCCCGACGGCAGAAGCTTGGAAAGCATGCAAGGAACCTGTTACAGTGGACAGGACAAGGTGGCTGGATTTCATAATCCAGGATGGCATGTTATTTAAGGGAAGTCAATTGTGTATCCCAAGGAGTTCCATGAGGGAGAACCCGATAAAGGAGAAGCATAGTGGAGGAATGGTAGGACATTTTGGTCGGGATAAGACCATTGCCATTATCAGTGAGCATTATTATTGGCCTCAGTTGTCACAGGATGTGAAGAAGTTTGTACAAAGCTATAGGGTATGTCGATGGCTAAAGGAGTGAGCCAGAATATAGGCTTATATCATCCCTTACCTGTACCAGAGAGGCCATGGGAGGATATAAGTATGAACTTTGTTCTTGGTTTTCCAAGGACACAACGAGGGAATGATTCAGTCTTTGTGGTGGTTGATAGGTTTTCGAAGATGGCACATTTCATTCCATGTCAAAGACCCATGATGCAGTCCACATTGCTGACTTGTTCTTCAAAGAGGTGGTGAGGCTACATGGTTTGCCAAAGAGTATTGTTTCAGATCGTGACACCAAATTTGTGGGGTACTTTTGGAGGACCTTATGGAAGAAGCTGAAGACAGAATTGAAGTTCATTCTACACACCATCCACAAACAGATGGGCAGAAAGAGGTTGTTAACAGGAGTTTGGGTAACCTACTGAGATGTTTGGTAGGAGATAAACCTAAGGGATGGGACTTGATCTTACCCCAAGTAGAATTTTCTTACAACAATTCTATCAACGAACCGGTAGATCAACATTCCAGATTGTGTATGGAGGTAGTCCCAGAACAGCTCCAGAATTGAGGAAGATGGACCAAGAGAAGAAAATAAGTGTTGAAGCCGAAGATTTTGTAGAACACATCAAGGATATACATGAGAAGGTAAGAGAACATATTAACAAGATCAATATGCGTATAAGGCTAAGGCATATTAGAAGAGGAGGTATAAGGAGTTTTATATTGGTGATGAAGTGATGGTCCACTTGAGGAAAGAAAGGTTTCTAGTGGGAACATATAACAAATTGAAGATGAAGAAGTTCAGTCCCTGTAAAATTTTGAAGAGGCATGATTCAGGGAATGCATATGAGGTAGAGTTGTCAGATGGATTCAACATTTTCCTTATGTTCAACATTTCAGATTTGACAGAGTATCATGAAGGTGGCATAGAGGAAGTACCAATGATGGAACAGTGTGGGATTCCAGCACCTACTTCAGAAAAAGAGGAGATTGAGGAAATCTTGGATAGTCGTGTGGGAAGGAGTACCAGAAACATTCAGTATGAAGAATATCTAGTGAAATGGAGAGGAAGGCCTATGGAAGATTCATCCTAGCTATCTAAGACAGCGGTTGATCGGTTGAGTTTTCCTCAACCATCTGATACGTGATAGGGTCACTTCTCAAATTACCCTGGGTGTCTGATGCAGGAGCATCCAGTGGTGTACGGGCAATCTTGCATCACCCAAAAATAGTGAAATTTCAAATTTCTCAGTTTTTAGATGATTTTACATTTTTGGATACCCTTTTCGTCATAATGAAATTTCCAATTTATGGCTTTTATTTTCTATTCCTGGGTTGAAAGATATTGCAATTTTAGATTCCCATATTTGCACCTGAAAATCTTTCGAGTTGGATTTGAGGCACTTAGAGCTTCCGGAATGGCCCTAAAACTTTTTGAAATCGGCATAGAGGATTTTGAGCGCATTCTTGACTTTGAGACCTTTCCAACAGTTCAAATGGTTCGCGAATTGGAGCCCCGGATCAAAAGTTATGGCCTCGGGAAGTTGGCGCACTTTCTAGAATATACAATTGCAAATGTTCTTTTGAAATTTAAACTTCAAGTTGTAATTTTTGGCGCCAAACCGCCTAAACTCAAATTTTAACGTTGCTTTGGCTCCAAACTAAAGGGGAGCTCTATTTATGGGCGGGTTTCTAATATTTTTGGGTAACTTTTTGGGGACAAGCTCGCATATTGTGAAAGGGTAATTTTGTAGCTTTCTCTAGCTTGCATGTGTTGTAGAACTTGGGGATTTGAGATCCTCTGCATGTAAAAAGCTCCATTTTCTGAATAATAAAATTATTCTCTTGTTTGTGGGTTATTTTTTGTGTCTCGGGCTGTGCCCTCATCAAGTAATCATCTTATTTGTACATATAAATAAATTTTGTTTAGGTATTAAAATTTATTGAATAAATTAAATTATTTATAGATATTTTAAAACATATACATGTGAATGAAGGTCTATTTTTAATAAACATAATCTAAAAAATGAATAATAATAAATTAAATTAAGAAAATGTAGAAACAAATAATATGAATCATGGGTTGAAACATGCACAATCAAAAGGATTTAATAAGGTTTGGCTTGAGGGTAACTCCCTCAATATCATTAATTATCTTAAAAAGTTGTCTTATCCTTCGTGGACAGTGGAGGCGCTAATTAATGATGCTATCAATATTGTGGAATTCTTTGATCAAATGCCATATCTCGCATGTTTATAGAGAAGGAAATAGGTTGGCTGATTATTTCGCCAATTATGGGGTGAATGATTCAATGGTGTGGGGTGAACATGATCTCCTACCCCTAGAGGCTCGCTCTATTATTCAACATGATGCTCAAAAGTGTTAAGGAGTGTGCTCTTTTAACGATGTTCTGTTGTCACTTGTCCCTTACATGGAAGCATATTTTGAGGTGTAACTTGATGAGAGGAAAGGTTGGGCAGTATGGCGTGTTGGCTCAAATGACTAGACCCTCTTTTCTCATGATTTCTCTCTACCACATTGTCCAATCCACACAGATTATGGGTAGCTGGGAAGCCTTTGTGTTCTAAAGGTTTCTTATTTTCCATTGCAAGCTTTTTAAGTTTATCTAAATTGTCTGTAATTTTTTCCTTTTGTTGGGATTTTTGCATTCTACTACCATGGGTGGAAGCCAAAACAGATTTGAGCCCAAATCTTGTGACACTGTCAAAGCTAACAAGATGTTATGGGAAGTGTTGGAAGTGGGTGGAGTTACCTCATACATGGAGAGGTTGCATGGGTTTGATAAGAAGAAATCCCAAGATTTTTTGGAGGGTTGGCATAATAGGGTGTTGGAATTTGGGGGCAAGGAAGTTACTATCACTGAGGAATTAATTGCTAAAATTATTGGTTTGCCGATAGATGGAATGAAATTTTATAGAAACAAGAATGAGTTTGGTCTGGCTATGGATGTCTTCTTCAAACACAATAAGCAGAGGACGTTGGAACTGGCGAAATGTGGAGAGATATCACGAAGGAGATAATGAGGTACTTTACATTGGATGACCGCTTTTATGTTGTTTCTAGACACCATTTTGTTTTATTGAACCATTTTAGGCATAAAAAGAGAGTGTCATTTCCATATTGCCTCTTGGTCTCTCTGGAAACTGGCATTAGGGATCACAGACATAATCCTAAGAACCCTATCCTCCATGAAGGTCTTATTGTGTTGATAGTTGACTATGTTAAGGTGTTTATCCTTCCTACTCAACCCAATATTGGTAGAAAAAAAAGAAATATCTTTAGTATGTTACTAGTTCTAAGGAGAATTCTGAGGATGAGGATGACCCCCCTACCATTTTACGCATAAAAAGAGTATTGTTTCCATATTACCTCTTGGTCTCTCTGGAAATTGGCATTAGGGATCACAGACGTAATCCTAAGAACCCTATCCTCCATAAAGGTCTTATTACATGTTGATAATTGACTATGTTAAGTCATTTATCCTCCCTACTCAACCCAATGTTGGTCGAAAAAAGAAAAATCTTGAGTATGTTACTGGTTCTGAGGAGAATTCTGAGGATGAGGATTACTCCCCTAGGTCAGAGGCTTCTTTGGAAGGCGAGTCAGAGTCTCTTGCTAGTTCTGAGGGTAAGAAGAGGAAAAAGCCCCAATCTAATGCGCCCTCTAAAGATGAGGAGTATATTACTAGTGATGAGGTTGAAATTGTGAAGTCCTCCCAAAAGCCGAAAGCTATGAAGGGAGCGGGGGGAAATTCTGAGGCAGATTATACTATTGACAAAGATGATTTTAATTTTAGGAGGGAGATTATGCTTGATTATCTCAGCCTTGTTAAGGAACACTTCATTTTTTCATTTAAGTTTTTTAAGTGGGTTTTCATGAGATGAATTCTACTAATGTCTTAGTCAAAACGGCTTGCACTAATGTTGATGAGGCCTCCACTTATAAGGGGCCAATTATACAGGCTTAAATTGATAAGGTACAGGCTGAAGTCAAACAACTCTTTGATACTCTCAAGATGGTTGCTGATGAAATGCTCAAAATGAAGAATTATTATGAGCAAAAGTTTGTTATTTTGGAGGGAAAATTGGAGAAGGTTGTGGAGGTCAGAAAACATGCCATGTGCAATGAGGCTACAGGTTTGTGTCTTCTGAACGAGAAGGCAAGGAAGTGGCTGGAAGATAATTATGGAACTAAAGACTTGGTGGCTAAGGATTGTGTGCAGCATAAAACCACTAATGAAATTGGTCATTTTATTCGTACACGCAACAAGACAAAGTTTAATACAAAGACTGGTGTTCCTACTGATGAAGTGGTGGAAGTTATGAATGTTAATAAGAAAATTATTGATAGTGATCTTGAAGCTGCGAACATTCTGAAAAATCTTTAGTTTGCTTCTATTTTTTGTCTTTTTTGATTATCTGTTTGTTGTTTTTTGACTTATTTTTGGCTGCTTGTCCTATTTTTGATTATATGATGAAGGAGCGGCTTATCTTGTAAAGGGTTTTGGGGCCTCTTCAAAACCTATTTTTCCTATAATAAAAAACAAATAATATGAAAAAAAAGGAGAAGAGTAGAGAAGAAAGAAGAAAAAAGAAAGAAAGAAGTGTTTTTTTATATAAAAATAAAGAAAGAAAATTAAACCTGAAGGGAAGGGCGGAAGGGATGAGCTCTACCGCCACCCTCACCCTGAGAGGGGGTGTGTCCCACCTTCAAGAAAAAATCCGCAGGCTAGGGCAGCTCCCATGGACTTCAATGACCACACTGCTAGGTGAAGATTGCATTTTTTCTGAGCAATAAAAATACCGTGAGGGTGTTTTCTTATCAAAATTTTATATGTAAATAGATGTTATGTTAAATGTTATTCTATTTATTTTATTTTTTGGCAATTAATCTGTGTTGCAAATTTATATGCTCTATGGACACACATTTTCTCAACAAGTGTTTCATAGTTGCAACTTCTCTTAGAAAATCCTTCCTTCGCTCCTCATGGAAGTCCTGTTTAAAGAATCTTCACAACTACATCTGATCCATGCCAATCAGCACGACTCCTTATACCCATGCTATCACGCAATCCATGAGATAATATCTCTTTGAGACAGCCTCAAAAACAGCCATCATACCTTGTTTATGCTGCCACATTTTACAGATACGGTTACCAGTGTAGTATGCTTATATGCATGTCCATAACCTATTTTGGAGTTTCTAAGCTGACCCAGACAAGGAGGATGCTGAAAAAGGCCGTGGAATTGGCTTTACACCTGTGCATTTCATTTTCTTGAAAGTTTGTAAAGCCTTTTCAGCAAATCAAATTGTGCATTTCAAATTTTTAGACGATGCTAGGAACTATTTGGGTACCAAAGAGGTACTTGGAATAGCCCTTTCAGCCAATGACCAGGTGTCGAAAACTTATAATGACAAAGAATTTATTTCAAAATATTTAAAGCTTCTTCAACAATAGATTGTATAGTTTCTAGAACTGGCTATGGCATCGAAAGGGTGCTCAGGAAGCAACCAAAAGCTAAAGCACCTACTTTGAAAGATGAATTTTTTTTTAAGAAAATCCATTTTGTATTGTTTTCGGTGATATCTACGTGTCTAGGAACTCATTTTGGCACCAAAGGAGTGTTAAGAACTACAATTTTTTTGATCTGGATAGGAACGAATGTAAGCTTTTCAAATCCAGGATAGATATTGCCTATATTTTTAGTTGTTGATTGGAGCAAATAGAAACTCCAAATTATGCAATGACACTAAAGAATCTATTTGGTGAAGCTTCGAACAATTGAAGTTCCCATGCCAGACAAACACTTGGATTCTTGGCATTTCTTCTATTCGAGTCATAAAAATAAACATATTATTCTTGACCACGATCTAGTACGCTTTGGGATTCCCCTTCAACATTTCATCTTCCAAGGTTTATTATATGATCATACATCCAAAAGTGGCAAACATATGGATCAGCTTGGCTATCAAAGTCTTCATGCTAGTCATCTAAAACTTTAACAACCATGTAGGACTCACCTTTACCCTATTCTATTGTTACAAGAGACTTTCCTTCAAGATTTTTAAGACTTGTATAGGAATCACTGCACTCTAAAACTTCCTAAAATTTTATATGGTATTATTTGTGTAAATTGTTCTTTAGGTGTAAGAAGAAATATGCAGTGTCTAAAACGAAATCACTTTTTTCCAAAAGAGAGAGAATCATATCTGATTCTTAGAGTCTTACACACTTTTTCATATATAACACTTTCAATTATTGAAAGGTTCTCTCTACAATATTTAAGACTTATTTTATCATACAAGTACGACTTATAATTTCTAATGTCAGCAAGTTGCCTATATCAATCCATTTATAGCAACTCCACTAGCTCACAAATGATTTATACATCTCATGGGATTTTTGGCAACATATAAAGAACTAATGTTTAATGTTCTAATAAGACAAGCCTTTCTTTGTACCTTTCACAACTTTATGGAGTTGTAAACTCCATAAGAATAGAAAATGTTAGAATGTACCACAAAAAGATGTATTTATCAAATTACATTGGAAAACTTGTTTTTCTATCATTGGGTTTATTTCATAATTCTTCACTAAATTATGAAATTACAAGAATTTACAACATGAATTGCAACATGTTTAGTGAGACCATGGATCGTTGACTTTGACATTATAGTCAAATCAACATTGTGAAATGATTGGGAACATTCATGGATGAGACTTCAAATTGCAAACACTAATATTTTCAATTTGACAAAGCTAAAACATAAAAGAGGTTTATACATATAAATTAGATCGATGCAACAATGAATAATGATGTTACAACACATGTCGATTTAATGAATACAAAAATTTTAGAGGTTAAAATTTTGGAAAATAGGCCCACATCATCAATAAGTATAAGCTAGTAATTTCTATTAATATTACAAAATAAATAGACATGTTCATCTAGGAACTCTTTCCCACAAATAAGTAAAGGAGAATGAATGATGTGGTATTCTTGATACACTCTTCCTATTCACTACATTGTAAATAATTGGCTAGTAGGAACTAGGAGTGAATATCAATATTATCATAAGTGCAAGTCATTAGATCTTTGATCTAAAGCCCTATATGAGCAAAGAAGGGTTACAAGGTGAAATACCCTTGAGCTACCACCAACTATCTAATGAAGGTTAATCTATAGTCCCAATCATTCAACGAGTTTCAAGTTGGTGCTCATAAGCCTTTTAGTTAAAATATTTCACATGTCAAGATTTCATAACTCAAGAAAAGAATAATGAAATAATGGTTACACTAGTCGGTGACCTCTAATAATATGTATAGAACTTGATGGGGGATTAGATTTGTCGTCAATGAAAGATCAACAACATGGTAGAGTTCGTAGATGAACTTGATCATCTAAAACCATGCACAAAAAATTTATGTATAAGGAAATGGGGAAAATTTTAATCTTGTGGCCATGAATGGATATTCTAGATTAAGGTCCCCCTATCCCCTAAATTGATAGAAGTGGTTATTATAGGTAGCAATTATTGTATTTAAAAGAAAATTCTCCAAGATCAAATTTGAAATTGATCCTCCTACACACATAATACAAAATCGTATTCAATAACTCACACTAGAAAGTCAAGTTAAGATTTAATATCAAAGAATGGATGTTCTTATGGTTCAATAGAAAATGCCATGAAGATGACTCAAGAATTATGACATGTACCCTATTTGTACAAAGAAATATTCTACCAATAGATTTGGTGTAGGCCATGATATTGATTTCAACATTATTTCCCACCTCTCTCTCCATATTCCTTTCTCTTCCTCTTTTGGCTATAAATACCATGAGCTTTTATGAGCTAGTGGTAAAAAAAATATAGGTGAAGCTCTAATATTTTGTAGAATCAGGAGTATGAGCTATTATATTTTTTCAAGCCTCTAAAAATGATAAAATGTTTAGTCATCCCTCTCCTTTTGCATCATTGTTATATTTTTTATTGTAGTAGTTAAAGTAATCTAGTTCTTTGTGTTAATCTATTTTCCCTTAAAAAAATATTTCCTTGTGTTTTCAATTTTTATTTTGGTAGCCTTGGTTTGTTTATTAAATATTCATTAATATTTTATGAGAATTTCATTTCCATGTTGGTATGAAATTATATACATTCTTTGTAAGGCTTTCAATTGGAAAATAAACTTATTGGGCTCAATCCTTTCAATTTTGATAGATATGAAATTTTCTCACCAACCTTATGTCTCTTAGATTGTAGTTAAAATAATGTGGTATTGAGAAAGAAGGAACCCTATTGATTTTATCTATTCTTGCTAAACTTAGTTATAATTATTCTATTTTTGTATCTACACTTTATGTTATAAGAGATTCTCTTGGTGCTATATTTAGAATTCCTCACTTTACAAATTTTCTACATCATTAACCATGGAATAGGAAACAATATTATAGATGGGTACTCTAAAGTCTTCAAAATATTAGGATTGTGTTGCCAATTAAAGCAAAAAAGACCAAAAGGATTCAAGTGGAAAGGAAAATAAATATAAAAATAATAGTGAGAAAGATATGGAATCAAAATCACATGCCACCCTTAAGTCATCATCATCTAGCATAAAGATAAAATCTAAGAAGGAGAATCCTACATCTATGTACTACAAAAGGCTTGATCATGGTGAACATTTTTGCTACAAGAAAAAGATTGATGAGTTGAAGCATATTCTTTAGAAAAATAATATTAAGCTTTTATTCAATTATGTTTTCTAGTTCATTTACTTCTTCTACCACTTTATCATCAAAATAATAAAAATCTTATTAAAAAAATCATGCAAGTTTTCCTAATTGGGTTGAAAAAGAGAACTATAGAGCACTTTGTGCTAGTACATCTAATGGATCAAGTAAAATTATTCTTGATTCTTAGAGCCTCTCATCATATGGCCTCATCATAGACCATATTTTCTACTTTCAAGTCTTGTGTTATTCCACCTTATGGGAAATAATACTTGTATGAATGTTATTAGGATTCATGGATCTATTGAAATTGGTGAGGGATCTTTCAATGATGTATTGTGTGTGCCTTCATTATCAAATAATATTATTTCTATATCCATATTACTTATAGTGTTACAAGGAAGACTATAGAGTTTACACCTAATTTAATCATCATCATATATTTAGAAATAAAAAAGATAATAACTATTGGGATTAATGATTATTAATATTAGTTATGCACCTTCAGAGGTTTTCTCTTGATGATGGTTTAGATCCTTTGGCTATTTATCACAGTTCTTGTGCAAATAATGTTTCTAAGAACTTTGGATTTATGAATCTTGTTATTCTAAATTCTTATTCATTTTTTGACACTAGTGCCATTGTTTATTCTCCCCCACCTCTTGCTTCTATTGATGTGTAATTTAGTTCAACAAGATATTTTTTTTTCTTTCATATTTAGATTTATTGAATGATTATTTAATAGGAATTGTAAATTTATTTTGTGAATCTCATCTTGTAGATATAAAAGACATTCTAGATGGTTTAAATTTCTTGTTTGATAATAATTATGACACTGTTGTTTTCTCGTGATCATAATTTTTTCTTTAGAGATTGTTTATATTGAGTTTCTACATAGTCTTGGATAGTCAAATTCTTCTTTGATTAGGAATGTACCTAATTTTGATGTGACATCTTTTGAAACTATCATGGAAACACTTTAGAAGTTTTTAGATGCACACTTAGGAGACATCCTACCTCACATTATTTTTTATTTAGCATTTACCATCAGATTTATTTCTTTCCAAGGAAATAAATCCCATTTTTTAGAAGTGTATCATTTTAAATATTCACACTCAGGCATATTTTTTGGTACAATATCTTCTACATTATGGAGAGATTTCATAGTCTCTTTTATTTCCTCTTATTGATGACTTTTCATATTAGTAATGTACATGGTTATTTTTTATTCATACTAAATATAATTCCATCATTTGTATATTCTAATTTATTTTTCTCTCTTGGAGAGGAGTTTTCTCCCACTAGGTTTTTCTCTTTTTTTCATGTTATGAGAGATCCTTATTATCATGAACCATATTCCTTTTTAGCTTATATGTGTAGCCTCTCTATGTTGTAGTTAAGTGGGGTCTTCATGTGAAATTATATTTACACTTTATCTTAAGTTAATTAAGGAATCTTAATTAAGATTTGATTTTCCTTTTATTAGTTGTACATCTTATTAATTAATATAAGATCAATTTTATAGTTTTCTACTTTATGTGGGGGTAGAGCCACAAAATTGGTATACAATTTTATTGAAGAAGAAAAAATGTATTTTCGGGTTTTGAACAAATTTAAGGGGTTAGCTCGAATTGATGGGTTCAATTGAACCCTAAAAGGTATTTGAGTGAACCCCCTAGTTCGCTCGAACCAGTAAGCATAG
This sequence comes from Sequoia sempervirens, assembly GCA_007258455.2. NCBI lineage: Eukaryota > Viridiplantae > Streptophyta > Pinopsida > Cupressales > Cupressaceae > Sequoia > Sequoia sempervirens. Next base: position 559,286,587 of record VDFB02047230.1, read on the forward strand.
ATTGTTTTTAATTAAAAAAAATGGGGTTCAAGCGAAAGGGGGTTCGCTCGAACCCCCGAATTAGGAATTTTTTGAATTAGGCCAATATTTTTTAACATTATTTTGAAGGTGTTCGATTGAACCAGGGTTCGCTCAAACCCCCATTTGAGCAAACAAGTTTAGGGGGGTTTGAGTGAATAGTGGATGGATCGAACACCCCTTTTTCCCCTTTCTCCCCCTCTGCTACTAATTTTTTGTAAAAAAATTCCTTTCGAAGCTTGAGTTAAGGATGAAAATGGAGGAAAATTCAGAGACCCAATAGATGATGGTAGTCCTCAGAATGAGCTATTAATCAAATATAATTTTAATATATTTTGGTTTTATTATGTATTTTTTTTAGTTTAATTAGACATAGGTTTTTCACCAAAAATGAAGTTCTTTATTCTGCACTTGTGGAAAAATAGTAGATTATCAAAATAAAATTCTAAAAAATATGTTCGGGCTAGGTATTGATGTCCTTAATCCAGTAAAAAAAAATGAATTTCAATAAATACAAAAAAAAGTTATGTTGGTCCACCTATGTCTGAATTGTAATTGGTTTGACTTTGAAACTTGATTAAGGAAAAAATATTCAATAAAACACTATGAATCCAAATGAACTTGTTAGATATCGTAGTTACAAATCTAAATTCGAAAAAAATAGAATTTTATCCTTCATAGAAAAAAAGTTATGTTGTATACAGTGAGAATTACTCCTTAAAAATGGTGTTTACTGATAAAAACTAGTTTTCAAAGGAGATGGAAAAAGAAACAAATATATATTTAGAATCTATAGACAAAATGTCACAAATCGCTAGTTTGCATCATCTTCAAATTCCTCACGGTTTAGCCGCTATAGGTGCTCGAAAGTGAAGATTTAGTTTAAAAAATTCAATTCAATGTCCAGTTTGGCCAAAAATTGTAAACCAATATTATGGGGTCACCCGTGGAATATATAAATTTTGTAATTCTTCTATTTATAATAAGCAATTTTATTGATTCCATCCATCCTATATATTTATGATTTTATCTCTTGTGTAAAATAAATACTATAGAGATTCATAACTCTAAAAGTCCTTGTGCTTACTGGTGATAGTGCCAATTCAATTATTTTCTTCTCATCACTACATATGCATGTCTAACCTTCCTATTGATATGAAATCTCATTTTATAATTCTTATGACATGGGAAAAACTTTGTTTCTTTTTACATCATCATTATAGTCTAGGATTTTCTTTTATGCATTCTTCTCTTCCTCTTTCATTTGCAAGTGGTTATTGAAGAAATTATTACTAAACCTACAAGAGACAACCTTTAAATTAAAGATGTCACCCTTGTGCTGATTCACATCACTCACAAGCCTTCCCATTGTTATTTTCTATGTGTGGTGTTAATATTGAGTGCACCTAGTCATTGTAACAAGTGGCTACAATGTTTAAGAAACTAAATTATGTCTTTAGGATCTAGATACATCTCTAATGAAATGTATAGTTCTTGTAGTTCATTAATACCTAAAACTAATCCTAGCTTATGTATAAGCTTATAATTTAAAATAGGATAAACATAACAAGTAAAAGTGTTAGATTATCTAAGATGTTAGACATATAACTCACCCATCTACACCTAAAACTTGAGGATATTGAACACTTCCTAGGATACTAATGTCGTTGATAAAATTAAATTTTTGAACATGAAATTGTGTCCATCCCCTCTAATAGCCAATTTAGTTTCTTATTCCCCTCATTAGTATTAGGTGCACTATTCACATTGCAAATCCCATGTCTTGGAAATTACATTTAATTATTTAGATGATAAATAATATCTAGTCTCTAAACATCATGGAATAGGAAAATTTGGATGTCCATGTGAGTGAGGGGGATTCATTTATTATTTATTTATTATATAAGATACCTTGATTATTATGTAAGACATTAAATGTGGAGGTTATATAAAGATAGTCAAAATTGGGAGTTGCAAGAAGATATTCTATATTTGGTGCTATGATAAGGAAATTGATTCCCTCAAGGAGAACCTAGATATAGGATCTTGGTCAACTTGATTATATGATAGAATATATAAGGTATACGAAGGGTTTAAAATGTGTAAATGGTATAAGCTATGTTACATATAGTAGACACTAGAATTTTGCATATGTATATATATATATATATATACCATCAACCTATCTCAACACCTAATAACATCTAATCATTAAAGTGATTCACCTTATCTTATTAATCTAATTTATCAAAACTACATTGATTAAATATTTTTATTATTCAATTATTTTAAATAAATAATTTTCTCGCAAATATTTTAATATTAAAATAAATCCAAAAATTATATTATCCACAAATAATTTAATAAAAAATATGATAAATAAAAAAATTCAATTAAATCAAATTATTTAACTAAATCCTCAAATAATTAAATAATTCCAATTAATAAATAAATAAGCTAACTATCTAAAACTAGTTTCTATCTCTCCACAGCCACTCCAACTTTAATGGGATAAACTTATATGATTCAAGACAAAATCCTAGTCATTCATTAATCTCATTAAAAATTTATAAATTAAGATCAAACCCAAAGTTTCATCATCTTGATTTTGAGAAATTATATGTTATCAAACTAAGAAAATGCTTGCACCCAAATTATCCCAATCATAATCCTTTCAAAGGGCAAAGGCCTAAAATTCTAATGTATGGATCAAAATATCCCACACACCTAAACCTACCATTTAAAATCTTAAAAAGCTAAATCCCAATAGAAAAATAATTCCAAATTGAAGTTTCATATAGGTTCCAAAATATAGTCTTCAAAATATAAGGACTTTAAAGGAAAAAAATGAATCTAAAGCTAGAATCTTGTGGTCCCTAATCCCCAAAGCCCAAAAAAGTGGTAAGTGACTTGGGCCCCAAAATATGATAATTGTTATTGTAATCAAATCTTGTCAGGGCGGATTCAAATAATCTCCCAAGAGTATGCTTAAAACAAATTCCAGAACACAGAAAAGAGGATGTATAAAACATAGAATAGAAAGAACGGATTTTTGAACTATAGATATAATGCAGATTAATTAAATGATTTTGATTCTCTACAAAGGATAGACGGATCTCACATAAATATGGAAGAGGTAACTCTTGGATGAGACACGTCTCATGAGAGGACGTGTCTCCACAAGGTGGAGACACATTCACTCATGGGATGTGTCCCATTAAGTACGTATGAACTAAATAATTAACACATTTAATATTTAGTTAGATCCGTAATCATAATTGCAAGATTCGATAAATAATCGAACTTCACAATACACCTATGATAATATTAATAATAGATCGAATAAGAGTTTGTATATATCTGATCGATGTTATATATTAATTCAACACTCCCTCTTAGCTAGGGAAGATATTACAAATCAAAAAATATGTAGAGATATCACCTTCACACATGATATCGAAGATATGATATGTTTTCTCAAGATTGTCGAGTCACATGACATTCCTCATAGTCACATATTCATTATGGTATGTGCACTGACATCAAGTCACATGATGTCTACCATAATAATTCATGGCATATCCATGGATATAAATATCCACCATGATTATCTCTTAGGAATCACAATGATCTTCAAAAGACATCAATTCACATGACATCCATCAAAGTGTGCAAGAGATACTATTATGACATGTCCATAGATATCAAGTCACATGATATCTATCATGATAGTTAAACATTGCAAAGTCGTCACCTTACAATGTCACATACAAGTGTTCATTATTAGAAAGATCGTCACCTTTCAATAATGTACACAGGGAAAGAGAAAGTCATGGAGTCACACAAATGACAAAAATGTTTACACATAAAACATCTTTAAATATATTAGTACAACTTCTAAAAAATTTGAATTTTACAAAATATCAACTTACATTTCAATCATACCAAGCTTCTTCTTGAAATGTTCAACCTTGATTCGGGAAAGAGGTTTGGTGAGAATGTATGTCGTTTGATCATTTGTACTAATATACTCCAACTGGATCACATTTCTTTCTACCATGTCTCTTACATGATGATAGGGGATCTCAATGTGCTTAGATCTATAATGGAATACTGGATTTGCAGAAAGTTTGATGCAACTCTGATGATCATAATACATAATAGTAGGATTCAAGGGCTCACCACAAGCAATTTCTAGAGCCATACTACTTCTCTTGCCCCCATAGATGTTGCAATGTATTCAACTTCAGTCGAGCTTTGAGCTACTGAAGACTATTTTTTGCAAATTCAAGATATCATAGCCAATCCTAAACTGATGAATATTTCAATCCATATCCAACTATGCCACACAAGTATCTCAAGACATGCTTTGCTGCAATAAGATTACCATCTTCTTCAGGCTCAACAAGCTCCCTTTGAATCTTCAAGCACTTGCATCAACCTTCTGACCTCTTCGTCCAAGGTTGCCTGCAACACTTTGACTTAGATAACCATTTTCCAGTGCACACCTCAGATACTGTAGAGAGTTTAGACTAGTACTCCTCGATCTCATCCAAGATCTCACTATTTTGAATAGGTTTGTGGGGCTACCAATGACAAATCTAGAAGACAATCTTGAGCAATTCTGATCTCAGTAGTTGAAGGGATCCTCTAAGAGTTCAACACCTATCCTTGCAATACAACAATCTTCACTTCTTCTTAGTGAGTTACAAAACTCCTTCTTGATCCCTGCTTCAAAAATTAAAAAATGACTTTTGGAAGAGAACTCCCTCTAGCCACTAGCACAGTCCTATGTCTGCTTGATCATTTCTTTGGTTGGCATGATTTCCTCACAAGATGCCTTAGGCTTTTCATCATTAAGCAATCTCTCAACACCTTCTACTCTTAGATCTGTCATGGAAGCATTTTAGATAGAGATTACTAACTGTTTATAAGTATCCAAAGAAATATCAAGGTTAGAAATTACTATCTTAGGTTATAGCATGAATACATGAACCTATAACAGAAATATATCAAAGAATCAGAATGAAGGAATAAAGAAACTTATCTTTATTGGATTTTGATATAACTCTTTCTTCCAACTTTTACTCCTCTCGAGAGTGTTAAACTCAACACAGCAAAGGACAATCTAATCAATTGCAAATTTATTAAATGCGTTATGCAGTTCACATGTATAACCAACTCTCTCGAAGAGTTAAGGCTCAAACATAGTTCATGCATCGATATGATCAGCCTATCACAACGAAAAAAGTTCTCTTTTCCATCTCAGAGTCACACTCAGAGATCTTCAAAAGAATCACAAGCAAAGAATAATTGAAATCTTCAAAGGATCTTATGTTAGTGAACACAATTTCAAGAGACTACCATCTCTCTTTACTAATTACAAGATCCAAGTAGAAAGGGGTTTCAAACAAAACAAAGAATACTTATCTCGCTAAGAGTCAAACACTCCTGAAGTGCTGCACTTGAATGCTTCCTAAGCTCTGCTCATAACAACTTATAGAAAAAATAAATCCTTCACATTGCACAAAAATTTGTTTCTCCTCTCACAGGCCCATCTTAACTCAGAAACAGAGTAATTTCCAATCTATCTTTTATACAACATGCAAGACAAAAGTGAAATACTTATCTTGTTATGATTTAGTGTATTGAAGTCGTCCCAGGTTACCTTCGTAATAGACCCGATATCGGGTTAATATATCAAGAAGAAGGACAGCATCCAGAACAGAGAAAATGGTTATTAGAAGTCTCCTACAATGACATAAAGAAGTTCAATGTCATCGATACACTTCCTCTAAATTCTGACATAGAGAAGCTTTTGACTCTTAGCATGGAGCCTCTCCAATGCACATAAAATAGACACTTGTTCTCTTAGAATAATTTCAGGTCCATTCCTTTGGTTGACGCTTAATCCATCTCAACCCACGAGTATTCATTTGATCTTCCTTGTTGCTTTCAGGATAATCATCGATAGACAAGAGTAATTTCCAATCTTATGTTCACATAATAGACAGGCTTGAACGACAAAAATCATACAATAGTTTATATACGCTTAAAGTAGTGAGGGAGAGAGGTTGGTGTCATCTTTGCAAACTCTCTCCACTTCCAAAGCAACTCATTTTTGTCATCCCGAAACAATTCCAAGATAACCAAAATGGCCTTTAACGGATCCTTATAATCTCCCATTAACAATAGAACGATCAACCCATATGTATGATAGTCTAAGATTTCCAAATCATCATTATAAAAATTTGGTTGAGTATTGCAGGTATTCTCACACGCTTAATGGAAGCACCTTTAATGTTGTAGCCTGCAAGAAGCTCAGGCGGGTCTCCTAGAAAGAAAATAACGCCATTGCAGTATGAAACAACTTCATAAAAGCAGAGAATTGCAAACCCTTTTTTCACTGCGAACTCAGACTGGTGTGCCAGAACTAATGTGCTCGACTCACCACTGGAAATGCCTGATGGTATTACAAACCCCGTCGATAGGAACTTGATGACTGCCAGAATTATGAGAGTTCCCATCCCTTCACCCAGAGCATCTAAGATCTTGATGGATATATGCCCCGATAGTCTTACAATACCGTTCACAATCCCAGGCTCATACAACGCCAAGTAATGTACCAGCTTGGAATGCCAAATGACTCATCACAATGTATCTTCTCTAGACTCCACGCGATCAACAAAGACTTGAGCTTACCGCGATACAAATGATTTGTACACTGGGTTGTAGAGGACACGGGAATGTGAGATAGATGCGGCTCCTCTCGATTTGTCACTTGAATGCGTAACTAGAATATATATTTGTTGTTTCCACCAATCGCTTCCTGGGTGTCAACTGCGTGAGAGACTACATCCTCACTAATCCCTATCTTCTTTCTCAAGTGAGTCTGATATTTAGATTTGATTTGGATTCACACAACGTAGCTCTTATACCATGTTATTGTAATCAAATCTTGTCAGGGTGGATTCAAATAATCTCCCAAGAGTATGCTTAAAACAAATTCCAGAACATAGAAAAGAGGACGTATAAAACATAGAATAGAAAGAAAAAATTTCTAAACTGTAGATATAATGCAGATTAATTAAATGATTTCGATTCTCTACAAAGGATAGATGAATCTCACATAAATATGGAAGAGGTAACTCTTGGATGAGACACGTCTCATGAGAGGACGTGTCTACACAAGGTGGAGACACGTTCACTCATGGGATGTGTCCCATTAAGTACGTATGAACTAAATAATTAACACATTTAATATTTAGTTAGATCTGTAATCATAATTGCAAGATTCGATAAATAATCGAACTTCACAATACACCTATGATAATATTAATAATAGATCGAATAAGAGTTTGTATATATCTGATCGATGCTATATATTAGTTCAACAATAATCATAAATTCAAGTAGTCCAAATATCTAAATAAAACTATAACAAGACAAACCATGAAAAATATTTGGGTCCCAAAATCAAGAAATGTGAATATTCACTCCAAAATCCAAAATTTCCCCATCCAATATTTTTAATCCAACAAAAGTCAAAACACAAAAACCTAAAATCCACCATGACATCCAACAATAGAACCCATCTTCAAACCCAACATGGTGTCTGAAACTTGTTGGTTTCACTTCATATTACTTCTAAGACATTTACACATGCCTTTGTATTTCAATCCTTCCATGTATACCCCTCTTACCTATCATAATACATTATCCCACATATCTCCACGACTTCACCCCCTTCATTCAAAAATTTCCATAGCCTACTTCCCACTCTATTTTCCCTAGTATTACTCTAGGAGTAGCCAACCTAACAATCATAAAAGATCACAAATAAAATTCATCAAGAATAATACTAGAAATGTGATTTACTTGAATTGGCCATGCACAATTTAATATTATTATCTTACAATGAAAGTAGACACTTGATTACAAACATCAAAAAAATTAAAAAATTAAATTAAATCAAAGTAAAGAGAAAAAAATCATCCAATGGTAACAATTATTTCTATACATCACCTTTTTTTTTTTTTTTAGACTACAGAAATCGGGTAGCATGACCCCCTATAAACTGCAGTGCGCCTGGTAAACTTTTTAATGTGACCGGCGGCGCTGGCGCGACACGCCCTCCGGTACCACGGGACGGGGGGAGACTAGAACTCGTGACCAGCAGAGCCGCAACGGAATTACTTAGCCAACCAAGCTAGGGCCCCCACCCATTTCTATACATCACCTTGGGAAAGTATCATGATGATTTATTTTTTATGAGGGGCATGTGTAAATATGTTTCCTATAAGTACCCTACACTTGGGGAGAAGCTTCTCTCACTCACTCATCCCATTCATCCTATGTATCATTAACCATCATCCATATCGTACTATCTTACCATGTCATCCATTTGTACCTAAATTCTCATTTTCCTCTTTAGACCTTGATAAAGAAGTGTATAAGGTCTTGAAATATTTCTATGAAATCCTTTGATGTTTCCAAGTATACCATCATACATGGGAAACATTCTTAGAGTAGAAGCATAAAATTCCTATGTGAGCTAGCCCTTGGAAATCAAATCCTAAATCCCCTCTCCCTTTCCACCTCTAATCCTATCCTTCCATCAATTATGACCATTTATCCTCCCATATTTCTCTCCACCCAACACCTTCGCCCTTAGTGCTAGAATGGATTTTCTCCTTTGTAGCTCAAATGCATCCAAGCTAGATATAAGACCCATAATCCTAAATTCTAGATTAAACCTTGATATCCAGGGATCCACTACATTTATTCAATATATGTGGTTATTTTTCTCAAAACCCCATCCATGCATCCAATCCATCAATCCACATATCTTAAAATTATCTACACACCACACCAACAACATTAGAAAATAATCTTTCCAAATCTAGCCATTCAACGTACCAAATATCCGAAAGGTATCCATTAGCTTCATTCTTCATCTTTCTAAAACTAAGACCTTTTTAAAACAATCAATCATCATCATTGGGATATATTGTTTCCAATCATCACATTATTCTCTAGATATATCATTCCCACATCAACAATGTCATCATCATTAAAAAAAAATCAATTGTTTTCTTTTAGCTTAATCAAGGGAAAAGTCTTGTTTTTCACTTAGTATATTTTTATTTTGTATGCATGTTTTCTTTCTTTCTTGTGTGTGTGTGTTTATATTTTAATTTTAATTTATGCTAAAATTTTGAAGAAAAAAACATGAAATATTTGGTTTAGTTCCTATGACATGCTTCTCCAAGGATACTGTAATTATTTAGATGATGTTAAATCTTCATTTTATGATCACTAAGGCATCATTCTTATCATTTATTTTATATTTATTTTATATTTTCATGCATTTTTGTGTGCATTTTCTTTATTTTATCTTTTTGTTTATTATTTCTAAGTGTTAGTGATCCAAATATGCACCCCTTATGCCAAGTTGTGAAAGAACTCAATAGGTTTGGATGTAACATGGGACTGCTTTCAAGTTGTGGATGTCATATTTTGAAAGAATACCTCCAGATTATGGGATGGCTCCCTTTTGATGTCACCTAACTAATGATTTCTGAGGAAAAGGGTAAAAGATGCCTAAAAATGAACATTTAACTAAAACTACCTAGGGTGATACACCAAAAACTGACTAAGAGCTGTAAATAGCCTATCCACATTCAAAACAATGTCATAAAACCTTTTTCACACAACTCATTTTCTCATGCATTTCACATAAGTAATTTATAAGGAGGTTTGTTAACAAGACTCTTAGAAGGAAAAAAAAATCTCACAACTGATACCACTTGCATGAACTAACACAACTTATAACCTGTAACAATGCATTTTTTGCTAAATAGGTGCCTAAGCATGAGACAAGATTGCAAGGAAAGGTAAATTTTCACAAATAATTTGATCAATTACTAACATCACATAATAAAACATGAAATGAGAAGGTAAATGTTCTATTTTATTGATTCAAAGTACTCAACTGTATCACAAGTCCATATGAGTTACAATATTGCTCCTACTGAAAAAGATAACTCCCAAAACCAAGCTATCACTCTCCTAGAAAGAAAGAACTAATTCCAATAACAAAGATTGAAGTTACTTAAGCAAAAAAAAACCAACTCCTCACACACATGTCCATCTAGAAGGTTCTGGTCGGATGTAGCAGAAAAAGCCAAAAAGAACCTTCTAGAAACTCTCCAAATTGTCCTCCACATGAAGCAAAATCAAGCCAAGTCAATAGTCACACTGAAAATGTGACAAAAATGGCTCTAAACAGCCTCTTTTCCTCCAAAAATAGTCAAAACAGCCTCTCACACACTCCTCAAGTCTGTAAGTCATCATTGGTCCTCACACAGGTATTGACCCACTCTTGAATCACACCTTTGGTGCCTTTGCATAATACAAGACTCTAATTTGCATTTAAAAAACAATAATAATCTGCTTAAGTGATTTATAATAAATCACTTAAACAAATTACTTTACATTTCAAAAGTATGCAAAAAGAGGCCCCACCACCTTTGGATTACATCAATATTTTGCATCAAATAAACAACATTAAATAATATAGTGATTTGCAAATCACTTGAGTAATGTTTTTCAATTACAAAATACAAAAATAATGATATACTTAAATGCTTGTAAAAGCATTAAGCAAAAACCCAACTCCTCCAAGGCATTTGATCAATTCTATTTATCTCCACTTCTACATTTCAAGGCCAAAAGAACATGACTATGACTTAGTCAACAACTCCTGATTCTCAAGGACAAACAAAGGCCCAATAATTCGTCCTATATGATCATAAAGGGCTTCCACACTTCTTGGAAGTCACATTTTGAAGGTCTTCAAGGAATATATGTCTCAAAGGTCACATGCACATGGTTTGGGACTTGGCACATTCTAAAGGCATATCATATTTCAAAGGAACTACATGTTTCAACTTGGAGGACTTAGCAATTTTTAAAAACAAGCACATGATGTTCAAATAAGAAAAAATTGCCTAAGTCCTAAGACTCGCCATTCAACCCACTTAACACATTAAAATGTGTTTCATTTTTTAAAAAGAAGGGAAAAATTTTCTATTGGCCTCCAAAGGGTTCAAACCCTAAACAACAAAACATGGGAAGAGCAAAAAAAACCATTCATTTTGAGCATCGAGCTTTCTAGAGAAAACTTCCACTGCCATGAGGGTTTGATGAAGATACTGGAAAATGGTGTTTTTGGCCAATTCCTGGCATATTTCCAGATGAAATATTTTGTGGCTTCCTTAGCAAACAACAGGTAATGCATTCTCTGCATCAAAATTTGGTTTCTTCGCATCTTTAAAGGCCATTTTATGAGTTAAATGGCCACGACCATGTAACATTTTCTGAACATTTTGTTTCATTTATTTTCTCTATGGTTGTTCATCTTGTTTCACAACCGCCATTGGTGATTCTTTGAAGCTTGAATAGAGGCTTTTATGTGACAAAAATGCTTGTATAACAACATAAATTGAGCAATTTTAGCTCAAGTAAGCGCACCTCAGCAATATACTTCCATTTTTTATCAAAAAAAGCTCGAACTCGAGCTTCCTCCATTGATAACGAATGCAATTTCACTCTTTTTTGTTTCCTCCTTGCTGTAATTGAAATTTAGATCAAAACCCATAGTGTATTTTGTGATTTTTGAAGGAAAACAAACCTTCTGGCCACGACCATGGAGAGTAGAGTAGGGTTTTGACATAACCTTTTTTTTGCTTCAAAAATTTCATGATAGCTTTGAAAATACTTCTTTATTTGCAATTTTGCACAAACCCAGATGGGCTTTTTGACTTTTAGAAGAAAAACTTGACTTTTGGTCATCACTGTAAGAACTACTGGTCTTGAAAAAAAAAAAATCCTGTAGAATGGTCTCCATTCATACTTCCTTTGAAACTCTTCTATTTGCATATTTTTAACAAACCTAGATGGGTTTTGTGTTTTCTGAAGAAAACATGCCTTTTTGGCCGCGGCCATGAGGAATGGATAAAAGGTTTTCACATACATTTTTTTCTTATTTGTAGAAAAAAACTCCACATTATGCCCTTCAATATCTCTGTGTGTGCAAATAAATTTACACCTCTGTATTTTTGCAATTTTAAAACAAACCCAAATGGGTTTTGTGTTTGTAGAGGAAAAAGTTCACTTGCCTCTGCATTTTTGCATTCCATCAGAAACCCCAAGTGGGTTCTTTTATTTTATTTAAAGAAAAATGGCCTTACCAAGTCGCCATGACACATTTTGGACACTCTAAAAAGAGCTCTATCATGCACCTGGGTATTTCATTTCTTGCATTTCCTTCACCATTTGAAGAACATTTGAAATTTATTTCAAAGATTTAGTGCCACTTCTTGAAAATTCATGCATATTGTCATTATTTTGAATGATCATCATTTACTTTTCCATTGTTATCTAACCTTACGATTGTTATTTAAGGATCATACATCTCCTAGGCACTTACACACATTGCTTGACTAGAGTATCACTGCAAATATGATACTTAGTAAACTTCCCTCTCTTTGGTTTCTTGGCATTTAATATGCATAGCATGGTTTCAACACAGTTGGTTGTGGGTTGATGAAACTCATAGATAGTTCTGAAAAAAAATGTCATCATATGCATTGGAAGATTTCCCATGTTCCTTTACTTTTCATAAACAACCAACTTTCTCTATCATGGCTGTAGCTATGCATTGTCCATCATGTTGACACATGCTTGAATATTGTTTTGTTTATTGGGTTCTATCATGACAAGGTGTTTGTATTTTACAAATGCAACATTGAAATTCAAGTCCCACCTGTAATCCATGGTAGCTTCATATGTTTTTTCCTTTGTGATATTAGCAAGGTTGTCATGCATGTTTGCTTCACTTGTGAGTGGTATCATGAAATGTCTTCACCATAGATGTAGAGATGACCCCTGTTTTGCATTGAAACTCCAAGCTGGAACTAACTTGGTTAGAGATCTTACTGTCAATCATGGTAGTCTTGTAATATTCTTTGGCACTAAATATTGAAGAATAATGCAAGGCATGATAGATTGCATTATTGTGTTACACTCAATGCTTCCTTTATTGGATCAAATGATTGAACTCATTTGTTGATTCTTTCCTAATCATGTTGGCTTGGTCTTTAAATGAAACATTTAGACTTATGCTTAAAAACAATAGTCTATTGACCTTTTGAAAGCAACAAACATATGAAAGAATGATATTCATTTCATATGTAAAACATAAAGCATGTTGTACCTTATCTCCCACTGCTTGATTCCTTTTATGCAATCTCCATTGAATGTGAATGGATGATCATTTTGTTGGAATTTTGTTAGCTCCATTGGTGCACCATCTTGGATCACTTGATTGTTCTTGATGCTTTCCAAATGATTTTAAATGTTCACATGTTGGCCTCATTTATGGAACATATTTTCTTTACATAGCCTCCTTTGATGATCATGTTTAGGGGTTGCTCCATTGGAAGACATTGTTGCTTGAAGTGCATTGATATTGTGATGTGATCTACTTTCATTTTATTCATTTTATTTTGAAATCATTGCCTTTTGGACCTTGTTGTCCTATCAATGTAGAACATCGTTGTTGTCCCTATATGAGATGCAACATGTATTCTCCTTTAGGATTTCCCCAATCTTCATGATTTCCCCAACAATTTCTTTCTCCCCCACAAGTTTGTTACTTGGTCTTCACAACATTTTAGTCCTTTTGATCATGTGCAACAAACAAACACCATCTCCTCACTTTAATCCTAGTGGGCAAACACATGTCACCTATGTTGGTGACTTGAAAGCTCACCATCCTATGTGATGTCTGGTTGTCCAATAGGATCAAGGTGAGATGGACTTAACAATACCTTGAACTGTTACTTCTTGCTGCCCCATATGCCTCATGATGGTTTCAGACATGCCTTGATTTCTCCTTCATTATTTTAAGAGATGCATAATTGAACTTGATGCATCTATAATTGAACTTGATGCATCTCTGAAATCATTTAAACTTATTTTAATAAAATGGATCATGGGTCCACTTAAGAAGATTGAAAGACATATCCAACAAAGTGTACCCTCATCTTGACATGATGGCAACATATTGATTGATTCATTATGAAAAGATGAAGCATGGAGAGCCTTAACAACTCACATTATGCGTTGCATCTTTTGAATCTGATAATGAAATTTGATCAACTGGTGTGATTCCATATTGATTTAATGCATTAATAGCATGTTTATCATTGATTTGATCAAGTTGCTCAATTTCCTATTCCTCTTAAAATATCAGAGGGAAGCATGTTGAGCTCTACCCTCGTGGGAGCCACATTTACCCCACATGCTGTAATTAGCTAAATCAGAACAATAACAAGACTTGTCCTAAATCTGCACAAGGAACAAACAGTTAGATAAACAAAGTATATCATAGGTGTGTTTGATCACTCCTTTCTTGTTTTCAGGGACACCTATGGTATGTTACTATTTTAATGGTTGTAGACATTATATTACACGTTTATGGATGTTTTGTATATATTTTGATTAGGTACCTTTCATTGCTCTAACAACACTATTTTTATTCAATGCAAGAAACCTAGGAGCAGCAAGGAGGGTGTCAAAAGAAAGCAAAGCAATGGGAAGGGTTGAGATGATGCAAGGCTAAGCCAACAGTATTCATCATTCCACTAGGAAATGACGGGTCCCTTTTCATTTTATATGCAATTTATTTTTTGTTATCTATATGCATATAATCTCTTCTTTACTAGCATTAGAATAGCTAGTCCCTTGGCTTGTGAGGGACATTATATGCTCATGATTATCAATAAAGATTACATTTGCAATACATGTTGGTTCTCTCTCTTGTTTGTATGTAATTGTAAAACTGAAATAAATGCAATATGTTGACAATCTTCTTTATGCACATTAATGAACCTAGAGAACATGATGTATCCTTTAATGTTTGAATAAAGAATACAAAAGAATAAACGATAAGTTACCTGATTTTAGTTGGAAGCTAAAATTAGGTAACATTTTTTGTGACATTTTCTATATGTTTTCCTACTAAACATCTCGACCAGTGGCTTGAAGCTTATCCATTGGGCATTGAGTCATCTAAAAGCTGACACAACTTGTTCAAAAACAACATTGTATGTTGCTCTAACTCACCAGAATAGCGTATGACACCATGAGACTTATTCAAAACACCCAGAACACCAAAGCAAACTAACTAACTGTGCAAAACAAAACTTAGGGAAATGAAATTTGCAATTGGACTGAAACTACCCTATCCTACTCTAACCAACAACAAGGCTTAGTTAAACAAAACCATTGACTGGCTTTGTGAAATAACTACCCTTCCTAATCAATAGTTGATGCATTACATGGTTATTTAATGTTGAAAGAACATGAAACACATGCAAATATTCAAAAAGAATTTTGCAATGTTTCATGAAAGATGCAAATAAACTTACTTGCACCTTGATAACGGTCATGCCTATAGTTGTCCTAAACTGGACAAGTGAGCTAAATATGATCACTTTCAGCTGCAACTCCAAAATTAGTTTCTTCTCCAACCGCATCCTCATATTTGGGTGCAAGCATGACCTTTGGTGCTTCAGTGGCCTCTAAACTGGGTAAGTATCTAATTGGACAACCTCTAGAATGTGTGAATCCAGAACTCTCCATGTTGTTTTCTTGCTTTTCCAAATTATGTTGTTTTGATCTTTTGCTACAAAGGGTGCTAGTTCAATAGCCAAAATTGGGAAAAAAGAGGCATCTTCATGAGCCAAAATAGACTTTAGATCATCCCAAAATTAAAATTCTTCATGAACCGAAGCTTCATTCTCATGTTGATTTTCATGAACCAGCAACTCATCACACTATTGAAAATCTTGTAGTTGTCCCAAAGCTTGCGTTAGCACAGAAAAATCTTCTTCACTTTGTTCAACAAATGAAGGTATCCCATCATACCAAAACATATCAGCATCTTCCTCACCAATTTTCTCATGTTCATTTGTCTCCATGTCTGATTTTGCTGATTTATTAATACAAAAGGGGTTGAACATGGTTACTTCCACTTCTTGTTCTTTTTTTTCTTGATAATATTCCTCCAAAGATGTTAGCATAGCATCTAGACATGAGCAAAAAAACTCAATTTCAGCTTGAAACAAATCCTCTTCACGCCTTTCATTGCATTTTTGTGTGGGAGGACTGATATTGAGCTCATGGAAACTCTCTTGAGGAAATAAAACCTCAAGGCCTTCAACCTCATGTTGCTGACTTATGACCATATTTATGCTCTCCTCATCATGCTCAATAAAACATGGAAGATCATCAAATGAAGCTAAGAAATTATGGCCTACATCACCTTCATCAACCTCTTTAGGCTGTTGTCCTGATTCTTGAACCTACATCTCACCACACTGGTTGATGTCCTCTTGTTGCTTTGAATCTTCATCCTTGTCAACAAAAGTAGGTAATTCATCAATCTAAGTTGAAGGTTGGTCCTCTACAACAACCCTTTTCACTTCATCACCCTGATGTCCTGTTGTAACATTTTCATGATCTTTGACAACAGTAGGGGGATCATTAGCTAAAACAAATGAAGATATATTTTGAGAAACCTTCTTCTGTTCAACCTTTTGCTGTTGTAGCTTGTATTCCTCCATAGCTAAATGTAGCAATTTCACATTTGTGACTCCCTACTTCTCTTGCATAGCAGATGTTGGAACCTCATAGGGTAGAGCAGATGGCCCTTTCCAACTTGGAAACTTATGGGTAGAAGGCTCATCGGTAGGATCACTAATGGGATCAAAAGTTTTCTCTTGTTTAAAATTGGGGAACTTGTACTTGGAAACCTCTTCATTAACAGGATGATTCAACATTGCAAGAAGAGTTGAGCTGAAACTAGGAATGAAGGGGGTTTCTTGGGTTTCATTCCTTTGTTGGCATTGATAGTTTGAATAAGCTTGAATACTTTGCACCTGAGTAGACAAAAACTTCATTTGCTCCTCTTTAGTAGCTATCTCCCCTTCAAGACCTTCTTCAAACTGCATCCTCTTTGTCACCCACTCTTGATCATAACCAAAGGATTGATCAACCAAGTATTGTTGTTGGGAGATAATCTTTTTTCTGCTTCTTGATGTCAACCAACATCCAATATATGTGAGAGAACACCTTACTAGCATCACTAATCTTCATATGTTCAAGTTGTTGGTTCAAAGCCCACAAAACATGGTCAAGCTCTTGGATCAGGTCCAATACATTCTGGTAAGGGTGCTCTTGAGGCCGATTATGTGAATAATCATGTTGGTTGGCATAAAAAACCTCTTCATGGGGTTGATTTTGATCATACATTGGTTGATATTGAGAACAAGGGCATTTGGAATGAAACCAACAATTTGTTCTATGTGATGTGGCTAGTAGGAGGGCATACATGCATGATTTTCGTGGAAAGGTGGGTAATTAGCAGTTTCATGATATGTTGGGTGATACGACATGTTTCCATGAAACATAGACATGCTTATTCATTCAGAAGCTGGAAAGATAAGCAAAATCATATCTACTTGAAACTAACCAACACTTGATCATACTAAAACCAGTGAAAAATTATTGGAGTCGTAAGGTATGTATTGAAAACTTGCCTCCAAAGGGAGAAACTACTGTTGTACACACCAAAAAGCAATAGAAAAATGCATAAAAATGAACTGAGAAGCAGTTCACTGTCCCAATGGGCATGCCAAAACTATTAGTGATCCAAATCTGCACCCCTTATGTCAAGCTGTGAAAGAACTCAGTAGGTTTGGATGTAACATGGGACTGCTTTCAGATTGTAGGTGTCCCATTTTCAAATCATATCTCCAAATTATGGGTTAGCTCCATTATTGATGTCACCTAACTTATGATTTCCGAGGAAAAGGGTAAAAGATGCCTAAAAATGAACATTTAACTAAGACTACCTAGGGCGATGCACCAAAAACCAACTAAGACCTATAAACAACCTATCCACATTCAAAACAATGTCATAAAACCTTGTTCACACAACTCATTTTCTCATGCATTTCACATAAGTAATTTATAAGGAGTTTTTATAACAAGACTCTTAGAAGGAAAACAAAATCTCACAACTAGCAACACTTGCATGAACTAACACAACTTATAACCTGTAACAATGCATTTTCTGCTAAATAGGTGCTTAACCATGAGACAATACAAGGAAAGGTAAATTTTCACAAATAATCTAATCAATCACTAACATCACACAATAAAACATGAATTGAGAAGATTAATGTTCTATTTTATTGATTCAAGGTACACAATTGTACCACAATTCCATCTGAGTTACAATACTACTCCTGATGAAAAAGATAACTCCCAAAACCAAGTTATCACTCTGCTGGAAAGAAAGAACTAACTCCAATAACAAAGATTGAAGTTACTTAAGAAAAAAAACAACCAACTCTTCACACACATGTGCTTATTAGATGCAGCAGAAAAGGCCAAAAAGAACCTTCTAGAAACTCTCCAAATTGTCCTCCACATGAAGCAAAATCAAGCCAAGTCAACAGTCACACTGAAAATGTGACAAAAATGGCTCCAAACAACCCCTTTTCCTCAAAAAATAGTCAAAATAGCCTCTCACACACTCCTCATGTCTACAAGTCATCATTGGTCCTCACATCTAAGTATTGACCCACTCTTGACTCACACCTTTAGTGCCTTTGCATAATACAAGACTCTATTTTGCATTTAAAACACAATAATAATCTGCTTAATTGATTTATAATACATCACTTAAACAAATTACTTTACATTTCAAAAGTATGCAAAAAGAGGCCCCGCCACCTTTTGGATTACATCAATATTTTGCATCAAATAAACAACATTAAATAATAGTGATTTGCAAATCACTTGAGTAATGTTTTGCAATTAGCAAAATGCAAAAATAATGATATACTTAAATGCTTGTAAAAGCATTAAGCAAAAACCCAACTCCTCCAAGGCATTTGATCAATTCTATTTACCTCCACTTCTGCATTTCAAGGCCAAAAGAACATGACTATGACTTAGTCAACAACTCCTGATTTTCAAGGTCAAACAAAGGCCCAATAATTTGGACTATATGATCATAAAGGGCTTCCACACTTCTTGGAAGGTACATTTTGAAGGTCTTCAAGGCATATATGTCTCAAAGGTTACATGCACATGGTTTGGGACTTGGCACATTATGAAGGTATATCATATTTCAAAGGAACTACATGTTTCAACTTGGAGGACTTAGCAATTTTTAAAAACAAGCACATGATGTTCAAATAAGGAAAAATTGCCTAAGTCCTAAGACTCACCATTCAACCCACTTAACACATTAAAGTGTGTTTTATTTTTTAAAAAGAAGGGAAAAAATTCCCATCGGCCTCCAAAGGGTTCAAACCCTAAACAACAAAACATGGGAAAAGTAAAAAAAAACCATTCATTTTGAGCATTGATCTTTTTGGAGAGAACTTCCGCCGCCATGAGGGTTTGATGAAGACAATGGAAAATGGTGTTTTTGGCCGATTCTTGGCATATTTCCTGATGAAATATTTTGTGGCTTCCTTAGCAGACAACAGGTAATGCATTCTCTGCATCAAAATTTGGTTTCTTTGCATCTTTAAAGGCCATTTTATGAGTTAAATGGCCACGACCATGTAACATTTTTTGAACATTTTGTTTCATTTCTTTTCTCTGTGGTTGTTCATCTTGTTTCATAGCCGCCATTGGTGATTCTTTGAAGCTCGAATAGAGGCTTTTATGTGACAAAAATGCTTGTATAACAACAAAAATTGAGTAATTTTAGTTCAGGTAAGCGCACCTAAGCAATATACTTCCATTTTTTAGCAAAAAAAGCTCAAACTCAAGCTTCCTCCATTGATAACAAATGCAAGTTCACTCTTTTTTGTTTTCTCCTTGTTGTAATTCAAATTTAGATCAAAACCCACAATATATTTTGTGATTTGTGAAGGAAAACAAACCTTCTGGCCGCGACCATGGAGAGTAGAGTAGGGTTTTGACATACCCTTTTTATTTGCTTCAAAAAGTTCATGATAGCTTTGAAAATACTTTTGTATTTGCAATTTTGCACAAACCCATATGGGCTTTTTGACTTTCAGAAGAAAAACTTGGCTTTTGGTTGCAGCTATAAGAACTACTGCTCTTGAAAAAACATATATATTTTTTCTGTAGAATGGTCTCCATTCATACTTCATATGAAACTCTTGTATTTACAGATTTTTAACAAACCCAAATGGGTTTTGTGTTTTTTGAAGAAAACATGCCTTTTTGGTCGCGGCCATGAGGAATGGAAAAAAGGTTTTCACATACACTTGTTGATTATCTATAGAACAAAACTCCACATTATTCCCTTCAATATCTCTGTGTATGCAAATAAAAACACCTTTGTATTTTTGCAATTTTGAAAGAAACCTTGATGGGTTTTGTGTTTGTAGAGGAAAAAATTGACTTGCCTCTACATTTTTGCATTCCATCAGAAACCCCAAGTGGGTTCTTTTATTTTATTTAAAGAAAAATGGCCTTACCAGGCCACCATCACACATTTTTGACACTCTGAAAAGAGCTCAATCATGCACCTGGGTATTTCATTTCTTGCATTCCCTTCAGCATTTGAAGAACATTTGAAATTTATTTCAAAGATTGAGTGCCACTTCTTGAAAATTCATGCATCTTGTCATTATTTTGAATGATCAACTTTTTCACTGTTATCTAGCCTTAGGACTGTTATTTAAGGCTCGTATATCTCCTAGGAACTTACACACATTTCTTGACTGTAGAGTATCACTGCAAATATGATACTTAGTAAATTTCCCTCTCTTTGGTTTCTTGGCATTTAATATGTATAGCATGGTTTCAACACAGTTAGCTATGGCTTGATGAAACTCATAGATAGTTCTAAAAATGAATGTCATCATATCCATCGGAAGATTGCCCATGTTCCTTTACTTTTTAGAAGCAGCCAACTTTCTCTACCATGGTTGTAGCTATGCATTGTCCATCAGGTTGACACATGTTTGAATATTGTTTTGTTTACTGGGTTTCTATCATGACAAGGTGTTTATATTTTACAAATGCAACATTGAAATTCAAGTCCCACCTGTAATCCATGGTAGCTTCATATGTTTATGCCTTTGTGAGATTAGCAAAGTTGTCATGCATGTTTGCTTCACTTGTGAGTAGTATCATGAAATTTCAACACCATAGATGTAGAGATGACCCCTGTTTTGCATTGAAACTCCAAGCTGGCACTAACTTGGGTAGAGATCTTATTGTCAATCATGGTAGTCTCGTAGCATTCTTTGGCACTAAATATTGAAGAATAATGTAAGGCATGATATATTGCATTATTGTGTTACACTCAATGCATCCTTTGTTGGATCAAATGACTGAACTCATTTGTTGATTATTTCCTAATCATGTTGGCTTGGTCTTGAAATGAAACATTTAGACTTATCCTAAAAAACAACAGCCTATTGACCTTTTGAAAGCAACAAACATATGAAAGAATGATATTCATTTCAGATGTAAAACATAAAGTGTTTGTACCTTATCTCCCACTGCTTGATTCCTTTTATGCAGTCTTCATTGAATGTGAATGGATGATCATTTTGATAGAATTTTGTTAGCTCCATTGGTGCACCATCTTGCATCACTTGATTGTTGCTGATTTTTTCCAAATGCTTTTAAATGTTCACATGTTGGCCTCATTTATGGAACATATTTTCTTTGCATAGCCTCCTTTGATGATCATTTTTAGGGGTTTCTCCATTGGAAGACATTGTTTCTTGAAGTGCATTGATATTGTGATGTGATCTGCTTTAATTTTATTCATTGTATTTTGAAATCATTGCCTTTTGGACCTTTTTGTCCTGTCAATGTAGATCATCGTTGCTATCCCTATATGAGATGCAACATGTATTTTTCTTTAGGACTGCCCCAATCTTCATGATTTCCCCAACAATTGCTTGCTCCCCCACAAGTTTGTTACTTGGTATTCACAACATTTCAGTCCTTTTGATCATGTGCAACAAACAAACACCAGCTCCTCACTTTAATCCTAGTGGGCAGACACATGTCACCTATGTTGGTGACCTGAAAGCTCACCATCCTATGTGATGTCTGGTTTTCCAATAGGATCAAGGTGAGATGGACTTGACAATACTTTGAATTGTTACTTCTTGCCGCCCCATATGCCTCATGATGGCTTCAGGCATGCCTTGATTTCTCCTTCATTATTTTAAGAGATGCCTAATTGAACTTGATGCATCTATAATTGAACTTGATGCATCTCTGAAATCATTTAAACTTATTTTAATAAAATGGATCATGGGTCCACTTAAGAAGATTGAAAGAAATATCCAACAAAGTGTACCTTCCTCTTGACATGATGGCAGCATATTGATTGATTCATTATGAAAAGATGAAGTACGAAATCCTTAACAACTCACATTATGTGTTGCATCTTTTGAATCTGATAATGAAAGTTGATCAACTGGTGTGATTCCATATTGATTTAATGCATCAATAGCATGTTTATCATTGATTTGATCAAGTTGCTCAATTTCCTATCCCTCTTAAAACATCAGAGGGCAGTATGTTGAGCTCTACCCTCGTGGGAGCCACATTTAGCCCACATGTTGTAATTAGCTAAATCAGAACAGTAACAAGACTTGTCCTAAATCTGCACAAAGAACAAATAGTTAGATAAACAAAGCATATCATAGGTGTGTTTGATCACTCCTTTCTTGTTTTCAGGGACACCTATGGTATGCTGTTATTTTAATGCTTGTAGATATTATATTACACATTTACGGATGTTTTGCATATATTTTGATCAGGTACCTTTCATTGTTCTAACAACACTATTTTTATCTAATGCAGGAAACCTAGGAGCAACGAGGAGGGTGTCAAACAGAAGCGAAGCAACATGAAGGATCGAGATGATGTGAGGCCAAGCCAACGGGATTCGTCATTCCACCAAGTAATGACGGGTCCCTTTTCATTTTATATGCAATTTATTTTTTGTTATCTATATGCATATAATCTCTTCTTTACTAGCATTAGAATAGCTAGTCCCTTGGCTTGTGAGAGACATTATACGCTCATGATTATCAATAAAGATTACATTTGCAATACATGTTGGTTCTCTCTCTTGTTTGTATGTAATTGCAAAACTGAAATAAATGCAATATGTTGACAATCTTCTTTATGCACATTAATGAACCTAGCAAAACATGATGTATCCTTTAATGTTTGAATAAAAAACACAAAAGAATAAACGATAAGTTACCTGATTTCAGCTAGAAGCCAAAATCAGGTAACACTAAGTCCATCCTCTATGCATATAATGGATCATAATCATGGTCCACTATATCAAGATGCATAATGTTTATGAAAAATTAAAAAATTCTCAAACACAATGGACTTTCTTTATAAATTCCCAATATGTACGTATGATCAAGTACTTCAAGAAGACATCATACCACTTTCTGTCCACTTTTATCATTGTATGAAATAATCAAACATCCTCATACATTTATAATCATCTAATAATTCAATCATCCACATCCAATTCATTCATATTAATTACCCCACCCATCATAATCCTTCTCCTCATCTCCATCTCATCCTTTCCATCCTCATGCATTTCTCTTTACCATTCATCCTTTAAGTTGTTCTATTCATCCTTTTTAAGTCCTTTCTCTATCACTCAAATTTTACCTATGCACCCCTTTACTAATATCTATTTCATCCATTATGAGAACACGCATGTATTCTTCAAACAGACCAATTCTCTCGATAGAAATCCTATCATCCAACCGAATTCCAAATTTTAAGCTACTCAAAGTATCAAAGAATCATTTGAATTTAACCTTAATTAATTTTGATGTTATTTTGAAGACATATCATTCCCACATCAAAAAAATTATCAGTCAGTCTTCATCTTCTTCTCTAGATGTATCATTCTCACATCTACAATATTATCAATCAGTTATTCCTTTATTTTTACACTTGGTATCATCAATCACCAATGCCATATTATCAAGTATTTGTATCTAATTTATTTGAAATAATAATGTTTTTCATAGTCACGATTCTATTTCAAAGAGGGGGAACATGTAAACACTAAAACCCCACATACATATGATTATCTCCATACCATCATTCCCATCTTGACACCTAATAACATCTAATTGTCTTAATGAATCCAATTTATCAAAATCAAATTGGCTAAGTAATATTTATCATTAAATAATATTAAAATAAATCCATTATTCACAAATAATTTAATAAATAAACCAATAAATCAAATTAGGTAATAAACCAAATTAAATTAAATCATTTAACTCGTTGATTAGAAAAACTAAAATTTTCATTAAATAAATAAATGAGCTAATTAGCTTTAAAAGATTCCCACCTCCACATCCACTCTACCATTAATGGGATAAACTCATGATCCAAGATCAAATCCTAGACATTCATCCATATCATCAAAAATTATAAATTAAGATCAAATCCATCATTTATCATCCTATTTTTTGAAAAAGTATATCTTGTCAAACTAAGATAGATATTTTATCATTCATAAAACACATTTGTTTGTCGAAGGTTATTGCATTATATTTTCATTTTTTTATGTTTATGCAACTTGTATTTTCACTCTATCAGAGGAGAGTAAGTGAATTAATCTGGAGTTTACATTTCATTTATTGAAATGTTTCTTTTGTGTTTATTCTTAGGCTTACACATACTATTCCTAGAGGCTTGACCATGACCATAGTGATGTTGGATTTTTCTATGGACAATGGTTTTGTGTCTTAGTTTTGGGAAACCAAATTTATGGTTTCTACTTTCATACATGTTCCTATATATTCAAAAAAAATGGATAGAGAATTCATATGGTCTTTTATAGGTACACTTATCTCATTGGATTGGTATCAAATTGGAGGGATAAGTAGATTAGATTTATTTACTTATTTCTTTAAGGATTAATACAAGCTTGTGTTTCTTTAAACATCAATACTTTTCTCAAAAATATTTTTGCATGTACATCAGAGTGTTATGTGTATAACTTAATAAGTTTTTTTATTACTTCTTCTCCATTATTTCATTGTTAAATTTTATTAGCTTAATCATATATTTTCTCATATTTTTAGCAAGAATTATTATATCTTGAGGTGTGAAATGAATAATTCCTTGGACTACACACCTCTTTCATTAATTGTTTCTACATGAGATGTTACAAATATCCTATTTTTATAGCTTTCTAAATTTAGTGTTAACGATTTCAACAATGATGGTCAATCCATGTATGCATCAATAAATGTTGAAGTTGTAATAAACTCATTATCATTGGACATGGAAAAAATCTTCTTTTTACATTCAAAGACACAAAGGACCTACTACATAATATAAGGATATTTTTTAATAAGTTAAGTGATAATAGTCTTGGGTATTGATATCATGATAATCCATTTGAATCATGTGTTTATATTATGTAACATATTTCACAATGTATGTACTACATGACAAGAGACCATAGGTTAGGATTCAACATGTTCTCACTAGATGCAAAGTATGATGGGTTGATGCTTAACCTATTTTCATTATAGACATGGATCTATTTTATGTGATCATTCTAAAAGAGAGGAAATAATGGTATTGACTATAAATTTCAAGGAGTTGTATAGTGATGTGGCAATCAAGTTCCTTTCATATATAGTCATGTAGCTTCAATGTATTTTTTATGGTATTCAACCATGTTGAATACCATAAAAGCACAATATTATACATGAATGCATCTTGTACCAAGATTAAAAGTGTGTGCAACAAACAAAGATAATATAGAGTGGAAAATGCAACATTGAGTTTCTTCCCCCATCATTACACATGTTTTAAGAATATACATAAGTACTAATATATTCTACAATATCTTTGTTCATCTAATAAATTCTCTTAGTGGTAGGTTCTTGATAGATCTAAAGGAAACCATGAATATAGAAAAAATCAACTGAGCTACTAGTGAAACCTAATAAAAGAGATAAAATAATTAAGGATAAATCAAGGTGAGGAAGGTAAATGTATAAATTAGTTGAAGAGGGAAGATGATCACTTATACTAGTAGTCATTTATGCTTAAAACCTTCTCCAACTTGTCTTCATTGAATTTTGTGAATATATCATGAATGTACGTTGTAGTCAAATGTGGGTTGCAAAAAAGGTTTTATATCCTTCTTTTGTTGGCACTATTTGGATCAAAAGGTTGTAGGTTAGGCATTACAGTATGGTTTCATTTTATCTATAGTTCTTAAAGTGAAGAATACAATAGGACAATAAAGTTGTATGATCATATAAGAAAAATCTCCTTAACAAAGTTCTATGATCATATAGAATGGTCTTATGCCACACAAAGATGAGCCAAAGCACATAAAGTGGTCTATAATATTTTTATTAGGTATGCATTATGATCATTGTCAAAGTTCATTAGTTTCTCCTAGAAGGCTATCATCTAGTATCTTCTTGACATAGATTATAATAATGACTCGGATTTAGTGTTGCATCATAAGATTAAATACAAAGTAATAGAATCATGTGCATGATAACAAACTTTGTTACCATGTTATCTCATCAAATGAAGAGAAAATTTGTGCATTTTAAACTCTTTGATACGTGGTTTCCTAAAAATTATAATACTTATAAAGAATGGAGCTAGAAATGTCATTGCAAGCATGACCTCCATGTTGTACTTATTTATGGGCTACAATGAAATAAATAGTCATTAATTTTTTTATTTGTTTAGTCAAGTCCTAGGTAATAAGAAAAGAATGAATCTTTTCAATCTCCCTTTATCCAAGGGGGAAATCCACAAAAGAATATTGTTGACAAATATCTTATTCAATGGTATGAGCTCACCTCTTTGAACTTATAGAATAATACCAAAGGATACCTCACAAAAGATTTATGGAGGTGTGAAGAAGGATGGTAGCTACATCAAAATGGAGTTAAGGAAAGGATAAAAGTGCACATTCATCAAGATAGACATCCTTCTAGTATTGATTGTGAGTAATTTTGAACTACAAGGATTCAAAAACTCAAGTTCTACTAACATAGAATTTGTAGCTATTTTTTTCTCAAACTGTACTTTCTTACAATTATGATGCATAATTGGTCAATACACCTTGGAAAGTGTTTGGAAATAGTAGTAACATCTTGTGGGTTGATATGTATATGTCCTCTATATTTTAACTGTACACATCATGCATTAAACACTTGTAGAGTTGGATTAACTTGTGTAATTAACATCTCCTCCAATTGAATGATTACCTACAAACAAAATGGCTAGATTTCAAAATCCATATTATTCCATTTGTAGAAGTGATTTCCTTTTTTCTCAATAAGACAGTGGAAGAAAAACATTGGCAGCATGTGGTTTCCTTATCTAGATTCTTAAAGAGCATTACATGCATGCTAAACAAGAGGGCATAAATGATAATCAATCTATTCTTGCATGAAATTTTTGTTGAGCTACAATTAAAAGAAATCAATGACAATTGCCAAACGACTAGAATACACTAGGCACTAGTCTATTGTGGTGTCAAGGTTACAAGGTTTTGCGCCAAAGCATGAAATAAAATTTTTGATCTTAAAGTGTAATCTTATAACTTGTAGATATCAAATTAAACTTTTAACTATGATGTAAATCACCCAAAATTTATAAATCTTTTTATGAGCATGAAATAAAAATTTTGATCTTAAAGTGTAATCTTATAACTTGTAGATATCAAATTAAACTTTTAACTATGATGTAAATCACCCAAAATTTATAAATCTTTTTATGAGCATGAAATAAAAATTTTGATCTTAAAGTGTAATCTTATAACTTGTAGATATCAAATTATACTTTTAACTATGATGTAAATCACCCAAAATTTATAAATCTTTTTATGAGCATGTTCATATGATTACAAGGTTTATTCTTCTTCTTTTTTCTAATATTGGTTAAAATTTATCTTTCTTACAAGTAATGACGTGTGCACACACACACACCATCATAATTTTGATGAACATGTTTTTATTTATTTAATATGCATTATAACTCTAACATAATATATTGTTCCTCACAGTCACATGTGAATACTGTTTATAAATAATTATCTATGAGGGACATTTACCTCTTGCTTAATATGCATTATACCTACACACACATACACAATACTATTGCATTATTATTTTGCTATTTTTATAATCATTCCTTCATACATTTAATATTTAGTGGCATAATATTTTACTCTTTTTTACTTTTTCCCCTTATTTTCTATTTTCCTCTCTTCATATCATTATCCTTCCTTCCTATTTAGATAATTAATTTTTTACTTCAATTCAATTATTTTCTGATTTTAAAAATAAATCATTAAATATAAAATTAAATATTAATATAAAAGATTATACAATTAAAATAATTATAATATTTTTAAAAAATTATATCTTTACTATAAAAACCCTCCGTATAACGACTATAAGAAAAATACAACCTAGTTACTGCTAGAAGTTTTTTATAACTCAATATTCATATTTATTTTACGATCAAGTCGATGCATGACTGATAGACCGAAAATACATATTATTATTTTCTTAAACTTACTCTAGCAGGGTAGTAGTTACGTGCAGTATTACTTGCACGCCCGGCCATTGCCGGGTCCACGAAATGACATTCGAGTCTTCGTCAACTGTTTCCGATGTTTTCCCAGTTCTCCACGTATTCGATGCCTTTAATGAAGTGTCCCGTGACTCATTGGCGCGCTGATTTTGCGGATATTTCACTGTTATTCAATAAAATATAGCTAAAATGTTTTGGAAAATGAGTTGAACAGCGTGAGTTTCAATGACACATGCAACTAAGGTGTAGAGTTATATCGAGAGGCAGAATTACAATTTTAAATTTTTATTAATTATATATTATATTTTTTTATTTTTTTTATTTAAAATATAAAATGTAGTATTTTAAATATGATAATTGTTAAATATGTTTTTTCCTCTTCAAATGTTGTATCTATCAGTAAGTTCTTTCTATAAGTTGTGATTCTTTAAGAAAATTAATTTAATTTATATAATCTTTTATAAATTTAAAGGGGAGTCTATTAAAAAAAATTGATGAAAATTAATATAATTATAAGAGACCTGGTATTTTGATCACAAGATACAAATTAAACTACAAAAAATTGTTTACTAATGGTTATTTAAAATTATTATTTTTCATTAAAGATAAAGGTAAGATTTTGAAAGGACTTCAACTCATTATGAAGACCAAAATATAAAGCTATACACTAAAGCTAAACTTTCAACACATCAAAAGAGCAAAAAAAACAACAAAGTCAAGACATACCACCTAAAAATAATAAGAAACAAATAATTTGAAGTCATAACATTTTAGAGAACTCTACACGCTGTCCATAGACTCTTTCAAAAAAGATTCCTTCCTAGTCATTTTCCTTTATTAATACCAAACTATATATATATACCAAACGTACTAAGAAACTAGTGTATCATATTGTTTTAAGCAAATTTACGGTCAAAGAAATTTTTAACTTGCAAAATTCCATAACATTTAAAAGCTGATAGTGTAGGCACTAATAACCTCCAAGATCTCTTCGAATCAGTAACGAGGAGGGTAGTCCACATAAATTGCAGATAAACGTTTAGTTTTATTGTTACTCTATACTGATATTGTATAAGGTAAAGTTTGAATTGTTTGTCACAAGTTTGAGTTATGTTGGACGCAATAATTTTGACGGTGAAAAATTAACTAACTTGAATCTAACTGTTTGAAAATGTACAGTTTCTAGTAGTAGCTACCTACGTAACTGTTCTATTTCAGGCTTCTTCTCACAGGTATTATCTACCAACCTATCTTACCCTTATATTTCAGAGAACAGACTTTTACTCCTGTCAAACCATCAATGGACGCTACAATATTGAGAGCTTTTACGGGGCAATAAAGTTAAATAATAAATTGTAAAGCTTGTATAATTTTTTTATCGATGTTTGGATCATACTTTCTGATTTATCGTTGATTTTGTTTTATTTTCAGAAAAGCTATACTTAATTATTTCTTAGGCTTTCTATTTTTACTTCATTTTCATCCTTTTCTTCATGATAAATCAGATAATATGATCCAAAATGTCAATACAGAAAATATATGTAATTATTTTTTAAAAAAATTAAGCTATAAACTGTAACTTAAATATTAAAAAAAAACGTTTATCAGTACTAACAGAATAAAGGAAGTACTGTTCTTATTTCATTCAGAATACAAGCAGGTTAAGAAAAAACAACTTTGAAATTTAACAAGAAAAGGATTGATAAGTAGGAGGTATTTTTCCACAGCGTGTCAAATTATGATATTGCTATCAGGATTCAACCGTGTAGTTTAGAGTCAAACTCATTGACCCATGTTTCATGAGTAGTGGTTCAACAAGAACCCATCTCTCATGATATTGAATGTCACTCATTGCATCTAGGTGATGCTCACAGTGGCTGATGTTTATCTACTCCGCTCAGCGCGCTTAACGGAGTTAAAGGTTAAGCCCCTTGAGTTGTTACCCCATTTGCAAAACCTTCAGCAAGTGTTGTGCCTTATGAACCATTCATAATAGAGCCCTTGCACAACACTTGCTGAAGGTTTTGCAATGGGGTAACAACTCAAGCGGGCTTAACCTTGGAGAAAACTCCCTCAAGCGCGCTTGAGCTGGAGCAATCTGGGATGGGTGACCTCCCGGGACGGACCAGTGCTTCACCTCTGTGAGCATCACCTAGATGCAATGAGTGCTCAGTGGATTCAATATGAGAGATGGGTTCTTGTTGAACCACTACTCATGAAACATGGGTCAATGAGTATGACTCGAAACTACACGGTTGAATCCTGATAGCAATATCATAAGAAAAGGATTTCCATTTTGAACATAACTGATACGGAAGGCATTTCGTCTTATATAACCAAAATCAAGTTATAAAAGCAAAATTCAACTGAAATAGCCGATCTAAGCAAAGACAAAGCAACAGACAAATTAGGAATGGAAGTTAAGATTAGCGAAGAGGAAAAATATTTCTACGCTAACAAGCGTACCTTTTCTTTTGATAGCAAAGATGCAGCTAAATAGCGCCTCAAGATCTATCCACCTCCAACCCTTTCGTTCCGGAGCGAAATTAATATGCAAACAAGAAGTCCAAGGGATCAGCCTTTACATAACATTTCCTTTGCATCAGTACATCATAATGCAATTCTTACAGAAAAATCTCCGTTCTCACCCTTATTTAAAAATTAGCTCAGATAACTAGCGTACGGAACGATGCAGATTCTTTCCACTAGTGTTCGGGATGAATGAAGACCGTTCCTTACACTGGTTATTTAAGCATTTCAATTCAGATTAAGCCTCCCTTGCATAGCCCTGCTTAAAATAAACCTCCACAAATCCACAGAAATATGAAAAGAAGATTGTATTTAGATGCGGACGGAATAAACACGCGTAGTCCCCTGCGAAGACGACATTTCTAGCTTGTTTAGTCCAAACTATTTCCACCAGGGTTCAAATCTGTGGGCCATCAGTCGTCGGCCACCGCACAAACTAATCCCTGTGCAGTATGTCCGTCCCTCTAAACATTGCCGCCATTGAGTACGGGCGCATCCCTGCTTTCCTCAGTATAAACTATTACATTAGTTTGTCGGGAAGGTTTTTAACGGCCGCACATTCTTATTGTTGTAGTGGGGGCGAGATATTCTTATTGTTACGGTGGGGAGCGGGACCCACTTAAAGCACAAGTGGAAGCTTTCCTCGATAGAAGTTTTGTCACTAGCAAGAATCCGATTGTTATGGAGTGTTTTGGGCGTATAAATAATTAATTTTTTTGGGTTAAATAATTGTTTTGTTAAATCTGTCTAGGATTTTAATTTCATCACTTTAAAATGTTAGGCTTTTTCAATAACATTTAATTATTGCTAGTCAACAAGAAATCAAGGACCACATAAAGTTATTCTCTTAAAATATATTTGTATTGACAATTTTTAGAAATTTGTAGTTTATTATTGTTAGTATCATTAGTTTAAGACATTAAAGGATATACTAACACGTAGATGTGGTAGATTTTCTTAATGGTCCTTATAAACATATTTAATTTAAGTCTAATTAAATAATATTTTTATTGCTATATATTAGATCTAATTCAATCCAAAAAGCTAAGTCATTTAATATAATATGTAAACGCATAATGACAAGAATGAGGAGAGAAAGAGATAGTATATATATTTTATTGTATTTGGTTAATTGATGTGTTGACTTTAACATATATTAGAGATTGGAAATATCTACAATTATGACTAACTAGTTCTACCACTATGAATTTCTAGACAAAAACATAATGGCAATCCTAACCTCCCTTTTCATGATCTTATTCATTTTTTTTTATGATTTTGTTTTTCATGAATGTTCCCCTATTAAGACTTCTCACCCTTCTTAATATTTGATCTCTAACATAGTCGTGTTGAGGAACATCTTTTGGGGCTTACTATGAAAGGATTCAA
Organism: Sequoia sempervirens; assembly: GCA_007258455.2. Lineage (NCBI taxonomy): Eukaryota > Viridiplantae > Streptophyta > Pinopsida > Cupressales > Cupressaceae > Sequoia > Sequoia sempervirens. The sequence goes on from VDFB02047230.1 coordinate 559,319,254, forward strand.
ATTATAAAGCTTCCTTGTACATTAGTCAAGTTCACATTGCTTGCTTATAACAATATGAAAGTTGATTTGTAGACTCTATCCTTTGATAACATTGATACAAACTTCTATGATCATCTAAATGTTTTCCTTGTGTATGAACCAATGATCTAATGATGTGTTCTCATAATATGAAACTAAGGTCTTATGGTATGTCTTTAAATATGATAGTTTAGACCCTAGTAAAAAAATTGAAAAAAATCATATTTTTGAATTGGGTTGACTTGAAGTTGGTGAGAAGTGGACTAAAATTTTGAGAATATAATACACCGATAATCCTATCTAGGGATAGAATCATAATGGTGATCATGCCTAAGAAATGCAACTAAGTGAAATATGCATTAAATGAGTCAGCATATGTTGAACTGCACGGAGATGAAGGTGTGATACTCAAGTTTTGTTGACTTTTGCACCTAGTTATACCCAAATTGAGTGTTAAATCAATAAATCACAAAACATGACCAATGTGAGTATAAAACAAGTGGAAAAATGTGAAGTGGGAACTTTTCCATATATATATATATATAGAATAATTAATTATTTTTTAGTTTTGTAATCTATAAAATAAATCAAGAAAAAGTATTTCTCTTTTTTATAATATTTTAAAAATAATTCCTATAAAATTACAAAAAAATAAGATTGTTTTTAAATTATTTATACTCATTAAAAATGATACATTATAAACAAAACTAATCACTAATACTATCTGTATGACCTGGAAAATGTAGATGGGGTGCATTTGATAATAACAGTGGAGACTTCTTGTGATGTAGATAGTTTTCCATATGTCCTGGGTGATGGTGGAAGCCAACCTATACAGAACCTGATTGGGTCATGTCATATTCACCACATCCCTTATCATGTACTTAAATCTTAACTCTTGGAATATTAGTGGATTGAGTGGTTGATGTTGTCAAAGAATTTGGATAAATGTACGATGTAGAAGAAGAATCTTCATCATTGTTAGGAGTTACTCAAAGTGTGGTGTACTATCATAGGTTATTGTAGTATCGAAAAGGATCAGGGTCACCTAGTTTGGTTATCTCATTTCTATTATTATAAAATTTTAAGAATTTATGGAAAGTTGATGGCACGACCTACATGGTGTGTATTTATGTGTGGACGAGAAGTACATTATATGGAAGCTCCCAATCTAGCACTTGGCATATTATCTTTAATTACCGGTCCCACTCATATAGGAAGTGTAATGGTCCCTTTGGAAGGGAATTTTGTATCATCATATGCTCTGATCACTATTTTCTTGTGTGGATCAATGACTTGCTTAGAGTATCCTAAAAAAATTACCAACTTCAAGGTGCAAATATTTAAACTGGCACTACCATCTATTAGGATGCCTTTAATTTTGTGCTTATGGACAATGATTTCTAAATGGAGTGCATTATTATGAATGGATGTGGAAGATGCCATATCTTTGTTGGTAAGTGTTAGATGATGACTAGAGGAAATATTTCCAGCCATGGCTTGAAATTGGTCAACATTAAGATCTATGGGTATTGAAGATTCTCTAAGGAATTTATCCAAGATGTCCTTATAGATTGATGATATGCACAACAACTATAGGATAGATATTCATGTTGGCATTTTTCCTGATTGATCCATAAGATTATATTGTTGATCTATAAAACGATCCTACTTATGAATCACTTAAACAATTTGTTAGATTCACTTATGGATCACATATTTTATTATTATTGATCATTGATAAATTGTATGTAAGAAAGAGCATAGAAACGAGCATTCAAAACATAGACAAAAGAATGAAAGAAACAAGATTTGATAACGAAGTTCACCCAATGTTTGGGTTACGTCTTCGAGCTTGCTCAACTATGATGTCGTTTACCATTATTATGATGAAAATTATCTGATTACATCACTATAGTCTTCAAGTTGCAATACAAATTATTTTTCTTTCAAGGAAGATTATTGCTCTTCAAGCTCTTCTTGCTTTTGCATCGCACTAACAAAAACTTCCTAGCAACATGTTTGTGCCTAGCTTATTCATCGCTTTTACAATGTTTCAAAGCAATAATAATGCAACTCACTCTCTCAAAACATGAGAACAAAATCCTAAGGCATCAAGCCTCTATTACAAAACCAATGAGCAATTTTTCTAACTCTCCTTCTAAGAGAATTGTCTCTAGGTATTGTCTAAGCATTATTTTTACAAAGAAATAATACCCCCTTATATACATGCTCATATGCTAATAAGGGGTTGCAACAATAATATTTGCAAATATTTTCTATATCTCCATTTCGAGATTGCAAATCTTGAAAATGTAGCTTATTCACCCCTTATTTTTATGAAAACCCCTTATTTGATTTTTTACAAATCTCATAAAAATCATAAATTAGGCTTAGGAATAATTTTTTAATATTTTCCTAGATTAGGCCCTTTAATTTTAAAAACCAATGAAAATATTTCTAAAAAGGATCAGACTTTATATTTGTCCTAAGCCCGCCCTTAATTTTCTCCTTATTTTATGGTTTACATAAAATAAAACAATTTTTATGTTTATTTAAGGTTTATATACAGAGAGGAGCTCCCCTTATATCTTGGACAAGGCGTGTGGTGCAAGAGGATTTTAAGGCACAGGTCAAGGGATCAAATCCCACCAAATCCTTATTGTTTAAATATTAGACCAAACACTTTTTCTTTAATAAATATGGTTTAATCCTTATTTTATTACTTAGTTGGTCCATGTCAGTGCCAACTCACTACTCCCATCAAGTCATCTGCCATGTGTCTTGCCAAGTGTCAAGCTTTGGTGATGCCACAGATCATCACTTTGACCAAGTTTGACCACAATTTTGACTGGTCATAACTTCCACATATGGACTGATATTTGGTTTGTTCAAAATGTGTCGAAAAGCTCTCATCGAGCTATACGCGATGGAACTAGTAGATAAATTTTCCATGATCATTAATTTTTCTGGTTGACCAGCTTTGACCTCATGTTGACCAAACTTTGACTAGGCATAACTCTTGTGTATGATCTCATTTTGATGCGATTCAAGTTGCATTAGGATTGTATCGGTGAGATCTATGCGATGAAGTTGGTTCTGTCAGATTCTGAGACTTTAAAAATTTTAGGGTTTTGGAGATCCACCTAGATGAATCCTTCCCACTGAAAGAACTTTTAGACTCTAAAAGTTTATTACAATATTCAACTCATCTTACTAACTACTTAGAATCCCAACAAAAGATTTAAACACAATGTTGCAAGTGATGTTATAATAGGTCATCACTTTTACAATCTTGAGCAACATGGGAATTTACAATAAAAATCATTTATGGAGATAACGAATCCATTTTTTACCTACCCAAGAAAATGGATTCTCCTTATGCAGCTAATCTTCTTTAGGGTATTTTTCCAAGATCGTGATTGTATGTTCCTTTGCAACCTTCTTCTGTATAGGTTCTTGCATAGGTTTTTGTTCCTAGTGAGCGACGAAGCTCTAGATGTAGCTTCCCACACTTTGCTTTCCAGTGTCCACTCATGTTACAGGGTGATCCCACAATGGTGGTTTACAATTTTTGGCCAAAATGGACACTGAAATATTTTTTTCTAACTAAATCTACACTTTTGAGCACCTATAGTGGCTAAACCGTGAGGAATTTGAAGATGATGCTTGAAACTAGAGTTTCGTGACATTTTGTCTGTAGATTCTAAATATATTTTTTTCAACTTTTTTGGAATCAAATTGCACCTCTTTTTCCATCTCCCTCAAAAACTAGTATTTTTTAGAAAACAACATTTTTAAGGAGTGACGCTCACTGTATAACGCATAAATTTTGTTCCATAAAGGATAAAATTATAGTTCTTTCGAATTTAGATTTGTAACTGTGATATCTAGTGCTTCCACTTAGTTAGATAGTGTTTTATTGAATATTTTTTCCTTAATCAAGTTTCGAAGTCAAACCAATTACAATTCAGACATAGGCAAACCGTATAACACGTAAAAAATTTTGTATGTATCAAAATTCTTTTTTTTTGTTGGATCAAGGACTTCAATATTTGGTGCACTCATATTTTTCAAAAAAAAAAATTAATAATCATCTATTTTTCCACATGTGCAGAACAGAGAGCTTCATTTTCGATGAAAAACCTATGTTTAATAGAACTAAAAAAACAAATAAATAATAAAACTAAAACATATTAAAATTATAGTCATTGGATAGCTCGTTTCAAGGACTACCTAATTCCAGTTGGGTTCAGTGAACCCCCTTTCAAAAAGGGGTTTGCATGTGATTTTTTGGCAAGATGCATTCAATGGGTTCGCTTGAACCTAGGTTCGAGCGAACCCTCTTTTGGTTCGTTCGAACCAATGAGTTCGTTCAAACCCCAAGAATGATTTTTTTTGGCATGGAGTCAATTTTTGTTAGTTTTTCTTCCTCATTTGAATTGTAAACCACTTTTGTGGGTTTACCCTACAATGAGTGCAAAATTTTTCCATCTTCGAATCCTTCTTGCCATTCTCCTTCTTCCAGTGAGGATGACGATTTTCATGTCCAGTTTCTCCACTGATCAATAAGACCTTATGATGCAGTTCCTTCTATTTTTGACACTTGGCAACACAATGGTTATCCATGCCACAAAAAGAACAAGGAAAAGCATTCCATATGCTACTTATTGCATTACCAGCAATACCATAGTTCAGAAACACTTTGGAGAAATCAAGTTTATACCTTTATGGAATTTCGCTGCCACCAGATCTATGAGGAGAATTGGAAATTCTCTAGGACTTCTTTTGATCAACTTCCTGAAGTTTGGCCAGTTGCTCCCTTTGTCCTGCTTTAACTGACATCATAGACAAAGCTTCTAGGAATCCACCTTGGTTACCTGGTACATAGGAAGAATCATCCAACTGCTGACAAAAGACACATCCATCAACATTCTCGTGACTAGAACATAGTTGGTCCACTTGCCATGGTCACAAGTTTATTTAGTCTTAGGACTTTTCATAATGGAATTTGTCAACTGCTCTTTCTGGTTTTCCGTAGATGACTCTTCTAGGCTATCATTTTGAGTGAGTGGTACATAAGAGGTATCCTCCAAATGCAGACAAAATGTACAAATATCAACATTCTCAATTCTGGAGGGACTTTTTGTTGCAAAATTTTCTCTAGTCTACTCCTCTATGACGTTTTACAACTTCAAACATAGCTTCTGCTTCTCGTCATTTGCTTCCTCAAGCAATCTCCTGAGTTTAGCATTCTCCAGTTGAATGAAATGATTGATTTCTTCCAACTCGGGGATTTTTGCACACTTCAATCCTTTTCCCATCTTCACACCTTCCAAATGTCAAACTTGATCTGTAAAATGATCCTACTTATGAATCACTTAAATAATTTGTTAGATTCACCTATGGATCACAAATTTTATTATTATTGATCGTTGACAAATTGCATGTAAGAAAGAGCATAGAAATGAGCATTCAAGACATAGACAAAAGAATAAAAGAAATAAGATTTGATAACATAGTTCGCCCAATGTTTAGGTTACATCTCTGGCTCGCTCAACTGTGATGTCATTTTCCATTATTATGATGCAAATTTCCTAATTACATCACTATGGTCTTCAAGCTGCAATATAAATTATTCTATTTTCAAGGAAGATTATTGCTCTTCAAGCTCTTCCTTCTTTTGCATCGCACTAATTGAAACTTCCTAGCAAAATCTCCATGTCGAGCTTCTCCGTCGCTTTTACAATGCTTCCAAAGCAATAATAATGCAACTCACTTTCTCAAAACATGAGAATAAAAGCTTAAGGCATCAAGCCTTTATAACAAAGCCAATGGGAAATTTTCCTAACTCTCCTTCCAAGAGAATTGTCTCTAGGCATTGTCTAAGCATTGTTTTTACAAAGAAATAATACCCCCTTATATACATGCTCATATGCTAATAAGGGGTTGCACCAATAATATTTGCAAATATTTGCTATATCTCCATTTCAAGATTACAAATCTTGAAAATCCTAGGAATAATTTTTTATATTTTCTTAGATTAGGCCCTTTAATTTTAAAAACCAATCAAAAATCCTTTTAAAAAGGATTGGACTTTATATTTGTCCTAAGGCCCCCCTTAATTTTCTCCTTATTTTATGGTTTACATAAGATAAAAACAATTCTTATGTTTATTTAAGGTTTATATATAGGGAGGATCTCCCCTTATATCTTGGACAAGGCGTGTGGTGCAAGAAGATTTTAAGGCATGGGTCAAGGGATCAAATCCCACCAAATCCTCTTTGCTTAAATATTAGACCAAACGCTTTTTCTTTAATAAATATGGTTTAATCCTTATTTTATCACTTAGCAAGGTCCATGTCAGTGCCAACTCACTTCTCCCATCACGTCATCTGCCACGTGTCCTACCAAGTGTCGAGCTTTGGTGATGCCATGTCATCACTTTGACCAAGTTTGACTATAACTTTGACTGGTCATAACTTCCACATATGGACTCGGATTTGGTCCATTCAAAATGCGTCAGAAAGCTCTCGCTGAGATCTACGTGATGGAACTAGTAGAGAAATGTTCCATGATCATTAATTTTTCTGTTGACTAGCTTCACCTCATGTTGACCAAACTTCGACTAGGCATAACTCTTGTGTACGATCTCCTTTTAACGTGATTCAAGTTACTTCAGGATTGTGTCGACACACTCTATGCGATGAAGTCAGTTCCTCAAATTTTGAGACTATGAAACTTTTATTGTTTTGGATATCCACCTGGATCAATTGTGTTGTATGGTTTCTAGATGAGGCTCCTTGAACAGTATCCTTACCCCTATGGGTTGTAATGAAACATTCAAGATTTTTATTATGTATGACCTAATAGTAGACACATGATTGTTGACTTCCTAAATATGGTTCACAATATAGTCATAATTGATAGCCATATAACTAGTGTTATTATTTGAAGTACTATCTTAGTTGGTAGCATTTCCTTTCCCATTGTTATGTAAAGGATCCTTGAATATCACATGATTATTGTTTGAGTTATTTTGTTGGTCAATCCCCAATGTCTCCTTTTCCAACTAGATCTTGAATGAGGTTCTTTAGCTTAAAGAAATTTGGAGTGGTGGCATCTTTCACTCTATGATAGTCATAGAAATTAGTGTCTTTCCACCATGTGGGTTTGACTTGAGGTTCATGTTGTCTAATTTATGGGAGGGTGACCAAGTTTTCTTGGATTACTTTGTAGAGAACTGATTCAATGGGTTCCCCCAAAGGAGTGTATTTCTAATGTGGGTTATTGTTTAGCCTAGGAGGCCCTCTCTGTAAGTTATATTGAATACTAGTCGAGGTTTGAACATTGGGTAGTGCCTATAAGAATAAAGTTGGTTGAGCATGTTGAGCCATCTTAGCATCAACCACACCATCATTTACCACATTTTTATTCTTATTCCAAAAATAAGATTTTTCATTTCAAGAGTTCAGATAGTCTTTCTTCTTTGAAAATATTAATGAGTCCTTTGGTAATAAGAGCTTTTTCTATAGTGAGTAATTTATCCATAACCTCACTAGAGATGTTAGAGCATTTCACTTTCAGATGGAATCCAATTTATGTGTTCATATTTTGAATGAATATTTGGAACAACTATTTTCTAGAATGTGGCGTGAACATTAACTAGACAAGCTTCACCATCTCTGCAAGAAGGAGGTGAAGGTTTCTCCACTAATTTTCTTTGTGGTAAATAGTTCAATCATTGAGACTTCATGTTCTACATTGTAGGAGAAGTGTGAGATAAATTTTTTAGCTAAATCATTGAAATTTCAAATGCCAGTAGGTAACTGAGAAAACCATTCCATGGCCTACCCTCCTAAGTTTCTTGAAATGAGGTACATAATATAAGTATCATTATGGACCACCTCTAATAAAGCTATGTAGAATTCTCTAATGTGTTCCCTAAGGTCTCCTTTTCCAGTGTATTTATCAAACTTAGGCATTTCAAAATTATGTGAAAAAGGTGGCATGGGTAGAGTCATGTTGAAAGGATAGGGACATATATCCTCTAGCATGTAGCTCTTCTTTGGTCATGTGTGGATGTTGGAGATGATGTGTTGTTGAAAATATTGGATTTGAAGTTTCAAATCATTCAAATGGGTGAAAGTGGATACATTGTCTAGCCAGATATGTGATGTGATGATGACTAACCTTGGGGGAAATTTTGTAATGAGTTGTTTTGGTAGTTATGTGAATAATTTGGTGGAACAAAGGTGTGAGAAGATGTGGCCAATTGTTGTTGTGAGTTTTGGTATTGATGAAATTTTTTGTTGGATGGGTTAGTGTAGTATTTTTGATGATGGTAATTTTGTGGGTTGACATTTTGGTTAGATGGATTCATGTTTTGATTATGATTGTAGGTGAGAGTATGTGGATGTTGTGAAAAGAGATTATAATTTTGATGGGTGATGTTATGATTGTTGGGTATGTATGGGTGTTAGACATAAGTGATTGAGAATTTTGGAATGCATATGAAGGTGCTTGCATAATTTTTATTTGGTTGGAGATATTGTAATTATTAAATGGAATGGTATGTTGATATAGTGGATTGGTAATAGTAGTTTGTGTAACATCATGAAAACAGGAAAGATCAAAGCAATATAAACAATATGCAATAAAATTAAATGTAAACTAAAGCTAAACAACAAAGCACAAAGGAAAGAATAAATGAAAGATCTCACCAAGCATCAATATAGTTCCATGAATAACCTCTATTGTCCTTCTCCATTTCATCGTGATAGTATTCTTTCCCTCATATTTTCAATATGTGTGCAAGTATAGCCTCAATAGATGTGATAATAGCGAGATATCAAAGATTATAAAACAAGTTCTCCAAAAGTCATTAGATTTTGAGAGGAGTAACAATGATGAAGGTCAGGTCAATTCATAGAAAATTGATTATTTGAATGACAAGCTCATATTGAAAGATAGACAGGTGATTAAGATTGAAAGATTCAACATGCATTGAGATTAGTGTCAGTAGTGACGTGAGTGATAAAACATGAAAGGTGAGAATTAAGATTAGACAATAATTTAATCTTTAGTTGAAAGTGTTCAAAAATTAGAAGAATAATGATTGCATGTAACGGATAAAGATGAAATAAAAGAAATAATTTCTTTGAACACACAAATGAATTAATTAATTAATTAAAGCTATTTATTTAATATAAGTTTGCACGCAAAGATGTACTAAATCATATGTCATGAATCAAAACAAATTGTGTGAGATCCTTTAGCCCAAATTCTTTTTGATGTGATGGTTGAAGAATAGGAGGACGACAATGGCAAAGATAACAGTAAACATGGAACTAGAGAAGCAAACAGGCTATAAGGGGCTGAAGAAATTTAAGCAATTGAATTAAAGAAGGAAGTTTTAGAGGACATTCAAATGACGAGCAATCTAGTGATAATTTGTAGGCTGATTGGACCAAGATATGATAGGAAGAGAATAAAATGTTGGTTAGATGCAAACTGGAAAACAAACGAAATAGTAAAATTTCTTCCAAAAGGATTTTTTGTGGTTGTCTTCCTTTCATCAGATGAGAGGGAAGAAATTCTTTAGGCTGGTCTTTGGAAAATAGATAACTTTCCCATATATATGCAAAATTGGAATCCCAATTTCAATCCGGTGGAATTGGATCCTTATGATAAACTTGTTTGGCTTCACTTGTATAATCTCCCGCTAGAATATTGGGCGGAGGAAAGTATAGAAAAGATAGGTAGATCTCTTGGGACCCTTTTAGAAGTGGATGAAGGAATTTTTGAAGGAAATTCATATATTTATGCAAGACTCTAAGTGGCTGCGGTGAAAAGGATCCCAAAGAAAATATTGTTGAGATCAGGTGATAAAGATTGGGTTCAATCAGTAGAAGTGGAGGAGGAAAGGCTATTTTTCCTAAACTGTAGGAGGAGGAACCACAAAGAATGGAAATGCAGAGGAAAGCAAAGGCCGAAGCCAGAATGGAGGCCAAAAGCTAAGCAAAAAATTCAAGAAAAGGTAACTTCCAAGCAACCGACGCAAAAGGAAAAAAAAATTCCTCTTCTAATGTGGAAACAATTAAACCTAGAGAGTCGTGAAGCCCTAGATATGGTGGAAGAACCGGGGAGCCGAGCGAATTTTTCCAATAAAGGTTCTGGGGAGAGCGAGCCAAGGGAAAAGGAGGAAGGGTCATTATAGATCGGAAGGGTAGAATGGGAGAGGGAAGTATTGGAGGAAGAGGAGGATCTTGAAGTGAAGGAACCAAGGTTCTTCTCAGAGGAATATTTTTCGGAAGTGGACGAATTGGGGGAGATCAATATGAGATGCATTAGCCAATCGGCTTCTAAGGTTTTGGGGAGAGCAAAAAATGGGAAAGGAAGAAAGACGAACTAGCAGAAAAGGGAAGAAGAGGCAAGCGAGAAAGGTCTCTTGAGCATTAAAGATTTTCTGAAGTCCAAGGGAGCAAAGACCTCCCTTGGAGGATGATGAAGGTACTAACATGGAATATTAGGGGCCTCAACGCCCCTAACAAGAGGCGCTTAGTCAAGTGCCATTTAGAGAAACTAAAAGTAGATATATACTTTTACAAGAGAGTAAATTAAGTGAAAGGGAAGGGGAAATTTTTTTAAGTTTTTGCAAAAATTGGAAAGGGGATTTTCAAGAAGCGGAAGGTTCTGCAGGTGGTTTGGGGATGCTTTGGGATGATAATCGTGTGGAGATAGAGTTGACAGAAATTCAAAGTAATTGGATGTTAGGTCAAGTTAAAAGTAGACAAAGTGAATTAAAATTTCCATTCTTCAACGTGTATGGCCCAATTCGAACAAGGGAGAATGTGGAAGTGTGGAATAGTATTTCCATGAAAATTGGAAGTATGGAAAGTACAAAAGTGATAGTGGGAAGGGACTTTAACACTATCCTTGGCATTTGCAAGAAGAGCGGGGGAAACAATAAGGTGACCAAGGCAATGTTAGATTTTAGAGATTTTGTGGATGTGTTGTCAATAGGGTATTGCGTTCTGAAAAATGGTTCTTATGCATGGACGAATAGGAGGCTAGGGTTCACAAATATATTAGAGAGATTGGATAGATTCTTTCTGGGGTTGGGGTGCAAGAAGATGATTTAATGAGTGTTTCCTCAATTCTTCCAGTGTCTATGTCTGATCATTACCCAATAGTTTTGGGGATAAACTTATGTGAGAAGCCATCAAATAATTACTTCAAGTTCTAGTCAATGTGGTGGCACGGTAGTAGTCTACTTGGGAAACTAGAGACGTGGTGGAAGGAGGGAGACCCACGAGCAAGGACTGAGAGCTTTCATTTTATGAAGAGATTAAAATTCATAAAGAAAAAACTCAAAGATTGGAATAGAGACAGCTTCGGTAACATCTTCAAATATCTAAAGAATTAGTTGAGGAGGCGATGGAAATTTTGAATTCCCAGGTTTTAATCCATGGGATGTCAGAAGCAGAATTCAAGGAAGAAAATTTTTTGAAAGAAAAACACACAGAACTATTGGCCAGAGAGGAACTTTTCTGGTGTGATAAGGTGAGGTAAACTTGGCTTGGGCAAGAAGATAGCAACTCGAAGTTTTTCCATGCATCTACAAGAGGTAGGCTAGCAAGAAACAAGGTAGACTCAATAAGGCATGAGGATGGCTCAGTTACCGAAAGGAAGGATGAAATCGAATTAAAAGCAGTTAAGTTCTTTAAAAAATTGTTGGGAGAAGAGCGTGGGTCTTCAAGAGAGGATGAAGAGCTGCTCTCCTGCATCCCTCAGTTGATAGATGAAGCAGACAATAGGCATCTCCTAGAACCATTCACAGAAGAAGAAGTTTGTAAAGCAATGTTTGGGTTACACTTGGATAAATCCCTAGGGCCTGATGGTTTCATAGCTATGTTCTTCCAAAAGTGTTGGTGCTTTCTGGGAAAGGATATATGGTAGCTGGTGGAGAAATTTCTGAGAAGTAGGAAATTTGTAAGAGAAATTAACAATACGGTAATAGTAGTTTTACCAAAGAAAAAGGTCTACAAAAGTTTTTTCAATTATAGGCCTATATCCCTGTGTAATTCAATATATTTAAAATAATTTTAAAGGCACTCACAAATAGGCTAAAGAAGGTCCTAGCAAGGATCATTTCTCCAGAGCAAAAGGGGTTCACCCCTGAGAGAGAGATTATCGACAACATTATCTCAACTTCAGAAACATTGCACACAATTCTCACTGAGAAAGTGTGAGGTATGGTTATTAAATTGGATGTAAGAAAAGCTTATGATAGGGTTCAATGGAAATTTTTGTTATCTATAATGTAGAGGTTTGGTTTTTCAAAGCTTTGGTTAGATTTGATAAACAGTTGTATATCTAGCCCATGTTATTCCATTTGTGTCAATGGTTCTCTTTGTTTTTTTTTTGCTACAACAAATGGCTTGCGTCAAGGGGACCCAGTCTCCCCCTTTTTGTTGTGATTATGGCAGAGGCTCTGGGAAGATATATCAGATGCTTAAGGGAAACAAATAAGTGGAAGGGAATAAAAGTGGTGGAAGGTACAAAAAATATGATGCATGCGCAATTCACAGATGATACTTCCTTGTTCAGGGAAGCTAATGTGAAGGAGGCTATGGTGATAAAAGGTTCTCTGGAAAAATATGCAAAATTTTCTGGCCAGCTCTTAAATAAAGAAAAATCAGAGATATTTTTCTTTAACTACAAAAAGGTGGAATAGAGAAGGTTAACGAAAATACTACATTTCTCAATTGAAAAAGCTCCCCTCAAAATACCTGGGGGCTCCTCTATTTCAAGGGATGTGTAAATCAGCTCATTGGGAAGATGTAATGGAGAAGTGTAGAAACAAGTCAACAGCTTGGAAAAGTAGATGGCTCTCTTTAGCAGCGAGGATCTTGATGATAAAGTTGGTGCTTTTGGTAGTTCCAATTTGCGTAATGTCATGTTTGCATGCAACATCAAAAGTAATCCAAAAGTTGGAGAGTTTCCTTAAGAAATTTCTATGGGAGGAATCAAAGGAGAAAAGGAGGGTCCCCCTAGTAAGTTGCAAAATGGCTTGCCTTCCAAAACAGGTTGAGGGGGTTGGCTTGAGACAGATGGAGACTCAAAACATGGCGCTTGGTGGAAAACTAAGTTGGAAAATCTACAGGTATCCTGAAAAGAAATGGTGTAGGATTAATCACAAGAAATATTTAGATTCCGAAGACTCTAAATGAATTTTAACAATGGCCAACTTGAGTCGAGGATCTGCAATTTGGTGGTTCATTTGGGAAAGCAGGCACATCATAACTGATCACCTTTCTTGGCGCTTGGGAAATGGTCAACAAGCCAATTTTTGGGCCGACTCATGGAACGGATGGGAGTCATTGCAATCAAATTTTAAGGATGTTGGGTGGTGGGAGGAAGTCAAGAACCGATACGGTTACTCTGTTGCTTGCTATGTTAGCAACAGTGATTCGGGCCTAGTTAAAGGTTGGAACTAGAGTATTTTTGAATCGGTGGAGATTTTGGAGGATGATAGGAGGAATATGAAAAGGATACTGGAGGGAAAAAGGGTGGTTTTGATAGAGGGAGTTGTTGATGGTCAAAACAACACAACAACATTAAACAGAATATTACTATTCTATTTCTCCTTAAAGAGAAAGACAACATATAGTAATCTAACTCCTAAGCTCCTGGTAATCGGTTCTCGATTATATTGATTTCACTCAGTGGTCAATATGATTGTAATGTTCAAGGGGCCTTTTCTAGTAATAAAGAACAAGAATGCATAACATCAAGTAGTCTATGTTTGTGGGTTTTAAACAAAAGAAAAAGATGAAACAGAGCTTTAAATCAGATAAAACATGAATAAAATCCTTATGTATCCAGACATGCAAATCAACAATGAGCGTTCATTCTTCCTAACTACAACTACAGCAAGATGCAATCCATAGAATAAACTACGCTACTGCATACATCCATAATGCTAATTCAGATATCATCAACGTTCACTAAATTTACTTCAAACAAATCATTCACTCATCATTCAAAAAAAACACAAATCAAATGGATACAATAACAATTTGATTCATAGATAATCCAATGATATGACCTTGAACCCAGTTCCTTCCATTGATTTTCATCAAATAAAGAACAATTAAGCACAACAAAACACTGGCGTATGGATTAATCATACATCATTGACCTTATCAAGATGGATCCGAACTTTGAAAATCATAACATGAAAATGTATCTAAACTATAGAATAATCAAAACTTTTACTAAACTATTCAGAGTATCTTTCTAAAACATTGAAAATCCTAGATATAGTTTCCATCCTCAGGTGGCTTATCTTTCTTCAATTTTCTGACCTTTACAAAATAGATTCTAAAAATACATATAGTGTGCCACATGCACGAATTTCTCAATCATTATTCAAGATCCACAATCCATGGAGTTGAAACTGAACATAGAAGTGGACTTAAGAACCCCTTCTTTCAAGGCTAATCACTCCATTGTACAAAAAAGGAAATCTAATACCCCAAAGAAGGGAGTGAAACCCATGGATCAGACTCAGAGTTGAATTTATGTCAAGATCCACAAAAAAAGGAGAAGAGCAAATGGAACATGATGAAAGGATTCAATCACGTTTGCATTGAATGCTCTTGAATGTACTCATCAAAACTGGACAACACCTGTAGAAGAGTATCCAAATCCGGCCCATCCAACCAGTCACCTTCAAATTTGATTCTTTGAAACTCCGCAGAAACCAAACTTTGTATCTCCTTTAGATTGATTAGCTCTTTTCTAGCAGTTCTTGATTCCTCCCAGATATCCATAAATTGATCTAACAATAAATTATCCCCATCATCTCCTTTCTGTATGATTTCCTCAAATCTACTCCTCCATCTCTCCCTCAGTTTATCCAATGATAGACCTTCTTTGTTTGAGGAGTCTAAATTGAGTACAATGGCCACAACCGCCTCCAGCTCAACCATTTATAGATTCAAGTCCTTACCCATTTCTCAGACTTCTTGTTGATGTCCATGCATAGCTCTAGATTTGTATCTTATTATACTCGTCCAAATCCTTAGCCTGTTGGTCCATATCCTCATCTAACTCAAGAGAAACCTTATGAATCTTAGAGCCTTCAACAAGAACATCATCAACCTCTTGGTTGAGTTTATCTAACCACTTTTCCATCATTCCCACTTTGCTTTTCATCTGCATTAAATCATCTGCCTCCTTCTTTGTTAACAAAATCGGGGATTCATGAGGAGTAGCCTTTTGAGAAATGAGACTGGAAACATCTTTTAAGAAACCATGGAGTTGATCCAATTGAGCCTTAAGCTCATCCTTCCTTTGCTTATCCTTGATCATAAAGGTTTTGGTTGAAGAGGCCACAATGTCAATCAAACTCATTTGTTGACTTCTTATAGGCTTTCCCAAATTCACTGCCCCCAAGTGATAATCTGTGAATTTCATATCATCACAGTTCTTCTACATTACAGGTATGGCACATTCAACAATGATCTCTCCCGCATGAGTGAGCCTAGTGGAGTGAAGAACCTGGGCCTTCTTCTTTGGTTTCTCTTTCCCAATTTCCTTCAACATTTCTTCCCAGTTTAACGGCTACAGTTGAACAACTTGTTTTCTCTCTATGTCCAATTTTAGCCAAGTAGGAGCAATAGGAGTAGTGGTTGCCTGGGCTAAAGAGGAAGCAATAGTAGTGGATGACAGAGGTTGCAACAATGTAAGCTTTGGTTGAGAATCAACCTCCTGCACATTTTGTTGATCACTTTGCTCCCTTTCCTGTGCAAGCTTTTCTGCTTCCTCCTTATCCTTTTGATCTTGTAGCCTCTTAGCATCTAACTCTTGTCTTAAGCATTCTTCTTCCTCTTTCTTCTTTTCCAACATTTCATCCGGCTACTTCTTTAGCGTTTCAACATAGTCCCACGCCTCTTTGGACTTCCTTTCATGTTCAGCAATCTCAACAGCTTCTTTTTCCCTTTTCTTACATTCTTGCTCCTCCTTTTCCTTGAAAGCTTCTTCTTGTTCCTTGAGTTTAGCTTCAACAACTTCCTTTTCTCTTCTTTGTTGAGCTTTTTCCTCTTCAAGATCATGAATTCTCTGCTGCAATATCAACCTCTCCATTTCTTCTTGAGGTTTGAGTTCTTGCTCCTTTTTTTGTTGTTTTTGAGCTAACTCATCGACCTTCACTTTATCTTCCAACTCCTTTTTCTTGGCCGCCAACTCAAATTGTTCTCTGGCCTCATCTCCTTGTAGCTTAGCTGATGCCTCTGCTTGCACCTTAGCATCAACTTCTCTTTTTGCATCCTCAAAAAGTTTCCACTGATCCTCCTCAGTCAATAGGTGTTTAGTACCTGCATCATCTGTCATGTCCAATGATGTCGATACATAATACCCTTTATCAGAGGGAGTCTTTTATGAATCTCTTTCTATATTATGTATCTCCACCTCACCCTCCATTTGCTTCAAGGCTTCTGCTTCACCATGAAGAGCTCCCACTGGTGATTCATGACCTAACTCTTGTGCATTTGAGGGATGAGTAGATACCTCTCCTACAACAGATGTAGAAACACCCACCTCCGCAGTTGTCTCATCTTCCTGCACCTCTAAAAAGTCCTAAGGAACCACCTCATCTTCTTGCTGCTTAGAAGGAAAAAACTCTAAGGGTTCCTTAGGTGCCACCCTTCTTTTTACCCTTTTGTATCCTTGGGTGGTACCTGCAACCTTCCTCTTCTTAGATGATGAAGCCTCAGCTTGATTAACCCTTAAACTCACCCATTGGATACTCCTATCGAGTACTGGTCTAGCAATCTACATTATATCAATTGTCTCATATGCACTCCAATCTACTGGATCAAGATCCTTAGTTCCAATATTATCTGCATCATATCCAGGATCCAAAACTATCCCATCATCAGCTAATGTATTAGGAATGTCTTCTTTTATCCCAGACTCAATCAGGAGTGGGATAGATATCCTTTCATAATTCTTCTTTCTAAGATCATACTCATCTTGCAAGTCCTCCCAAAAATCCTCCAATATATTGAAGTGCTTCTCAAAGACACTGGGGAGCAAAGCCCTCATCTTGTGCTTGGGGTCATAATATTTGTTGGTAGTGTACAATCCCAACCTCAAATAAATTAATTCATCACAAACAGCCTTACCTGCATGAATGTGTGGACAACAAAAGGCTCCTAGCTTCATTGGGAACTTATGGCACCCAGTCTTATGCTTATTGCTAAACTGGAGGTTTACAGCCAAGGCTTGATAAATAAATTCCATTAAAATGATCCTATCACCACAACATCTAGGTAACAAATGGGGGTGACCATCAAAGCCTGCTATCCTAAAGTAAGTGAATATGGGGTACTAGATAAACCAATGTCCCCACTCATTCACAAAAGTCATTGCCTCCTTGCTAAGCCTATACCCAGCATCACCATTAAGATTATTAATAATAACATAAAGAAAAGCATCATTAACCCTCCTATAATATTGCTCAGATGCCTACAAGGTGAGCTAGTTATAATGCTCCCACACCTTCTTCTGTCCTTGGGCTTCTCCCAATATACCCACTGTTTGAAGTCCAGGAAAGATCTCCACTCGGGCAGTTGTATAGACTACATAGGTCATAAAGAAATGCTTAGTTTCTCTCACCCTTATCATCTGATTGTGAATGCTACCAGATACTATCATTGAACAATCAAATTTTTTCCTCACATCCAAAATAGCTTGGATAAAAGGAAACATCCATTACTTAAACAGTGAAGCATCCCTCTTCCCAAACACCCTAGAAAGGAACATGATTATATCTCCAATTTCTTTACTAAAATCTACCCTCTTAGGCTAGTCTAGAAGCTTGGTCAGAGACTTCTTCTCCACTCTCATCCAAGTCTTATTCATGTAGAGTCTATTCCTCTCCTTGTTATCACTGTAAAGCTTCAGAGCCTCTGCCTCATTTAGTTGTCTAGGATTCTTGGGATTAGGCATATAAAACATGAATTTGATCACTGGGGATGTGAAGTCAATAATGAGATTTCCCTTCACATCCACACACTGCCTAGTAGTAGGGTTATATGCTCCAACTGCTGCAAGAATCAATTCCAGACACTAAACAGATAGAGGGAAGAGTGCAACATGTGCCAATCCTAACTAAACAATCCTTTCTATCCTTGGTGTGACCTGCTCCTCAGTGAAAGTCTCCTCATGCAATTCTTCATAGTTGAAAGGACCCAAATTGGTTTCAGTGATGTCAGTCCAATAAAATTCAATCTTGCTAGCTGTGAGGACATCCTCCCTGTGCTTACATCTCAAGGTATATGGGAGTTGTTCTACTTTGATCTTCTTTGGTCTAGATCCTTGCCATGAAGTTTCCCCTAGCTAGCTCCTTTGAGAGGCCTCATCCGATGCTCCCGAAATCTCTTAATACCTGCAACAATTCCCTGTGTTAGCCAAACAAAGCATCTAAGTTAGTCAATCATATAACCATTGCTCCATCCTCCTTAGATAATATTTACTTGTTCAAACTATTCCTTTATCGCAGTCAAAACTATAGAAGCATCAGGCATAGACAATGTTTCATATGATGTGGCGAGGCTGGGATCAGAACTGGAAACGGAATGAAAAGTGCATAAGGAGGGACCAAAATAGGAACCAAACCAGAAACAAAAGTTAACCTTCAAACTCAACTTCCTCCCCAGATCAGGTTCCAACAAAGAGTAAAGACCCGAAGACGTCATCAAGGTAAACGAAAAACGGATCACTTCCAGGAAATGAAGCATTATAAAACAAGATGGTCACATGGGTCCCCAAACCCTAGGTCATATGGGTCCCAAAGGAAACTAGAAATAGCATAATCTAAACCCCTCAACAACCCATCCGTATAGAAGTCATTAAAAGGAATGAACCGGTTATATAGTAAAACCCTAATTTTCCTAATACCCTCATTCTACAAAACTAGGGCACAACAAAAAACTGACATGAACAACGCGATAAAACCAGAATAGGGTTTCAAAACAAAATAAAAATTAGCTAAGAAAGGAAACCCCATTACACATCAAAACCCTGGTCAAAAGCAGAGTACAACAAAATGGACCCATCACAAAAGCGACGACAGAACAAATGACAAACCGAAAGAACAAACCCCACGAAATGGAATAGAACAGAAAATAAAGAGACAAAGCAGACAAAACAAAAACAAAACATAAACAAATGAAAACCAAGCAAACAAATTCACAGAGGAAACACTCCCGTGAATATGCTAAAATGAAAAATAGAAAGAACAAAATAGGAGAAAGGAAAGGAAAAGAAACCTACCTCAAAACGCCTCGTAGGTTTGACCAAAAATTCACCAAGATTCGCTCCGCAATCTTTCCCCATGATCAAATCGATAATCTCAAGAGTTTCCTGACTGTAACTTGCTCAAAAAATTCGTATAATAATAACAATGAGGTAGTTTAAGCATAATTAAACCTCTAATCAATAATTCGCGCGTGCCAACAGGCTGCATTTAATGCCATAAATGCGGTACATCAGGGACTGAGCCAATGACGTGATCAGCCAGTTAAGTCCAGTCAGCAGAGCATCAAAAGGTCAGGAAGACGCGGAGTTGAGTTGGGAACAAGATATAGAAACTAAACAAAGTTCCATATTTCATTTCCAACCACAGATCCGGCCCCGACAAAAAGGATCGACCGAAAAAAATGGAGACAAGAGCGGAGAAAAAAATGAAATGGAACAAAAACCAAGTTGGAAACTCAAACCCAGTTCCGGATCCGGTCCCGACCAAAGCAAAGAACAACACAAGGGAAGTGAGACCAGAGCGAACACCAGACCCGACCCAAACAACAAAGAAAGCGAGAAGGAAAAAGAGCGGAAGCAGAGCCAGGATTGGAACAAAAAAGGAAACATGAAAAACTTCCCATGTGAGTTCCAATCCTGATTTTGATCTCGTGTGAGCAAAAAAACAAAACACAAGGAAACAACCAACAAAAATGATGGACCAACCCGAGTGTTAGTCAAAAACAACCAACAAAATAAAAGAGAAAGAAAAGGACAAGGCGGAGTCGGAGTCAGAACCATATCTGAACTAGAAATGTTGAAATAGTTTCATGTCTAGATTTGGTTCTGAACCTGACTCTGGCAGAACAAAAGACAGACTTGGGAGCAAAAATGAAGAACTCTTAAGACCCAACAGACAACCAAGGATGACCAAAACAAAACAAAGAGGGGGACCCATTTTACTCCAAAGTAAAATGGGGTGGTTATGCAAGGCATAACAAATGGCGACTCGGCTGGGGAAAATGGTTTACCCATTTTTAAGATATTGAAGAATTCAATCACCCCAAAACTTACAATTTATGAGACACATTAACTTAAGCGTGATTAGAATATTTAAGTAAAGTTGAGCTGGAATCTCAGATGTAGAACCAACATAAACTACTGCTTCAATCTGAGTGTGTGCATGCTTATGGTGCATCCTTCTTTTTCTAAGCTTTCTCCACTCCTAGACAACTATATCTATGATCCAAGCTACATAGGTTGAGTCCTTCGACTGTCGTACAATGAAATCTTGGGTATTGCTCCGCTGCCAGTCAGGCATCCATAGCCCCGATGGAGATACCTCTAGTTCTCTCAAAGCATTGCTCTACTGCCAGTCGGGTGTCCATAGCCCTGATAGAGATACTTGAATTACCCATTTAGTATTGAGTTTTCCTTTATTGTAGTGCTTTTCCTTTTTTTTATCTCTTTTACAGGCCTTACTTGAGAAAATTCTTTTCAAAAACCTCCTTAATACAAAGACTTTAATAGTCTGAGATGTGGGTTGAGAACTACAGTGGATCCTATGATAGTCTTAGGGAAACAGATTTTTCACTTGAATCAGAGATATAATTACCCTGAGATGAATAGGCACTTTATAGTCAGATGTTTAATCTATTTTGTGACAGATTTCAATGATAGTTCAGGAGGTTATCTACAATATACCTTACTCCTAATAACCTTCAGACTTGTGCTAAAATGACCATAGAGCATGAGCTTTACAACAAAATCTTTCGACACATATGCCCAAAATTACCTAAACCAATTTCTCTCCTAGTGTCCATAGTATTCTTTGAATAACAACCCCAATGTTCTAAGATGGAAAGACAAGAGAATCCCCAAAGAAGACAAAAACAAGATAGACACAAAACAACAAAGGAAACGAACAAAAGAAAGAAACAACAAACAAACAAACAAACAATAGAAAGGAAGCAAAGAACCAATAATTACACAAAATACATATATACAAATGATTTAGGAAATCAAACCTTTACGTGCTGAAGTAATGCTTGAGAAACTACCCATTGACTGGCAATGGAACAGGTTCTCCCGTCAAGGTGCTCAAATGAAAAGCGTTCTCACCCAAGATCTCAGCTACTTGATATGGACCTAGCCAGAGTCTATTGAATTTCTGATGATCACCCTTTTTCTCCTTGGCCTTATCCCACAGCAACACCAAGTCTGAGATTCTGAAAGCCTTAATCTTAGCTCTTTTTTCAAACCAATGTTTAACAACAGCCTGATTCTTGAAAAACTACTACAAAGCAGCATCTCTTTTTTCTTCCATGTTTAGAAGATTGTTTAGTCTCACCTCAATCTAGTCATCTCTTGTATAAAACTCCTGCATGAACTTAAGAACAAGTATCTGTAAGTGTATGGGAAAAATCAGATCTTGGCCATAAACTGGTTTAAAAGGGGAACTTCCTAAGGCAACCTTAATATGAGTTCGATCTTCCCATAAGGAAAATATTAACTAGGTATGCCAATCTCTAGGATTACTTTCAAGTAACTTCTTTATCACTTCTAACAAGTTCTTGTTATTAGATTCCGCTACACCATTTCCCTAAGGATAGTAGTTAGAGGAATACTTCAAGATAATTTTATTCTCATAAGCCCATTGTATAAATTCAGCAGATGAAAAGGCAGGGCCATTGTCACATACTAGGGCGAATGGGACTCCAAACCTAGTAATGATGTTCTCAGTGAGAAATTTGATAACCACCTCAGTGGTGTTGTTCTTGCATGGTTGAGCCTCAGTCCAACAGGTGCAATAGTCTGTAGCAGTTAGGATGAATTTGTGTCCTACAGAAGAATTAGGATTAATAACCCCAACAAAATCCAGTGCCCATTAGGAAAATGGTCTTACCTCATATACTGTTTACAGATGTGTTGCTAGATTACACTCCTTTGATGCAGAATTCTGACATGTATGACATGTCCTGACGTGTTGATGTGCATCCCTGAACACATGGGGCCAATAATACCCTGACCTGAGGATTTGGTGAGCCAAAGAATCTACTGATCCGTATCCTGTGCCATGCCTACCATGAAATTCAGCCATGGCATGCTTGGCTTCTTATTGATCTAGACATCGCAGGTACACCCCCTCATAATTTCTTTTGTATAGGGCTCCTCCTTTGAGCATATAATGAGCACTTTTAATCCTTAGTGCCCTCCTCTGGGTAGCATTCATCCCTTCTAGGCATCTGTTATTTAGAAGGAAAAAGATCAAGTCAGTATACCATGGGTCCTTAGTAAATGAGTGCACAGTATATTGCTGACAGGTAATATTCTTGTCAACCTTAGCCATGGCTGTTGATAAACCTTGTCCTTGGACAAGTTTCATTGGATGGATCTCTAAGTCACACTCTTGTAGGATAGACATCCATTTTCCTCTTCTTTCCCCTAATTCACTTTGCATAAAAAGAGACTTAATCGTTGGATCAGGCACTATAGCAATAACTTGGCTCCTTAGAATGTAATGCCTGAACTTCTTTACTGCTCGTACCAGTGCAAAGGCCTATTTTTCCAAGGGTGGATACCTGACTTCTGCATTCTTGAATGGAGAGCTCATGAAGGCAATTGGTCTTTCATCTCCTTCATCTTTGTGTTGTGTTAAGACTGATGCACATGAATGATCAGATGCAAATGAATAAATATAGAAGGGCTTTAGGTAATCTAGGCTGGTCAAGATCGGTGCCTCAGATATTGATTGCTTGATCTGTGAGAATGTAGATTTAACCTCATTACTCCATTCAATTTTAGCAATTTTCTTCATCATCTCATTGAGGGGTTTGACAATTTCTACAAACCCTATTATGAACTTCCTCATGAAATTAATCCTCCCAAAGAAGGACCTCATCTCCTTTTTACTACCTGGCATCGCCAATTTCAAAATAGCCTCAACTCTGTCGGGATCTATGGATATCCCCTTCTCTGATATCACATGCCCTAGAAGTTTCCCTTAAGAAACTCCAAAGACGCACTTCTTGGGATTTAGAGATACTCCATAGCTAATACATCTTTTAAGGACCTTTGCTAAATCAGCAGCATGATCCTTTCTTTTCTTAGAAAATATTGTCAAGTCATCAACATATATAATAATACACTTACCTATCAAATCTTTAAAGGCTACATCCATTGCACGCTGAAAGGTATCTCCAGTGTTAATGAGGCCAAATGGCATGCGTCTATAGGCAAATGTCCCCCACTTTGTAGTGAAGGCAGTCTTCATCCTGTCCTCATGACTGACAAGCACTTGGTTATATCCAGAATAGCCATCTAAGAATGACATCATATGGGATCCATTAACAGTTTGTAAGACCTCATCAAGAGAAGGAAGTGGATAGTTATCCTTCTCTGAGGTGTTGTTCAGATTCCTAAAATCAACACACAACCTGATCTCTCCACTTTTCTTACGTACAGGAACTAGATTGGCAACCCATGTGGAGTACCTTACTGGGAAGATGATTCTCGCTGATAAGAGCCTTTGCACTTCCTTCTGTATTAAAGGCTCAATCAAAGCGTTGACCAGGCGCTTCTTTTGATGAAAGGGCTTGGCTTCTGGCTTTAGTGGTATTGTGTGTGTGATCACAGAAGTGTCAAAAGTTTTCAAATCTTCATAGCTCCAGGAAATTGCCGCAATATCCTCTTTTAACACCTTAATTTTCTCATTTCTAATCTCCTCAGGGCAGGTCTTGCCTATAAGGACATTTCTTTCGGGGCCTGAATCAGCCAGATTGATGGATTCGTATTTTCCTCCTTCACTTTGTGTTGGCACTCTCTCCCAAGCCCGAGGATCATAATCAAATATCCTTTCTAAGGCTACCATTCCCTTGGGGATGTTGTTACTCTTTAAGTTCATCACTCCTTCCGTATCACAGTCTTCAGGGTCCCATTCTCCCTGATCTCTATCTGATTCATCTATGATATATCCTTCAAAGACATCTGAACTTTCCAAGAAGGCAAGTATGTGTTGGTCGTCCTCAAAGACCTAAAAATTCTGAACATTATCAAGGACAACTAGGATTGAAACTAGCTCAATTGAAAATCTTTTTAATTTGGATTCCTACATAGGCTCCAAAGTACTAGCAGTAACTGCCAAAGCATCTGCAATCTGATTTTTCTCCCTAGGAATCAAAGTAATTCTGAAAGCATCAAATTCCTCGAATAGATTCCAAACCCTATTTATGTAAGCAGCCAATCTTTTATTATTGCAAGTGTATTGGCTGCGAACCTATTTGATAATCACTTCATATTCCCCCATCACCATTAGAGATGTGACTTTCTTTTGATGAGCAAACATTAAGCCCCTAGCAAGTGCTTCGTACTCTGCCACATTGTTTGTGCAACCAAACTGTAGCCTATAGGAAGCAAAGTAAGTCTTCCCCTTTGGATTGGTTAATTCTACCCCTGCTCCACTTCTTGATTTGGACTTGGAGCCATCAAATTTTAGGATCCATAATTGATCTGGGGTTGGGATCTCCTTCTTTTTCTGGCCTACATTATTTTTCTTAGTAGAAGCACATGGTGGCTCGGACTGGTGCTTATGGTCAGCACTTGAAAGTAACTAGGAGCATGGTTCACCAGAAGATTTTCCTGAATTGAAAATTTGTTCAGGAAGTGATTCATGAACCTTCCCTTGAGCTGGGTCATGATTTATTAATTTTGACACCAATGCCCTAGGCATTGGAAGTGTTTTGGGGGTAGGTGTATTTGGCAAAGACTGAGACTCATCAGTCTCTAGTGGTAATTCAAAGCACAGAACCTGAGTCTGCTTGAGTTGAGGAGATGATTCCCTCTTAGTAGAGTCGGCTCTGGTAAGGATGGTTGCATCCTTAGCTTGGAATGGAAATTCATTAGCAGGGGCTTGGGGTTGGAATTCACTAGTTTCTTCTAGCCTAGAGACATGTTTTAAAATGTCCACACAGGATTGGCAAGTTAACTCAGAGTGATTTTGGTAATGCACCCTACACGAGTTAGGAAGTAGGAGACTCCACATATCGACCTCCTCTCCCAGCACCAGCTTGCCCTATTGTAATTTCCTTGTTAGGACTTGCTGATTAACAGTAATCATAAGGTCATTTTGCTGGGAGAGGGGTAAGTCATCAGAATGAAGTACTGAAAAATTCATGATCTCCTCCTGCTTGTAAACTCCTATCTCGGTTTCAAAATAGGCTACTTCATTTTGGGAGTCATACTCCACAATCATGTATTTGAGCCTAGGCTCACTTTCAATCCTGATCTAGCTTTCTATTCCTTTCCAGGGCAAGCACATGTGCGAGAAATCCAAAGACAAATATCCACCTAAACTTTTCATCAAGTCTCTGCTCAAGAGCATAACATAGGTTTCAGAGATATCTGTGACTTGGAAATCCACATATGTTTGGATCCTTGGGTCAGATCCAATCTATACATGGATGTTTTTAAGCTCTCCTACCACATTAACTTCTATTTTATCTAACTGGATAACCTTCTTATTTGTCTGGAGTGTACTCAGACCTAACTTCCTACAAATCGAAAATGGCATGACATTCCTCGATGCCCCAAAATCCAGCAGACAGTTATGTAAATTCTTTCCAAAGATTCCCAAACTTAGCTAGAAAGGTGGAGTACCAGTCTTACCTTTGTAGAGAGCTGCATTCATCTCATTAGTAGGAGTCACCCTTTCTTTTCCTTTCGACCTATCTGCTTCCCCCAAGGCCTTCAACAAAATCTCCTTTTGAGTCCGGCACCATTTCAAAACATCAAAGAAAGACATTGAAGTATTTTGTCTCTACATCTCTATAATGAAATCAAATTCAGAATCATTCCTAGCCTGATATTTAGGAATTAAAAGGAATTACCTTTGTTCTGAGAATCTGATGGCCCCTTTGGTGGTGGTGGATTATTATCAACATTCTGATTCGGGGGGGCCATATTTTTAGGAGGGGCAAAGGTCATGAATGGCCCTCTATTCTGATTTCTAAGGAAGTGGCCTCCCTTAGTTTGGAAGGCTTGGGCATCATAGACATCTTCTAAAGCTTCATTGTCCTCCTGGTTGGGGAATAGAAGCTCTTCCTCAAAGATATCATATGCCATGGCAGTATCCGTTGATCCACCAGATTTGTTGGATGCACCCTAGAATGGAGCATCAGTTTGAGCTATCTTAACCATTTTTTCCATCTCTAGGAAATTTACCTCAGAATGAACCGCAGTATCATGTAGCCTACACCAATTAGTCATGAGATTGAGGTCTGCCACATTCGTAGTGTGCAGTTTCTCATCTCCCACTTGATAATTGTGGGAAACTCCTCCGTTGTTGGGTCCACTATTCCATGGCCTATTGTTTCTAGGCCTCTGATTATATCCTCTATTCTGATTTTGATAGTTTTGATTAGAGGAATTTTGGTTTTGGAAATTCCTATTGGTGTTCTGGTTAGTGTTATAATTTTGACTAGAGTTTTGGTTAGGATAGCCACCCTAATTGGAATATCCTCCCTGATTCTGAAAACCTTGATTCTGGTTCTAAGGGGGATTTTTTCTGAGTTGAGCCATGTCATTAGACATCTAAGATAGTGTCTTTTTAAGAGTCTCCATCTCATTGGTCAATTGGAGAGTCTTTTCACTTTCTACATTCTTCACAGCAAAAGATGGATTAATTGAACTTGATCCTCCAGCTTGATTTTGGTAATTTTGATTTTGCTGGGAGGAATCCTGGGGACCATTATTAAAAAATGGCAAGGGAGGTGAACCTTGGAATTCAGACATGGGTCCGTATTGGGAATAGGACATCCCTAGGACCATATTGAATAGAGGTGGTGGGTTGGACATTGGGTATCCTAAAGGGGGAAGAACTCTTCCTAGACTCCCGCTTTACAGACTAATCTGTTGTTGTAGCTGAATGGCGAGATGATATACCTTAGCCAAAGAGTCAATTTCATTAGCACGATATGTCATTTTCAAGAACAAGCCAATCAGAGGGTCCACAGCCCTTAAGTACGCCAAGATGGCGATGTTCTCAGCCACCAGATAAGGATCCTACAACCTTTGGTACATTCTCTGGAACCTGGTGTTGAATAGAGGTAGCGGTTCATGGTGTTCTTTTCTTATAGTGTTAAACTGGTGGTAAAGGATGGCAGGATCTACATAAACCCTGAACTGATTAATAAAGGAATTCTCTAAATCAATCCAACCTAGAACCGACCTTTGAGGTAAATTCAGGTACCAATTGTATGCCATGTCTCCCAACGGATAAGGGAACAATATGCACACAACATCCTGATGAGCCACCTGAGCATGGGTATAGGCATCTTTAAACACCTGTATGTGCTCCTCGACACTTCTTGACTCCCCATGCATGTACTTAGGACATAACCTCTTTGGGTTCTTTGGGAGATCGTGCATACCTCCCCTAATGGTGAAGGGTTATTGATAAAGTAAGCCATAGGTCTTGGAGGTGATACAAATGGAGTCGGTTGTGGAATGGGTGAAGGTGGTCGGTGAGGTGGTGAAGGTGGATTTGGTGGAAACCCAAGTGGGGTGAGCAGTGGTGATAAAGGTTGGATCAAGACTCTACGAGCCTGAGGCCTATGCCCAACAAGGGTTTGGAATTCAACAAATAATTCAGGATTCTGAGAAGATCTAAGAACTCTCTCAAACCTATCTGGTGAGAATGACCCAATGCGAGCCAGCGTGTTCTTCAGGCCCTCCTTCTAGCGCCAGATCTATTGATGGTCAAAATAGCACAACAACATTAAACATAATATTACTATTCTATTTCTCCTGAAAGAGAAAGACAACATATAGTAATCTAACTCCCAAGGTCCTAGTAATCAGTTCTCGATTATGCTGATTTCACTCAGTGGTCAATATGATTGTAATGTTCAAGGGGCCTTTGTTGGTAATAAAGAACAAGAATGCATAACATCAGGTAGTCTATGTTTGGGGGTTTTAAACAAAAGAAAAAGATGAAACAGAGCTTTAAATCAGATAAAACATGAATAAAATCCTTATGTATCCAAACATGCAGATCAATAATGAGCCTTCATTCTTCCTAACTACAACTACAAGATGCAATCCATAGAATAAACTACACTACTACATACATCCATAATGCTAATTCAGATCTCATCAACGTTCACTAAATTTACTTCAAACAAATCATTCACTCATCATTCAAAAAAAACACAGATCAAATGGATACCATAACAATTTGATTCATAGATAATCCAATGATATGACCTTGAACCCAATTCCTTCCATTGATTTTCATCAAATAAAGAAAAATTAAGCATAGCAAAACACTGGCGTATGGATTAATCATACATCATTGACCTTATCAAGATGGATCTGAACTTTGAAAATCATAATATGAAAACGTATCTAACCTGTTCAGAGTATCTTTCTAAAACATTGAAAATCCTAGATCTAGTTTCTATCCTCAGGTGGGTTATCTTTCTTCAATTTTCTAACCTTTACAAAGTAGATTCTAAAAATACATATAGTGTGCCACATGCATGAATTTCTCAATCATTAATCAAGATCCACAATCCATGGAGTTGAAACTGAACGTAGAAGTGGACTTAAGAACCCCTACTTTCAAGGCTGATTACTCTGTTGTACAAAAAAGGAAATCTAATACCCCAAAGAAGGGAGTGAAACCCATGGATTGGACTTAGAGTTGAATTTATGTCAAGATCCACAAAAAATGGAGAAGAGCAGATGGAACATGATGAAAGGAGTCAATCACATTTGCACTAAATGCTCTTGAATGTACTTGTCAAAACTGGACAACACCTGTAGAAGAGCATCCAAATCTGGCCCATCCAACCAGTCACCTTCAAATTTGATTCTTTGAAACTCCACAGAAACCAAACATTGTATTTCCTTTAGCTTGATTAGCTCTTTTCTAGCAGTTCTTACTTCCTCCCGAATATCCATAAAATGATCTAACCATAAATTATCCCCATCATCTCCTTTCTGCATGATTTCCTCAAATCTACTCCTCCATCTCTCCCTCAGTTTATCCAATGACAGACCTTCTTTGTTTGAGGAGTCTAAATTGAGTACAACGGCCACAACTACCTCTAGCTCAACCATTTGTTGATTCAAGTCCTTACCCATTTCTCAGACTTCTTGTTGATGTCCATGCATAGCTCTATATTTGTATCTTATGATACTCGTAATATTTTCCATAAAATCTTCATTACCTTGCTCAAGAATTGAATATTCTATCAAAGTGGATTTCGGCACTTTGCTGATGTCTTCAAGCCTTTTAACATATTCTTTGTATTCAACATCCTACTTGTCCAAATCCTTAGCCTGTTGGTCCAGATCCTCAACTAACTCAAGAGCAACCTTATGAATCTTAGAGCCTTCAACAAGAACATCATCAACTTCTTGGTTGAGTTTATCTAACCACTTGTCCATCATTCCCACTTTTCTTTTCATCTGCATCAGACCATCTACCTCCCTCTTTGTTAACAAAATTGGGGATTCAGGAGGAGCAGCCTGTTGAGAAATGGGACTGGAAACATCTTTTAAGAAACCATGGAGTTGATCCAATTGAGCCTTAAGCTCATCCTTCCTTTGCTTATCCTTGATCATCCAGGTTTTGGTTGAAGAGGCCACAATGTCAATCAAACTCATTTGTTGATTTCTTGTAGGATTTCCCAAATTCACTGCCCCCAACTGATAATCTATGAATTGCATATCATCACGTTTCTTCTCCATTATAGGTATGGCACATTCAACAATGATCTCTCCCGCATAAGTGAGCCTAGTGGAGTGAAGAACCCAGGCCTTCTTCTTTGGTTTCTCTTTCCCAATTTCCTTCATCATTTCTTCCCAGTTCAACAGTTGCGGTTGAACAACTTGTTTTCTCTCTAAGTCCAATTTTAGGCAAGTACGAGTAATAGGAGTAGTGGCTGCTTGAGCTGAAGAGCAAGCAACAATAGTGGATGATAGAGGTTGCAACAATGTAAGCTTTGGTTGAGAATCAACCTCCTGCACATTTTGTTGATCACTTTGCTCCCTTTCTTGTGCAAGCTTAGCTGATGCCTCTACTTGAGCCTTAGCATCAACTTCTCTTTTTGCATCCTCAACAATTTTCCACTGATCCTCCTTAGTCAATAGGTGTTTAGTACCTGCATCATCTG
This sequence comes from Sequoia sempervirens, assembly GCA_007258455.2. Taxonomy (NCBI): domain Eukaryota; kingdom Viridiplantae; phylum Streptophyta; class Pinopsida; order Cupressales; family Cupressaceae; genus Sequoia; species Sequoia sempervirens. Next base: position 559,349,760 of record VDFB02047230.1, read on the forward strand.
TCATGTCCAACGATGTCGATACATAATGCCCTTTATTAGAGGGAGTCTTTTCTTAATCTGTTTCTATATTATGTATCTCCACCTCACCCTCCATTTGCTTCAAGGCTTTTGCTTCACCATGAAGAGCTCCCACTGGTGATTCATGACCTAACTCTTGTGCATTGGAGGCCTGAGTAGATACCTCTCCTGTAACAGATGTAGAAACACCCACCTTCGCAGTTGTCTCATCTTCCTGCACCTCTGAAAAGTCCTGAGGAACCACCTCATCTTTTTGCTGCTTAGAAGGAAAAAACTCTAAGGGTTCCTTAGGTGCCACCCTTATTTCTACCCTTTTGCATCCTTGGGTGGTACCTGTAGCCTTCCTCTTCTTAGATGATGAAGCCTCTTCCTGATTAACCCTTAAACTCACCCATTGGATACTCCTATCGAGTACTGGTCTAGCAATCTACATTATATCAATTGTCTCATCTGCACTCCAATCTATTGGATCAAGATCCTTAGTTCCAATATTATCTGCATCATATCTGGGATCCAAAACTATCCCATCATCAGATAATGTATCAGGAATGTCTTCTTTTATCCCAAACTCAATCAGAAGTGGGATAGATATCCTTTCATAATTCTTCTTTCTAAGATCATACTCATCTTGCAAGTCCTCCCAAAAATCCTCCAATATATTGAAGTGCTTCTCAAAGACACTGGGGAGCAAAGCCCTCATCTTGTGCTTGGGGTCATAATATTTGTTGGCAGTGTACAAGCCCAACCTCAGATAAATTAATTCATCACAAATAGCCTTACCTGCCTAAATGTGTGGACAAAAAAAGGCTCCTAGCTTCATTGGGAACTTATGACACCCAGTCTTATGCTTATTGCTAAACTAGAGGTTTACAGCCAAGGCTTGATAAATAAATTCAATTAAAATGATCTTATCACCACAACATCTAGGTAACAAATGGGGGTGACCATCAAAGTCTACTATCCTGAAGTAAGTGAATGTGGGGTACTGGATAAACCAATATCCCCACTCATTCACAAAAGCCATTGCCTCCCTGCTAAGCCTATACCTAGCATCACCATTAAGATTATTAATAATAACATAAAGAAAAGCATCATTAACCCTCCTATAATATTGCTCAGATGTCTACAAGGTAAGCTGGTTATAATGCTCCCACACCTTCTTATGTCCTTGGGCTTCTCCTAATATACCCACTATTCGAAGTCCAGGAAAGATCCCCACTCGGGCAGCTGCATAGACTACATAGGATGTCATAAAGAAACACTTAGTTTCTCTCACCCTTATCATCTGATTGCGAATGCTATTAGACACTATCATTGACCAATCAAATTGTTGCCTCCCATCCAAAATAGCTTGGATAAAAGGAAACATCCATTCCTTAAATAGTGAAGCATCCCTCTTCCCAAACACCCTAGAAAGGAACATGATTATATCTCCAATTTCTTTACTAAAATCCACCCTCTTAGGCTGGTCTAGAATCTTGGTCAAAGACTTCTTCTCCACTCTCATCCAAGTCTTATTCATGTAGATTCTATTCCTCTCCTTGTTATCACTATAAAGCTTCAGAGCCTCTGCCTCATTTAGTTGTCTAGGATTCTTGGGATCAGGCATATGAAATAGGAATTTGATCATTGGGGGTGTGAAGTCAATAATGGCATTGCCCTTCACATCCACACACTACCTAGTAGCAGGGTTATATGCTCCAGCTGCTGCAAGAATCAATTCTGAACACTGAACAGGTAGAGGGAAGAGTGCAACATGTGCCAATCTTGACTGAACAATCCTTTATGTCCTTGGTGTGACCTGCTCCTCAGTGAAAGTCTCCTCACGCAATTCTTCATAGTTGAAAGGACCCAAATTGGTTTCAGTGATGTCAGTCCAATAAAATTCAATCTTGCTAGCTGTGAGGACATCCTCCCTGTGCTTACATCTCAAGGTATATGGGAGTTGTTCTACTTTGATCTTCTTTGGTCTAGATCCTTGCCATGAAGTTTCCCCTAGCTAGCTCCTTTGAGAGGCCTCATCCGATGCTCCCGACATCTCTTAATACCTCCAACAATTCCCTGTGTTAGCCAAAAAAAGCTTCTAAGTTAGTCAACCATATAACCATTGCTCCATCCTCCTTAGATAATATTTACTTGTTCAAACTATACCTTTATCGAAGGCAGAACTGTAGAAGCATCAGGCATAGACAATGTTTCATATAATGTGGCGGGGCCGAGATCAGAACTAGATACAAAATGAAAAGTGCATAAGGCGAGACCAGAACATGAACCAGACCAGAAAAAAAAGTTAACCTTCAAATTAAATTTCCTCCCCGGATCCGGTTCCAACAAAGAGTAAAGACCCAAAGACGTCATGAAGGTAAACGAAAAATGGATCACTTCTAGGAAACGAAGCATTATAAAACAAGACGGTCACATGGGCCCCCAAACCCTAGGTCATATGGGTCCCAAAGGAATCTAGAAATAGCATAATCTAAACCCCCCAACAACCCATCCATACAAAAGTCATTAAAAGGCATGAATCGATTATATAGTAAAACCCTAATTCACCCGATACCCTCATTCTGCAAAACTAGGGCACAATAGAAAACTGACATGAACAACGTGATAAAACCAAAAAAGGGTTTCAAAATGAAATAAACATTAGCTAAGCAAGGAAACCCCATTACACATAGAAACCCTAGTCAAAACTAGAGTACAACAAAACAGACCCGTCATGAAAGTGATGACGGAACAAACCACAAAGCGAAAACGACAAACCGAAAGAACAAACCCCACAAAATAGAACAGAACAGAAAAGAAAGAGGCAAAGCAGACAAAACAACAACAAAACATAAACAAACAGAAACCAAGTGAACAAATTCACAGAGGAAAAACTCCCATGAATACGCTAAAATGACAAACAGAAAGAACAAAACAGGAGAAAGGAAAGGAAAAGAAGCCTACCTCAAAACGCCTCGTAGGTTTGACCAGAAATTCACCAAGATTCGCTTCGTAATCTGTCCCCATGATCAAATCGATAATCTCGAGAGTTTCCTTATCGTAACTTGCTCAAATAATTCATATAATAATAACAATGAGGCAGTTTAAGCATAATTAAACCTCTAATCAATAATTCGCGCGTGCCAACAAGCTGCATTTAATGCCATAAATGTGGTACATTGGGGACAGAGCCAATGATGTGATCAGCTAGTTAAGTGCATTCAATGGAACATCAAAAGCTTAGGCGGATGTGAAGCTGGGTTGGGAACAAGATAGAGAAACTAAACAAAGTTCCATATTTCATTTCCAACCCCGGATCCGGCCCTGACAAAAAGGATTGACCAAAAACAAACGGAGATGGGAGCGGAGACAAAAATGAAATGGAACAGAAACCAAGTTGGAAACTCAATCCTAGTTCTGGATCTAGTCCCAACCAAAGCAAAGAACAACACAAGGGAAGCAAGCCTGGTGCGAACACCGGACCCGGCCCAAACAACAAAGAAAGCGAGAAGGAAAAAGAGCGGAAGCGGATCCGGGACTGGAACAAAAAAGGAAACATGAAAAACTTCCCATGTGAGTTCCAATCTTGGTTTCGATCCCGCGCAAGCAAACAAAAAAAACACAAGGAAATGACCAACAAACAGGATGGACCAACCCGAGTGTTAGTAAAAAAAAGCCAACAAAACAAAAGGGAAAGAAAAGGACTAGGCGGAGTCGAAGTCGGAACCATATCTGAACTAGAAATGTTGAAATAGTTTCATGTCTAGATTTGGTTCTAGACCCGACTCCGCAGAACAAAAGATAGACTTGGGAGCAAAAACGAAGAAATCCTAAGACCCAACAAACAACCAAGGATGACCCAAAAAAAACAAAGAGGGGGACCCATTTTTATCCAAAGTAAAATGGGGTGGTTATGCAAGGCATAACAGGAGCAGACAAGATAATCTGGTGGTGGTGCAAAATTTGATGAGTATTCAGTAAAATTGGGGTATGAAATTCAAAAGGTGCAGGAGGGAAGGAAGGACTGGTTGGGTAGCCTTTGCTCGAAGAAAGGTGTTTTACCGAAGGTCAGAGCCTTCTTATGGATGACTCTTCATGACAGGATCCTAACAGGCGATAGGTTGGGAAAGTACAAGATTTAGGGGCCTTGAATTTTTCTTTTATGCCAAAAGGATGGGAAATCAGCAAATCATTTATTGTTTAACTATGGCTTTGCATCAAAATACTAGGATTGGCTATTGTATTCTATTGGTTGGGTCACCCCAAGATAGGCCGATTTGTTGGATTTCTTGAAAATTTGGTCGATCTGGAAGAAAGATAACCTATGGGGAGACATCTAGGTGGCAGCCCCATCCCTAGTCATTTGGCATATTTGGAAGGAACATAACTGAAGGATATTCAGTGATCAGGCAATGCCCATGGAGATCATAATTAAAAAAATGGAAAAGGAAATCTACGAGGTAATGAATGTGAAATGTACAGTCAAAAAGAGAATAATGTTTTCACTATGGGACAGTGAAATGCAAAAGCGATGGAAGGACCTTCGTCCACCCCTAGGCGCCTTCTCTAGCAAATCAAAGGAAAGATCAAAAGCATTTTGGATTCCCCCAGCAATAGGTCAGTGGAAGTTGAACTATGATGGGGCAGCAAAAGGAAATCCGGGGTTGGTCAGTGTTGGATGCCTAATAAGAAATAGTCAGGGAGCCTGTGTGTGGGCTATGGCAAAACATTTAGGAACAACCATGAATAACGAAGCAGAGTTAGAGGCAATGGCAAGCAAGCTCTGGCTTTGTTTTAATAAGGGGATCAAAATTGTATATGTTGAAGGAGATTCGACATTCTCAATTAATGTTGTTTGCAATAATGAAACTCTTAACTGGAAATTAAAATCTTGGGTGAAATTGATAGCAGAATATCTGAAAGAGCTGGAGGATTATACAATTTCTCAAGTGTATCGTCAGTCTAATAGAGCGGCGGACCTGTTGGAAAATGTTGGGCTTCCGCACCCGGATCTCCCCTCAGGTTGCGTCATTCCAAAATGGTCGATCGATCTCGACCACTCACCTTGTGGGTCCCATGACATCCATGTCTGTCAACTTAACTTCGTGCATAATTCCCCTAACATTGCTTGCAATGCGGGTTTCCACCATCATGTCGCCGCTACTTACATGAATATCCACAAAGCAATGAAGTCTTGGGCTCCTTCCGTTGTATGGGTCTCGCCCTAGCTGTCTCCATCCAGACCCTTTTAAGAAAAAATGACTAAGTGTTGACTCATTTGCGGGTTGCTTAGTGTGGAATTCCGTCTGTGAGCCTCCACCATTTGTTTGTTGTCTGAAACGGCCTCGGTTGACCATCCCTCCACCTTGCAGACTCCATAGTGACCTTTGTCATCTAAGCTCAAAAGCACCAACCAAGCCTATTGCTTGTTGACTATCCCTTGCGGGTTTCCCTCTCCACGCATCTGTCGTTTCACACAACCAATGACCTCCATCTATCTATTGTGCAGGGCCCGACCTTGCCACTTCCTTGTAGGCAATGACAAACGTATAAGCTTATGCCAAGGTTCCCTATGGACCCGACGATGCGAGCCACCTCTTGTAGGCTGTCATTCCATCTCCGTCGTCCCAAAACGGGCGACACCTACCATCCTTTCGTCGCTCTTCAACCACACTCTATTAAACAAACTAAACTCCAAAAGTGAGAAGACGTTGTCCTCCCTAGCTGTAGGCCCTATATTGCGGGATTTCATCTATGGGATTCTACCCTACCAATGTTGTTTCAAATGATAGAGCCCAAAATGGCTGAAGTAGACCTTGCATCTGCAACCATTACTCCCGCATGCCAAAATGATCAATTTAACGATTTCAAAACCTCAAAGGCCATCCAACCCATGTGCTAAAATGACTCAACCTCCTAGTAGGCCCCACCTCATGATGGAAATCCTAATGCGGGTGGATTCATGTGGGCCATCATGCCCTATTTGTCATTCGTTTGTAACTTCCCTCAAAAAATGGTTGCCAGCCTAGGGAAATCCGCACCCCTGGGCCCGCATTGCCATATCTCCACCAAGCGAAGGGAAAACCTTGATCTAAAAGAAATGTTATGGTCTTTAAATGATTAACTTCTCGATCTAACAAGGATTTTGTAGGATTTTACTAATGTTTCTCATGTTTTGCACATGAACATGCTGATAGCTCCTTTGATTGCAGGATATATGGAATCAACTGCAGGACCTTCGAGGGAAACCATAGGAAAAGGAAAAGGGAAAGAAGGCTACAAAGTGCCGAGGGGAAAAGAGGATAGGGATCAAATGAAGTATAAATTCCAAGGGGTAGAAATCAACAATAAGGTCACCACATAATGGGACACTGTCTTAGATACAAACTTGGGTTACATTGATATATTGATGAATTCAAGTAGAGGGTCATTGTTAACCCTACCACAGTGAATGCAAAGAAGATTAGGAAAAGTGGGTAGGCCAAGGCAGTCAGTTTCCCACTTGCCCTCATGGCTCCTGAGCTAGTGATGGCCTGTAGAGAGTCCTACCAAGAAGCAACCAAGAGAATTGTGGATCAAGATGGGAACGTATTGGCTGACCTATCCTCCAAGTCTATAGGGAAGAATTTCCACATCCCCACCTTTGATGAGATGGAGGAGACGTCAAAGGAGTATGCCGAAATCACATGGAAGGCTGACCCCCTCAAATCCAAGAAGTTGATCAATCAATATTGGTTGAAGGAGAAGAGGGGCAACGCGAATAAAGTGCCTCAAGAGCTTTTTAGAAGTGATTTCCATGAGGATTACCATGATTTGGTAACCTTACTGAGCAGATTCATGGCCTCCCAATTGTGGAATATTTCTAGTAATGGATGCTTTACTTTATAGAGGAAATCATCAGAGGGAAGACAAAATTTCACTGGGCAGGAATGATCAACAACTACCTACATGAGCAGTTTGTGGCCATGAAAAAGAGCTCTCAATTGTACTTGACCTCATACTTGGTCTATCTGTTGGGCGACCGTGCTTAGTATAGAGGTCTATTTGTGGCACTACGTCAAACTCCAAGGAGGGAACTGAAGGTCTATGACAAATACTCGCAACTCTAGTACATAAATTTCAAGAAAGACTATCACAGAGTGAATGATGCCTTTATCAAGCACATTATCAGATTACTCAAAGGTGACTTTGAAAGGAGGATCACTCATAGTGCAAACGCCTTCATCTACCGGTTCAGATTTTTGTTCATCCAATTTCCTAATTTTATTTATATCAGAACAAAGGGCTTCTCTGAGAGGCCATATAAGTTGCCCCGATATCCAAATGACCGGCTAATATTGCTTGAAATCTCCAGGAAGCTACAACATGGACATACTCTTCTGAGCGACAAGCATAGGTTGGGGATTCCTTATCCTCTCACATTCTTCCAAGGAATGTATGCAATCCCTGCATCCCAATGTGTGGAGTAATCAAAAAAGTAAATCATTGAATACAACTTAGAACCTCACACTGCTCGACCACGGATGGATCCGTATAGCAAGTTAAACAAGATGGTTTCAAAAGAATATGCCCATCTACACAATGTTGAGGAATTTTTGGAAAATTGCAAAGATGATAAAGAAGTGCACGTATGAGGCACTACATGCACATGATGACATATTTTGTTAAAACAGTTAACTTGTTCCCGATGCCGAATCAAGTTGTGGAGGAAGAAAATAGTGTAATTGATCCAAGATTCGATGCCATTGCCAACCTGTTGTTTCCATTGATTGACTGGGACAAGGAAGAGGTTAATGACCTCAATATTCTAACAAAGCCAATTGAAGCCTAAATAAAGCAATGGATTGATGGGAAGATTGCTCAGCTAAAACTCCAAGGAGCCACTTTAACCTATGGAGAGCTCAAGGACGAGCTCGAGAGCAAGATGAAGAGTGGAACTATTGTTTCCCCATCCGAGGAAACCTCAAAGTCCCCTCCTACTGCCAGATCAAGGAAGATGAAAGATGTGGTAGAACACCAGCCAAAGCACAAGGTTTATTCTAGGAAAGCATCAGAGGGTGAGCCCTCTAAGAAAGCAAATAAATTAGGTGGTTTCACATAAATTCCCACCATTTAGGAGGACCCCCTCCATGAGGGAGAGGAAGACAAGGCCGAGCAACCCAAATCTCCACCTGATTCCTCTGCTCTCATTGCCACTATTGCTACCACTACCATTACTCCTCTACCAACATCTCAATTATTTCTTGCTTCTTCTCCGCCCGGGGTGGATATTTCGGTTCACCTTGCTTCCACCTCACCTACTGCACAAATTATGGTGATAGATTCTTCTTCCACTACCACTTCTCCACTCTCTTCTTCCTTCATGTCTCCATCAACAGTTGTCCCCCTAGCCTCTACAACAACAATGCTCACTCTCACTCTCCCATAAGATTTTTCCAAGCATATGAAAAACATACTAATGGAGCTTTCTAGAGTATTAACGAACCCTGCGATGTAGGCTGCCCTAGCACAATTT
>VDFB02047230.1:559359429-559388446 GCA_007258455.2 Sequoia sempervirens
GTTTTGTCCAAGGATCATATCAGCAAGCTTGAAAGAAGGAAGAATTGGACAAATCCTACAGAGGACTGGTTCCAACGAGTGGTTTATAATGGAGATATGAGCATTGGCCATGCTACCCAAAAAGCAAACAAGTTTTGGGAGGTGCAAAAGCAGCTCGAGGGAACAAGAAAATTTTGTACTGACTTCCTGGAGTTGTATAGAATTACATATCCCAAGCTCAAGGCTATCCTCAAGATTCCTGAGAAGACGTGGGAAAAGGAGTTGGCACTGGTAAAGGATGATCATTGGATCATTGAGACCTAGAAATTGGGCCTTGACCACCAGAGGGAAATCTTGGAGTGGATGTTCCATGAAGTAGAACTTGACATAGATTGGGTCAAATAACATCTAACCACATGCAGAGAGTTTTTGAAGCTCATGATGGACTACGATATGCCTTCCATCGAGCTTGATCCTCAGAAGATAAGGCCTTATTTCCATAAGTAGATGGAGAACAGAGCCACGAACACACTCACACCATATTTTATGGACTTTGTTGCTTGATCCTTCACCCAATCAAAGCAATTAATCAAGAACATGTCAAAATGTGACAAGGATTGGGATGTAATTAGTAGCAGGTCTAGAAAATTGAGCTTCCAAGTGCTCCAATCCGATATAATGGAGTGGAGCAAGCTTCAGGTGTTGATCAACAGGTTCGTATAGTATGTTGTTGTGAAGAAGAATGAAGGAAATCTGATCATTGATGATGAGCTCCTCACAAAGTAGCTACAGCAAAAGAGAAATCAGCTAAAAGACAAAGTGCTACAGTGCCAACCACTAGAAGCCAAATTAGGCTAAAAGACAAAGATGTATTTTAAATTGTAAAATATTGTGGAGTAGGTGAAACCCTAGTTTGTAGTGAATCTTGGCCACACAATGAGATTGAATATTTGCCATTCATTTTGATTTTTGGACACTATAAATAGGGGGTCTCCTCTCATTTTCAAGAGAGAGTTGAGTTGTTGTAAAGACAAGCTGCTGAAATTCTAATAGAAATTCATTGCTTTTGGGTGAATTCTTGAGTTTCATCTCATGTTTCATGATTCTTCTCTTCATAGTTAATAGATTTGAGTAGATTTACGTTGTTGTTCTATTTGTTTAGCATCCTAGTAGTAGATTAGTTAATGTTGTTCACTGGTATTGAAGAATTATGTTATGTTGATGCCCTTCCTTATTCATGCTTTTTGTTGTTTATCAATGATAAATGGCAGTGTAAAGCTAGTCTGAACATTAATTGAATGTTGCACTTAAATTTCATCTTTTATTCACGCTTTATGGTGAATGAATGGTTGGAAATCTACAGACCTTAGCAGATTGCACTAGTTTCATGAGAGTGCGAGTTAATTTGGTTAAGTGGAACTCAGTTTTGGGAAGGTTTTCCGCTATAGCATCCTCCATTATCACTGTTTATTGATAGTTTCAAGTCTAGGAACTTACTCTCTTCCCCGCCCTTTTTACTTTTCTTTCAAATAGAAATTTAGGAAAAGTTCAAGCATCATTGCACATTGTAAAGCTAAATCTGATGACAGAAGTGGAGTTTTAGACTGATGTCCTGAACTTGCAGCAATAGAACATAATTTCATAATTTCATAAACTCCATTCAAAGAGCCAATTCCCCTCCAACTTAACATATGTAAGGCTGCCCTATGATTAACAGCAAAATCACATCAAACCACTGAGACATTCCAAGTAAGTTAGGACCTGACACCCGAGAGACCTTGGGGTAGTAATTTTTAACTTGTCTATAGATTTCTACCTTTCAAGAGAGGTAGTGCACTTATGCATTGTCTGTGTTGAGAAGTGAAAAAACACCCATCAACAGCTCCTTTGTCAAAATTATACTTAATTTAGAATAGTTGAAGGGATATAATGTCTTAATCTAAAGGTTGTCTTACAATGTAGTTCTACACCTCTATAGACTTTTCATGCTTTATGCATGAAAATGAATCTAGGAATGAATAGTTTTTGCATGCCCAATGAGAAACATGCTCTAAAATTATTAATTATTTTGTTAATAATATTTTGGCTTCCTAAAGCATAGTATTCACACACTTGGTTACTCTACAAGAAACACAAACTTAATGGCCTATGAGAGTGAGGATTGTTACTAAATATCTCTATTTTTTCCTATTTATATATCATCATATAAAAAACTAAAATCAGAAAATGATACTTAAGCTACTCTAATAGCTCCTTCAATTATGAACCTCATAAGACATACTATAGTCATGGCAAGGAATCAATATTTTTGTTAGGAAAAAATAGTAGCACTCTCATTATATTAGTATCTTTAGCTATTTGGGTCCCTAATCCGATTTCTACCCAAAATTATCTACCCTTTTATATAGGAAACATATCTACAACTACAATTGACCATTTATAAGATATAGTAAATCTATGTTATTATCATGATGTTATGCATTAGGATGTAGTATCAATATTGTTGGATAAATATTTTAAAAGGAAAGTATTATATCAATATAAAAAATACACTCAAATTCTATTGCAACCCATGATTAGTTAGGGGAATGACTATAAAATAGAGTTTTATAGATATACCCTTCATTCACCCTTTTAGGCCATGATATTCTTTTGATATTTCTTTTAATTCATGTTGAGGCTACCATTTGTTAAGAACACTCTTTGGTTTCATAGAACTAGTATTGATTGGTTCTCTTCAATGGTTCATAGCTTTTAAAGCCTTCTAGTTTTTGTGGAGTTCAATTATCTCATTAAAGGATTTAGTCTCATATTGTCCATTGATGCTCCTTCAAATCAATAGGCCACGCAATATCTTAGGATTTTATAAAATTATAGATCAATGATTGCACCATTAATTTATATTATTATTTTAGTGATATGTATGTCCCACCCTTCATAAATATAAGAATAATTGAGGTATATTTTAGAATAATTAATCTATGATGAGATATACATAGAAATATCTTGTGAGTTATTATCCTTTTCAATTTGACAAGTCCATAATGTTGCATTATTAATCAAAGAAAAATAAGCTAACATTCATGGTGGTCCTTAATCAAATTTAAATAGGTTCAATTAAGACAAAGTGGTGATGTCAAAACAACTACATGTAGAACTGCTACATAAGGCTTAGAGTATATCATTTTAAATGCTATTTTTAGTATTGTTATTGGCCAATTATCAACACACCAACAATATTAGGGACATCTATTAATGGGATCATCTTTATAGTCCATGAATGTTCCATTATTATGATAGGTAAGGATTTAATTCTTTAGTTGATGAATCCTTGCAAGTGGTCATCTTCACACCTTAAAATATTAGTTTTCATATATTTCATGTAAAGTAATAAGAGGGCCCATTCTTCCTTTAATACAACTAATTTTTAGCTACTAGAAATGAATTTTGTATTGCCCTATGTTCTTAGAAATAAAAATTCATAGGATTTATCCATTCCTTGCATGTTGTCTTGCTAAATTTTTCACCATGATTGACATTACCTAATCTTCTTCATTGATGAAAGATTTATCTAAGAAATAAAAAATTGCTAGAGGATGGTATTTATATATAAATCAACACCTTCCTCATTAAAAAGAGAGGAGGAGTAATGATTCTAGAGGTATGTTGGATAATTTTTGGGTAGTCTTAATAGAAGAAAATAATTGTTCCTATTCTTGTGTTCTTCTCTAATGTTATTTTATATTTGTCCAATTAGTTTTATGTTTAATACCTTAACTTGGTTTCATAAATTTATATATTGTAGTGTTGAAAAATGTCGTTCGTTACATTTTCACACTTGTTTGGGCCCTTGTGAACTAAATGAACCTAATTGTGCCTTATTTATGGTGTTGTAAAGTGTATTTTAACACTTTCACACTAATCTAGGGTTTTTATTAATTAAGTGGGCTTCTTTATGCCTTATTTGGCCTTATTTTGCATCCACAAGCCTTAATTAATGCATCTTTTTGAGGATGATCCTGACATTTATCAACACCCAATCGTGATTCAAGTGTTTTTGGATTGTATGGCCCAGATTTAGTGATTTGGGACTCATATGACACCTTGGATGTATGGGTCCCACCTAAGTTTTGGGGGACCAATCTAGATTTCACATTAATCTAAGCTTTTCTTGAAAAGTGTGTCCCATAGCCTAGCCTAATGGGACTCATATATGACACTTTTGGCATATGAGTCTTATGTAGTTTAAACTTAAATTAAATTCAAATTCTTGGCAGGATTTTATTCTCTTAGATCTGATGTTAGCTTGTAGTGTTGTAATTTCAAGAAATTTGACATAAACAAGTATAAATACAAGGTTATTTCCCCATTTTTCTACTAACAAGAAATCAAGTGACCTAATATTTCAAGTATTCATGCATTATAGAAAATTTGAGTTCACAAAAATAAACTTTTCCCTCTCTTTAGTGTGTGATTTGTAGATCTAGGTTGAAGACATATTGAAGAGTAAGATTGGGAAGAAGTTGTCAAGTGTGCAAAGTTTTCCAAGTTGCCACCTTGTTTAGAAGATCATTAAAAGACATCGACATAGAAAAATTTAGCAATTCATATCTGAAAATCAGGTTGAGAAGACGGAGAAGAGTTTGAAGAGCAGATTCAAAATCTGACTTTTTGAAAAGGCCAAGCAAGATTGATACGCCACTTTTGGCATATGAGTCCCAGTATAGTGGACTTTCCAGTTTTCAGGTGTTCCAAACTTGTCTCTACCAGATTTTTGTTCCTACCCAGAAACCCTAATCTGGGACTAAATCACCCAGCCTAGCATATGAGTCCCAGTGTGCATTAAATTCAACATTTTCAACATTTCATAGCTTCAATCAAGTTGCTACAGGTTTCCAGGTGCACCATTTTGATTTCTCATTTTTTTATTATTTTGCATTCATTTCTAGGTCATTTAGTGAAGTTTTGCATATCATTAAGTTTCATAATTAGGTCTTACATGTTCTTAGTCTTTCCAATCCCTAGCTTGGTGGTTAACTCCTATTTAGTTATCGATCATACCCTAGGACATCCCTATTGCATATCTCTTCCCCTCATTCCATCCTTGGATCAAGATCTCTAGGGTTTACTTGAATGAGAAGTGTAGAAAACTTGTTCTATGTCCTAAACTATAGAGCGACAACTTTAGATCTTTCATTTTGGTGAACCTACATTTAGAACACATTAATTATTATTTGGAGTGTATTATCATCCTAGATCTAGCTTGCATTAACTTTGCATTAGGGTTTGCATTAGTTAAATTGCATCTAGGGTTTCTAAATATTGCATTAGTGAAAGTGCATATAGGTTGCATTTTTGCCTCTTGCATCATTGAATATCATCTAAAATTTGCATTTTCACTTAACCTATACATCATCCTAAAAAGAAAACATAATATTTACATAGAATTTGTTGAAAATGGTGCAAAAACCCTAATCTAGGACTGATACGCCCCTCTTGGTGATTTAGTCCTAGTAGAGGTGATTTAGTCCCAATAGAGGTGATTTTTCCTGATTTCTAGGTATTCTATGGTGATTCTTATTTAGCATTTAGATCCCTAAAAAACTCTGATTGGGACTCATACGCCCTCTAGTCGATTTAGTCCTGTTTCAGAGTTTAAACTGCATTTTCCAGCCTTTAAAAACTCTATTTTTGTGTTTTTGTTTGTTGTTGTTAGTTATCTCTTTCAATTTGTAGAGTTTTTGTGACATTCATTTCATTGCATCTAGCTTAATTCCATTTGAATCAAAATTAGAGAATAGCATTTATTTTGTGTTCATTGCATCTTGCATTTCATTGATTATCCCTTGCATGAGCTTTTTAACTTGGTGTCCTATTGCTAATACTATAGTGAGACGTAGTTCTAGACTCATGCCATCCCGCGATAACACAATCATCGTGGATCTTGGGTTATCTAGCTCTTTCACTCCTAGTATTGACACTAGTTCATTAGGTATGGACCATACCCTTAACAACCTTCTACCTTCAAGTAGTGTGATGCATGTTGAAAAAATTGTTGCTAGTATTCTTCAAGAAAACATAATCCAAATTCATGAAGACTTAGCAAACCTACAAAATTAGGTAAGTATTGAAAAAATTACAACCACTGCTATCCCTACCATAGATAACATACATCCCATGATTGAAAGTGAAGGAGGAGTTGACCTTGTGCGTAACATAGTTCATATCTTTGGAAAACATCTTACCTCAACCACTAGTTGTGCTTTACCTTCAAACAATGTCCAAAGCCATGGAGGAATTCAAATTCCTCCTACCACAACAATTGCCTCTATTCCTACCTATACCAACCCTCAAGATACAACAACAATGTAACCTACTAGACTTGTGATTCCTCCCTTGGGTATTTCCGCTAGCATACCTAGTACCTTTGTAGCATCACACCTCATATCTCCTACCACTTTACCTCCTATAAGAATTCCATTCACTTGTCCCTTATACACATACACACCTCCACCTTATTCACCTCCATCTCAAAATGCAAACAATGATCCTCTCATAAATGTACTTTTACAAATTGTTTCATCCCTTCAAAAGAAAGTTTCCACCATAAACCAAAATCAAAATGGCCAACCTACATATTATGTTAAAAGCAATCCCTTATGCTTGGCGATATTGAGAATGCAAATGCCACAAGATATAGAGGTGCCTAGATTTGAGAAATATGGAGGGAAAGGAGATCCTTCTAGCCATGTTTCTGCTTATACCACCTTATGTAGTGACTTTATACTTGAGGATAAGCTCTTGGATAATCGTTTCCCTATATCCTTGAAGGATGTTTCTTTAGAATGGTTTTCTTCATTACCGAAAAACTCAATTTTTCCATTCAATGAGCTTGTTGAGGAATTTATAAACCATTTCCAAGTGCATATGACTCCTAAGATGACCTTAGCTGAATTGATGAGATGTAAGCAAAAAGATGATGAAAATATTACTGACTTTATTTCATGCTACCAATTGGTTTATTCCCAAATCAATGTAAAGATTCCCGACCCTCACCTTCAAAGGATTTTCATTGAGAACTTGCAAACTAAGATACAAGATGAGCTTACCATGATGAATTTCTCCTCCTTCGTGCACTTGTGTACTACCCTTCATGATTATCAAAATTTGGTTAGTAGTCGTGAAATAAAACCCACCTCTAACCATCCTAACAAGTTCAAATCTGCAAACAACATGTAATTATCAACCTTTTAGAAAATAGAATAAAGGCTTCCTTCAATTTAATCCCCCTCAAAAAATGACCCAACATGTTGATACCCAAGTGGTTGCTATAAGGAAGACAACAACTTTTGGATTTGGGGATCTGGCTAGGCAATTCACTCCCTTACCTGATACCCACCATAACATAATGTCACAAATCTTAGAAAAAAAAAATGATTACCTTACCTCCCATTAAAACTCTCGATCCTAATAAACCTTTACCCCCAAACTTTAGATCCAATTCCTATTGCCATTTTCACCAAAAAAATGGACATGACACAAAACATTGTAAGCGTCTTAAACATCTTGTGTGAGACCTCATTAATTATGGTTGACTTTCAATTGGAGGTGTTAATGATCAAGGAAATAATTTTGTTGCCCCTCCCAACCAAAACTTTCAAATATTTACCAACCCTACGCCTAACCATAACATTTCATTTGTCAAAGCTAGTGAAACAAAAAATAATGATGTGATGAATGTTGACACAAATGATGACAACAATGATACTATTCAAAAAGATCCCATAGATGTTGATGAACAAGGTCCTACAAATTATATGGTTGGATTGATCGAGGTTATACCCAATAAGGGCCGAACTAAGAAACCTCTTGACATTGCTTTCTCATCTAAAGATACACTTAAACATGCACCCGATGGTCCTCTTTACATAGCCAACCAAATCAATGATAAGCCCACTAATGGGATATTAATTGTATCCTGTCTGTGGAGAAAATGTGATCACTAAGGAATTCTTACTTTTGCATGAACTCTATCAAGAAACATATGATAAATTGAAACCATGGATAAAGACATAATGGTTTTGCTTGCCCTACAACGGGATCAATCACCTTACCTTTACAAATAGGACCAAAAATAGTAGATGTCTCATCCTCCATCATCTTGATATTGGGCCAATTCTGTGTGAGGCTTGGTTACCCATGGCTACACTCCATGGAATCCATCCCGTCAGTTGTGCATAAATGCTTAAAGTTTCCCTTTGACAATGAAATTTTCAATATGCATTATAGTGGCTTTAATCCTTTTTCTTCCCGAGGAAACTTTTCACAACATGGCACTGCTTAGAAATTTCTTTAAAGTGGGGGCATATATTGGCATTATTCTTTTTGCATTTTTTTATGTTTCATGGTGTAGTCTTCTTACTTCATGCGATGCGTCTTTCACTTTGTGGTGACATTGGGTGTTATGTCCTTCAAGAGCATGATCTCTCTTGGCATTTTATATTCCTCTTAATGGCTTGATGCGACACACTGCATCCCCTAAGTTTTGAATCTTCTATTCCTTGATTGGTCCTCTCTTGGTGACATTAGGCACAATTTCCCCTAAGGTAACACCTTACATGAACTAAGTAGACTCCTTTGAACATATTGTAGTGTCAAAAAAATGTCGCCATTTACATTTTCACACTTAATATGGGAATGATTGACATTAAAAATGAACCTAATGTCGCCTTGATCTAGTGTTATAATATTTTTTACACATTCACATTAGATTTAGGGCCCTTTTAAGCTAAGTAGACATATTTTTTGCTTAATTTAGTGTTGTAAAGTGTATTTATTTACACCTTCACATTAAATTTTGGGCCCTTGCGAATTAAATGGACTTAACAGTGCCTTATTTAGGATATTGTAAAGTGTATCCTAACACTTTCACACTAATATAGGGATTCATTAATAAATTAGGCTTCTTTATGCCTTATTTGGCCTTATTTTGCATCCACGAGCCTTAATTAATGCGTCTTTTTAAGGATAATCCCGACATACATCAAATAGCTAATCAAAAATTAATGTTTTGGATTGTATGTCCCATATTTAGTGATCAAGGACTCATACACCACCTTGGGCGTATGAGTCCCACCTATGTTTTGGGGCCCCGATCTGGATTTCACATCAATCTAAGCATTTCTTGAAAAATGTGTCCCAAAGCCTAGCCTAATGGGACTCATATGCCACTTCTAGCATATGAGTCCCATGTGGCTTAAAATTAAATTAAATTCAAATTCTTGGCAGGATTTTATCTTCCTAGATCTGATGTCGGCTTGTAGTGTTGTAATTTCAGGAAATTTGGCATAAAACAAGTATAAATACAAGGTTATTTGACTCGTTTTCACCTAATACTTTCAAGAGAGCATTCCTAATAGCAAGTTTGTGATTAAAATATTTCACAAGAGCATTCAAGGACATTCTAAAACATCTTTAAAGCATTCAAAGGTAGATTTCTTCATCATTTTTTGCAGCAATTCAAGATCCATCATCATGTCAAAGACATAGTGCATCAAGCATGTTGTTGAGCTAATGTTGTTGATGTAGCATTGAAGATCCGTTTGTGAGCATAGTTCCACAACCAATTTGAGATCAAGATCTACGTTCTTCATGGCCACTTCCTATTAGTTTACAGATTTTTATTCCAAGACATCATCCAAGGTATCATCATTTCATGTTTCACATTTCATATTCTTATTTCATTGTTTCATCATTTGGTTTAATTACCTAAACGTGGTTTGACCAAGGTAAACCCCTATTACCTAAAAAAAAACATGTTTTCTCTCTTTTTGTGTGATTGTAGGTTTATAGGTTGAAGACAAAGTTGATTTGAAGCCTTCAAAATTATCAAGATTGAAAAGTTGTAAAAGTTGCAAAAGTTGTCATGTAAAGTTTTCAAGGCTCACGAAAACTCAAATCTAGAGCAATATATCCAACCTATCTGCATGAAACTACTGGGAAAAGGCTTATTTGATCCATCTTCAGAGATTCATCAATTTTTGTTTTAGAATTTTTCTCTTGGGACACTTCACGACAAAACAGGACTAATACGCCACTTGTGGTGTATCAGTCCCAGTATACCTATTTTTGGGTATTTTCTGTAGATCTTGATTCAGCAGTTCTAGATTCTTATTTCCACCTAGAAACCCTAGTCTAGGACTGGTATGCCCAGACTGGTGTATGAGTCCTAGTGGGCATTAAACAACAATATTTTAGGGTTCTAAAGCTTGTTCTGACATCATCCTTCTTCTAGGTGCACCTCTGTTCGTTCTCAATCTTTTATTTTGCATTTCAGTTTCATTTCCTAGGTCATTTAGTTAGGTTTTGCATGAAGCTTTGCATGCTACATTCATTTTTTATCTTTCCAAGCCCTAGCTTGGTGGTGAACCCCCTTTTAGTCTTTAATCATACCCTAGGACACCCTATTGTAGATCTCTTTCCCCCATTACATCCTTGGATTGAGATCTCTAGGGTTTCCTTGAATGATATTTGGAGAAAACTGTTGATCTATCTCCCAAACATAGAAAGATATTTTTCAAAAAATCACATACCTTACACTATGTTGTAAATTTTGGTTATATTACCACCTTGCATAATACACTTTTCTTTCCTATGGTGCCATCTTGTTTGTTCATGAGTATCAAGCATATGAAGCTTTGCTTGCCTCATGAAGCTCAAAGTTCATTATTATGTGGCACCTTATCAAAGTTATCAGGAGGTATAGGTTTGGTCTGGTTGAATGGGAAGCTGAACTTAGGCATGAATTTCCCATAGCCACTTGCTTGTGTCTGTGAGTGCATACCGGTTGTGTTCATATGTGTCTCACCTCTTTGGATACTCACCCATCAAATAGCCTAAAGTTTTGTTGCCTCAAAGTGAGAGTGCATTTTTCAGACAAACAACTTAGATCTAATCCACCACGTGTTCCAGGACAAACAATTGAAGCTTGATCCACCCTTTTTTCTTTTCTTTTTTTTCTTTCTTCTCTTTTTCTTTTACAGTGTATGCTTGTGCCTTATTATTGCTCCTTGTCTCATTTTCATATGTGTTCTTTTGTGCCTATGTTGGTTTGCCATAGGATCTTGATTTTGGGGGCTTGATCATCCCTCTTGGTTGTTGTCATCCTATCTTACCAACATTGGTACATTTGGACCCCTCTTGATGCATATCTTGTCTACTTTAGTGTGAGTTCGAAGCAAGTTCCTTCTCTCACTAAAGTGGGGGCTAAATGTAGTGTCGCAAAATATCGTCCATTATATTTTCACACTTGTTTGGGCCCTTGTGAACTAAATGAACCTAATTGTTCCTTATTTAGGGTGTTGTAAAGTGCATTTAAACACTTTCACACTAATCTATGGTTTTCATTAATTAATTGGGCTTCTTTGTGCCTTATTTGGCCTTATTTTGCATCCATGAGCCTTAATTAATGCATCTTTCTAAGCATGATCATGACATTTATCAACATCCAATCATGATTTAGGTTTTTTTGGATTGTATGGCCTAGATTTATTGATCTAGGACTCATACGCCACGTTGGGCATATGGGTCCCACCTAAGTTTTGGGGCCCCAATCTGGATTTCACATTAATCTAAGCTTTTCTTGAAAAGTGTGTCCCATAGCCTAGCCTAATGGGACTCATATGCTACTTCTAACCGTATGAATCCCATGTGGCTTAAACTTAAATTAAATTCAAATTCTTGGTAGGATTTTATTCTCCTAGATATGATGTCAGCTTATAGTGTTGTAATTTTGAGAAATTTGGCATAAACAAGTATATTTATACAAGGTTATTTCACTCATTTTTCTACTAGCAAGCAATCAAGTGACCTAAGCTTTCAAGTATTCATGCATTATAGAAAATTTAAGTTCACAAGAGGATTCAAGAGTCTACAGGAGAATTCAAGAGCATTCAAGGGCTGATTATCAAGTGTTTTGGAGCATTATTCAAGTATCAAGCATCATATCAAAGTCATCATGCATCATGTGTGTTTTTGAGCTAACAATTGTGATGTAGGGTTTTATAATTCAAGCAAGCATTCAAGTCAATATCTACTACATTTGAGCAAGATTCAAGATCCACATCCATTGGAGTCACTTCATACATGTTTGTAGCATTTTATTTCTAGGGTTTGGTGAGTTGCAACATATCATTTTGTTCATTCATCATTCCTCCTTTCCATTTGATTTCATTACAAGGTTTGATTACCAAAATGGGGTTTGACCAAGGAAAACCCCTTTCCACTAACAAAACAACATTTTTCCCTCTCTTTAGTGTGTGATTTGCAGAACTAGGTTGAAGACATATTGAAGAGCAAGATTGGGAAGAAGTTGTCAAGTGTGAAAAGTTGTCCAAGTTGCCACCTTGTTTAGAAGATCATTAAAAGACATCTACAAAGCAGAATTTAGCAATTCAGATCTGAAAATCAGGTTGAGAAGACAGAGTAGGGGTTGAAGAGTAGATTTCTTTTCCTGCCCAGAAACCCTAATCTAGAACTAAATCACCCAACTTGGTGTATGAGTCCTAGTATGATTAAATTCAACATTTTCAACATTTTAAACCTTCAATCAAGCTGCTATAGGTTTTCAGGTGCACCATTTTGATTTCTCAGTTTTATGTTATGTTTTGCATTCATTTCTAGGCCATTTAGTGAAGTTTTGCATATCATTAAGTTTCATAATTCGGTCTTGCATGTTCTTAGTCTTTCCAATCCCTATCTTCATGGTGAACCCCTCTTTAGTTATTGATCATACCCTAGGATATCCCTATTGCAAATCTCTTCCCCTCATTCCATCCATGGATTGAGATCTCTAGGGTTTCCTTGAATGAGAAGTGTAGAAAACTTGTTGTTCTATGTCATAAACTATAGAGTGACAATTTTCTATCTTTCATATACTTTTTATATTGAAACTATGCATTATTAGTCTCTTTTCTCCTCATCTATAAGTATTATCTTTATACAGAGTAAGCTTTGTATAATCTTTGATATTAAATCCTTTATTTAATAGATTTCCTAACAGTTTATCTTTAATTTTAATAATTGTGTTCCCTTTTCCTCTAAGTAGTTTAATATGATCATTAAAAATTATATGAAGATCCAAATTCTAAAATCCTTGAGGATATCTTGCAAGTCAAGTCCCACATTTACAAGATTTCCAATGTTTATGTGTGGGTGTGTGAAAGTACAAACTTGAACATCAACAAGACTCAAAGAAAAGGAAATAAAATATCTATGGTAGACAAATTAAAAATAATAAAGAGGGATATAATAGCTACATATGAATAGTTTTAGTACCAAGTTATAGATGACCTAGAATAAAATCCCCCATGAGTTAATATTTTTTTTCTCCAACACATATCTATATTTCTGAAAATATTTTTTCTAAAATTGTCATGATGGCCTAATATATGGTTTGTATTTACCTACTGGTATCTTATCATGATATATGTATAAGGGCATAAAATAACCTGATGTAGGCTATGAAACTTGCACCTAGTTCAGTTGTGTCATTATATGTAAATGTCTACGCATGTCCCACACAAATTCCTATGCCAACTTTAGCCCTTATACTTAAAAGCTCTAAAATTCCTCAAAATATCCACATAATTAAAGGATGTGAAATGTATGCTAATATTTTTTCATACATTGCATGAATTATTTTCTAAGAATAAAATAAGGAACATCTCTTTCAATCATCTTAAATAGGTATTTAATTTTCATGCAATGTTTTTCTAGCCTTGTAATTTTTTTCTTAGTCAATTCAAGAAGGTCAATTTATCTTATTTATTCTCTAGCTCAACCCTTACTTATGATTCTAATTCATTATTATATGATTATTTTTCTTCTAATGTAAATTATTTTATTTAGAATAGGGGTATATTTGATTTTTGGCATGCCTTGTGTTCATATTAATTTGAATCTTACAAGTCTTTAATTATCCTAGACATTTGAAAAATTGATATCCTATTAAATTCTATTGAGGTTTATGTGTTATGAGTGTGCTTCATAGTGTCTTGAGTCCATATATTATTTATTTATTTTAATCCTAGATTATCTATTTTATAAATTTGAGTGTTAATAAATAGCCTATTATCCAAGCCTCTATAGAAATCCACTTCATGTGTTTATCAAGAATTTTTATTTTAAAAAAATTATGATATAGTTTTCTTTAATACTTGTACTCATGATGACGAATTCAAATAAAATACCTTTGGTTGAGTGGGTTTATTTTGAAGGTGTTACTTTGAACTTTGGCAAGAAAACAT
This sequence comes from Sequoia sempervirens, assembly GCA_007258455.2. NCBI lineage: Eukaryota > Viridiplantae > Streptophyta > Pinopsida > Cupressales > Cupressaceae > Sequoia > Sequoia sempervirens. Next base: position 559,373,715 of record VDFB02047230.1, read on the forward strand.
GGAATGCATGCTACATCACTATTCCTTAGTGGATAAAATTTAGCTAATGATCAAATTAATTTTGATTAATCATACTTTAAGTATCATGTACCCACCAGTAGATCATATGAATTATTAGTTCTTGTTAGATATTTTGTTCCAACTTGCTTGATACCTAAATTTCATTATGTGATAATTACCTCAACTTTGATAACTATGTGCTAGTCATGAGCATTCATAAAGGTAATTTTACATGTCTAATAATTTTCCTTCATGCCTTATCCTTAGAAAATATATAAGGTTTCATAGTGATAACACTGAATTCTTTATTTATATTGACCACATGTCCATGCATAGTAGGAATATAGCCAAACCATTGAATCACAATTCAAACATGACTTGATATGATGAAAGATGAACAAAAAGGTTAAAATATCTAGCCCTAATTTAAACATTATGAATAAAAAATTAGGAATATTTAACTCAATTTACCAATAAAAACACTATTTTTGGTACTAAGTTTTGAATAATTCATCACAATGAATGTGAGTCTTAAATTCTAAACAAAAACCCAAACCTAGCACGATTCTATAAATTTGATTTGAATAGGACCCTTATGTCTAGGTGTCATGTTGTATTAGTAATAATATTAAGGTATCAAGTATCAAGTTAAATTACTATTAAAAAATAGATATAAGAAATAATTTGTATGGGCTAATCATGTTTTCTCACATATAATTCATATAGATTCTATTAAGGGCAAAAGCTTTCCCTTCCATCAAATTTTATTGAATGAGGGGATTAAAATTAATTTGTATTACTAGTTAATGTCTATAGACACTTATTTTGGTTGAATTTAGCCACATAATTGTTCTCTTAATCTAGAAATCTACACACCTCAAATAGTGTCATGAAATATTTTTCATTCGATGGAGTTCCCTCTATTTGATCAAATTTTTATCCAACTTAGCCTATGCATATTAATATGTGAATTATCAATAGTAAGAGTATAAATGAATGCACCATTGGTTGAAGGTTTTCCATAACCATATGGTGGGTCCATTTCCTTCTGTATATGAAATATTAAGATGATTAGGGAATGTTTTCATTACAAACACTTGGTAAAATATCACACATTTAGAAAATTATTAGAGCTCAAAGGTTCCAACAATGTGAAAACCACCAATTATTTTCTCATCCCATGGATAGTGCATCTACAAGATGGTGATAGGAGGTTGTCAAAATTCTTGATGTTTCATTGGTTAGTGGGTGTAAAATTTGGAAAAATAGGTTGTCCCCTTTCTTTTTCTCACATGATCATAAAAGAAAAGAAAATTGTTTTAGAAATTCCATCAAGTATGTACATGTCTAACTCCACCTCTAAAGAGTGATCATTTTTTGTCTTTTGGGTTGTGTTATTTTTAAATAAAAAATTTATATACAGGTGGTCCCCAAAGCATTATAATTCCTTGTAATTTGAATTTAATGAACATCATTAATCTTGAAGATGATTTTTACCATAATTAACCCATGAACATCTTTTTTCTCCATATCCTTATGTCAAATCCTATTTGCATCAACTATTAAATATATTTTGATTAGAAAATTCTAGTTTGGACCTGCTAGGTTTATCCAAGGGCATGTCTCATACTAGAGATAGCCTTTGATCTCTTTCTTTTCTAGAACTATCCCTTGATCCATTGGATCAAAACCATTACTCCAAAATATAAATTTTGGAGGTATCTAATGGTTATGTGTCATTACAAACGTAGATTTAGTTTTATAATTCCCCTAATTAATTTCAATGAAGTTTATGGGCATTATATTTTTTAGGTATCTAAAGGTTATGTTTCATTACAAACATAGATTTAGTTTAACAATTTCCCTAATCCATTTAGTTTGACACATCTATGAGCATCTTGTGAGGACCACTCCTTTAGGGTTTGTTGGAAAGGGAAGAGAGGTTGATTAGGATCCATGTGTCACCTCCTCATTGAGATAGGAATGGTGACATGAAATCCACTACATATAGTCTTCTTGAGACTTGGGGATGGGTTCCCATTCTTTTCTTGGGGTTGTGTAGCATTTTGAACTATATTAAATTTTTGAGCTTGGGGTTGGAGGAAGAGCTTTGGGGAAGGTCTTAGAGATTTATGAAGAAGCTTCATCAATTCATCCGCTATCATTTAAATATTAGGAGGTAGGATCTTATCTCCTTGAATGGTATGTAGTGTTTCTTAATTAGTTTTGATATTACATTGAATCCTTGTTTTTTAGTTGGAATTTTCTTTTGTGATTTATTTTTTCATGTGTTTGTGTGAGCTAGGTGTGGTGGTCATGTGGGGATGGGAAAGGAGAGGAATCATTGATGGAAGGAGTTTTATCTCCTTAAGAAAGGAGTGCATCATGTAGTTACATAGGTGACTACACCATCCATCTTGGTGTGAGATTAATTCCTATCCCCTTTTGTTGAGTCTTGAGTAAGATTCAAAAGTGTATAGCCTTGGGTAGAAATTTATATGTCTAAAAATCAATTCTAAGAAATATGGCATAGTATCTTGATTTTTCTAAAACTCAATTTTTAAGAGGACCTCCTAGCTCAGGGGTGGCTTGAGAACAAGCCTAAGGCTAGGAGTGAGCTTCCCATTGACATATGGTGTTTTATTTCTATGTTGTTATGTGTATATTATGGAGGTTTATGCAAAGCTCTTATTGTCATTGAAAGGGAAATATTCATATGATCTTGTGATTCTTGTAGATCAAGTTTGCATAAATACCCATAGTGAGTTGTAATTAAAAATAGTGAACAAGCCTCTTAAAGTTTATCTTGTCATTGCATACAAAGTGCTTGTTGTAAGAATTCATTCTATATGAATTGTTTAAATAGAATGGGTGGTCCCTATTAAATATTATTTTAAATATTGTGCATACAATAGTAGTATAAATTAAAAAAATGTGCTTGCTAGATAGAATTCTTGTTTTGTCTTGAAATATAATACATTATGTTATTTAAAGAAATTTGTGCTAAAGTTAACATGAAGAAAAGAATTAAAAAAGAGAGTTCAAATATTAAAAGACAAAAATATCTTACTTATCTTAGCTATAAATCCTTGTTATATTCCCTTATTGTGTAGAAAGAATTTTACTTGAGAACTCTATCAAATATTTATTTATGCATGGAAAAGTTAATAAAATGACTAAATAGAAATAAATGAAAGAAACCTCTTCCCAATATTGTTCTGAATACTCTCAAATAGATGTATTTGAACTCCATTTATAGTTTGTCAAAAGAATTGTGTAAGTAATAGTTGTCATATATAATAGTTAATATCTTATTATTCTCTCTCTCACACACATATATAACTTGTAACAACAACAAAGAAGATTAAATTGATATGTGTACTCTTCTCTTCTCAATTTGTAGTAATCATCTTATTTGTACATATAAATAAATTTTGTTTAGGTATAAAAATTTATTAAATAAATTAAATTATTTATAGATATTTTAAAATGTATATGTGAATGAAGATCTATTTTTAATAAACATAATTAAAAAATAAATAATAATAAATTAAATTAAGAAAATGCAGAAACAAATAATATGAAGAAAAAACAAAGAGAAGAGAAGAGAAGAAAGAAGAAAAAAGAAAGAAGTGTTTTTTTTTATATAAAAATAAAGAAAGAAAATTAAATCCAAAGGGAAGGGCGACAGGGATGAGCTCTACCGCCGCCCTCACCATGAGAGGGGATGGGTCCCACCTTCAGGAAAAAGTCCGCAGGCTAGGGCGGCTCCCATGGACTTCAATGACCGCTGCTGGGTGAAGATTGCAATTTTCTGAGCAATAAAAATACCGTGCGGGTGTTTTTTTATAAAAATTCTATATGTAAATAGATGTTTTGTTAAATGTTATTCTGTTTCCTTTATTTGTTGACAATTAATCTATGCTGCAAATTTATATGCTCTGTGGACTCACATTTTCTCAACAAACGCTTCATAGTTGCAACTTCTCTTAGAAAATCCTTCCTTCCCTCCTCATGGAAGTCCTGTTTAAAGAATCTTCACAGCTACATCTGATCCATGCCAATCAGCACGACTCCTTGTACCCATGCTATCACGCAATCCATGAGATAATATCTCTTTGAGACAGCCTCAAAGACAGCCATCATACCTTGTCTATGCTGCCACATTTTACATATACGGTTACCGGTGTAGTATGCTTATATGCATGTCCATAACCTATTTTGGAGTTCTAAGCTGACCCAGACAAGGAGGATGCTGACAAAGGCCGTGGAATTAGTTTTACGCCTGTGCATTCTATTTGCTTGAAAGTTTGTAAAGCCTTTTCAACAAATCAAATTGTGCATTTCAAATTTTTAGACGATGCTAGGAACTATTTGGGTACCAAAGAGGTACTTGGAATAGCCCTTTCAGCCAATGACCAGGTGCCGACAACTTATAATGACAAAGCATTTATTTCAAAATATTTAAAGCTTACTCAACAAATCAGTTTTACGTTGTTTTCGGTAGATTGTATAGTTTGTAGAACTGGCTATGGCGCCGAAAGGGTGCTCAGGAAGCAACCAAACGCTAAAGCCCCTACTCAAAAAAAGATGTCTTTTTTTGAGAAAATCCATTTTGTATTGTTTTCGGTGATCTCTACGTGTCTAGGAACTCATTTTGGCGCCAAAGGGGTGTTAAGAATTACAAATTTTTTGATCCGGATAGGAACGAATGTAAGCTTTTCAAATCCAGGATAGATATTGCCTATATTTTTAGTTGTAGATTGGAGCAAATAGAAACTCCAAATTATGCATTGACGCCAAAGAATCTATCTGGTGAAGCTTCGAACAATTGAAGTTCCCATGCCAGACAAACACTTGGATTCTTGGCATTTCTTCTATTCGAGTCATAAAAATAAACATATTATTCTTGACCACGATATAGCACGCTTTGGGATTCCCCTTCAACAATTCATCTTCCAAGATTTATTATATGATCATACATCCAAAAGTGGCAGACATATGGAGCAAATAGAAACTCCAAATTATGCATTGACGCCAAAGAATCTATTTGGTCAAGCTTCAAACAATTGAAGTTCCCATGCCAGACAAACACTTGGATTCTTGGCATTGCTTCTATTCGAGTCATAAAAATAAGCATATTATTCTTGACGACGATCTAGTATGCTTTGGGATTCCCCTTCAACAATTCATCTTCCAAGGTTTATTATATGATCATACATCCAAAAGTGGCAAACATATGGACCGGCTTGGCTATCGAAGTCTTCATGCTGCTCATCTACAACTTTAACAACCATGTAGGACTCACCTTTACCCTATTCTATTGTACTTTCCTTTAAGAATATTAAGACTTGTATAGGAATCACTGCACCCTAAAACTTCCGAAAATTTTATATGGTATTATTTGTGTAAATTGTTCTTTAGGTTGAAGAAGAAAGATACAGTGTTTAAAACGAAATTCATTTTTTCCAAAAGAGAGAGAATCATATCTGATTCTTAGAGTTTTACACACTTTTTCATATATAACACTTTTAATTTTTGAAAGGTTCTCTCTACAATATTTAAGGCTTATTTTATCATACAAGTGTGATTTATAATTTCTAATGTCAGCAAGTTGCCTATATCAATCCATTTATAGCAACTCCACTACCTCACAAATGATTTATACATCTCATGAGATTTTTGGCAACATGTAAAGAACTAATGTTTAACCTTCTAATGAGGTCCATAATAGCATACGTGACAAGCCTTTCTTTGTACCTTTCACAATTTTATGGAGTTGTAAACTCCATAAGAATTTAAAAGATGTTAGAATGTACCACAAAAAGATATATCTATCAAATTACATTGGAAAACTTTATTTTCTATCATTGGGTTTATTTCATAATTCTTCACTAAATTATGAAATTAACAAGAATTTACAACATGAATTGCAACATGTTTAGTGGGACCATGGATCATTGACTTTGACATCATAGTCAAATCAATATTGTGAAATGATTGGGAACATTCATGGATGAGACTTCACCTTGCAAACACTAATATTTTCAATTTAACCAAGCTAAAACATAAAAGAAGTTTATACATATAAATTGGATCAATGCAACAATGAATAATGATGTTACAACACATGTCAATTTAATGAATACAAAAAATTTGGAGGTTAAAATTTTGGACAATAGGCCCACATCATCAATAAGTAGAAGCTAGTAATTTCTATTAATCTTACAAAATAAATAGACATATTCATCTAGGAACTCTTTCTCACAAATAAGTAAAGGAGGATGAATGATGTTGTATTCTTGATACACTCTTCCTATTCACTACATGGTAAATAAATGGCTAGTGGGAATTAGGAATGAATATCAATATTATCATAAGTGCAAGTCATTAGATCTTTGATCTAAAGGCCTATATGAGCAAAGAAGGGTTACAAGGTGAAATACCCTTGATCTACCACCAATTATCTAATGAAAGTTAATCTATAGTCCCAATCATTCAACAAGTTTCAAGTTGGTGCTCATAAGCCTTCTAGTTAAAATATTTCACACGTCAAGATTTCATAGCTTGAAAAGAATAATTAAATAATAGTTACACTAGTGGGTGACCTCTAATAATATGATAGAACTTGATGGGGGATTATATTTGTCATCAATGAAAGATCAACAACATGGTAGAGTTTGTAGATGAACTTGATCATCTAAAACCATGCACACAAATTTTGTGTGTAAGGAAATAGGTAAAATTTTAATCTTGTGGCCATGAATGGATATTCTAGATTAAGGTCCCCCTATCCCCTAAGTTGGTAGAAGTGGTTATTATAGGTATCAATTATTGTATTTAAAAGAAAATTCTCCAATATCAAATTTTAAATCCATCCTCCTACACACATAATACAAAATTGTATTTAATAACTCACACTAGAAAATCAAGTTAAAATTTAATATGAAAGAATGGATGTTCTTATGGTTCAATAGAAAATGACATGAAGATGACTCAAGAATTATGACATGTACCCTATTGTACAAAGAAATATTCTACCAATAGATTTGGTGTAGGCCATGATATTGATTTCAACATTATTTCCCACCTCTCTCTCCACATTCCTTTCTCTTCCTCTTTTGGCTATAAATACCATGAGCTTTTATGAGCTAGTGGTGAAAAAAATATAGGTGAAGCTCTAATATTTTATAGAATCAAGCCCCTATGGGCTATTATATTTTTTCAAGCCCCTGAAAATGATAAAATGTTTAGTCATCCCTCTCCTTTTGCATCATTGTTATATTTTTTATTGTAGTAGTTGAAGTAATCTAGTTCTTTGTGTCAATCTATTTTCCCTTAAAACAATATTTCCTTTTGTTTTCCATTTTTATTTTGGTAGCCTTGGTTTGTTTATCAAATATTCATTAATATTTTATGAGAATTGTGTTTCCTCATTGGTATGAAATTATATACATTCTTTGTAAGTGTTTCAATTGGAAAATAAACTTATTGGGCTCAATCCTTCCAATTTTGATAGATACATGAAATCTTCTCACCAGCCTTGTGTCTCTTAGATTATAGTTAATTTATAATGTGGTATTGAGAAATAAGGCACCCTATTGATTTTATCTATTCTTGCTAAACTTAGTTCTAATTATTCTATTTTTGTATCTACACTTTATGTTATAAGAGATTCTCTTAGTGCTATATTTATAATTCCTCACTTTACAAATTTTCTACATCATTAATCATGGAATAGGAAAAATTATTATAGATGGGTACTATAAAGTCTTCAAAATATTAGGATTGTGTTGCCAATTAAATCAAAAAATACCAAAAAGATTCAAGTGGAAAGGAAAATAAATATAAAAATAATAGTGAGAAAGATAAGGAATCAAAATCACATGTCACCCTTAAGGCATCATCATCTAGCATAAAGATAAAATCTAAGAAGGAGAATCCTACATTTGTGTACTACAAAAGGCTTGATCATGGTGAACATTTTTGCTAGATGAGTTGAAGCATCTTCTTTAGAAAAATAATATTAAGTTTTTATTGAATTATGTTTTCTAGTTCATTTACTTCTTCTACCACTTTATCATCAAAATAATCAAAATCTTATAAAAAAAATCATTCAAGTTTTCCTAATGGGGTTGAAAAATAGAACTTTAGATAACTTTGTGCTAGTACATCTCATGGATCAAGTAAACTTATTCTTGATTCTAGAGTCTCTCATCATATGGCCTCACCATAGACCATATTTTCTACTTTCGAGTCTTGTGTTATTCCACCTATTTTTATGGGAAATAATACTTGTATGAATGTTATTAGCAATCATGGATCTATTGAAATCGGTGAGGGATTTTTCAATGATGTATTGTGTGTGCCTTCATTATCAAATAATCTTATTTCTATATTCATATTACTCATAGTGTTACAAGGAAGACTATAGAGTTTACACCTAATTTAATCATCATCATATATTTAGAAATAACAAAGATCATAACTATTGGGATTAATGATCATTAATATTAGTTATACACCTTTACAGTTTTTCTCTTGATGATGGTTTAGATCCTTTGGCTATTTATCACAATTCTTGTGCGAATAATGTTTCTAAGAACTTTGGATATATGAATCTTTTTATTATAACTTCTTATTCATTTTTTGAGACTAGTGCCACTATTTCTTCTCCTCCACCTCTTGCTTCTATTGATGTGTAATTTAGTTCAACAAGATATATTTTTCTTTCATATTTAGATTTGTTGAATGATTATTTAATAGGAATTGTAAATTTATTTTGTGAATCTCATCTTGTAGATATAGAAGACATGCTAGATGGTTTAAATTTCTTATTTGATAATAATTATGACACTGTTGTTATCTCATGATCATACTTTTCTTTAGAGATTGTTTATATTGAGTTTCTACATAGTCTTGGATAGTCAAATTATTCTTTGATTAGGAATGTACCTAATCTTGATGTGACATATTTTGAAACTATCATGGAAACACTTTAGAAGTTTTTAGATGCACACTTAGGAGACTTCCTACCTCACATTATTTTTTCTTTAGCATTTACCATTGGATTTATTTCTTTTTAAGTAAATAAACCCCATTTTTTAGAAGTGTATCATTTTAAACATTCACACTCAGGCATATTTTTTGGTACAAGATCTTCTACATTATGGAGAGATTTCATAGTCTCTTTTATTTCCTCTTATTGAAGATTTTTCATATTAGTAAAGTACATGGTTATTTTTTATTCATGCTAAATCTAATTACATCATTTGTATATTCTAATTTTTTGTCTTGGAGAGGAGTTTTCTCCCACTAGGTTTTTCTCTTTTTTTCATGTTATGAGAGATCCTTATTTTCGTGAACCATATTCCTTTTTAGCTTATATGTATAGACTCTCTATGTTGTAGTTAAGTGGGGTCTTCATGTAAAATTATATTCACACTATCTTAAGTTAATTAAGGAATCTTACTTAAGATTTGATTTTCCTTTTATTAGTTATGCATCTTATTACTTAATATAAGATCAGTTTTATAGTTTTCTACTTTATGTGGAATATATATCTTTTGTAATTCTTCTATTTATAATAAGTAATTTTATTGATTCCATCCATCCTATATATTTATGATTTTATCTCTTGTGTAAAATAAATACTATAGAGATTCATAACTCTAAGATTCCTTGTTCTTATTGGTGGTTGTGCAAATTCAATTATTTTCTTCTTATCACTACACATACATGCCTACACTTCCTATTGATATCAAATCTCATTTTATAATTCTTATGACATGGGCAACACTTTGTTTCTTTTTATATCATCATTCTAGTCTGGAATTTTCTTTCATGCATTCTTCTCTTCCTCTTTCATTTACAAGTGGTTATTGAAGAAATTATTACTAAACCTACAAGAGACAACCTTTAAATTAAACATGTCATCCTTATACTGATTCACATCACTCACAAGCCTTCCCATTGTTATTTTTTGTGTGGTGTTAATATTGAGTGCACCTAGTCATTGTAATAAGTGGCTACAATATTTAATAAACTAAATTATGTCTTTAGGATCTAGACACATATCTAACATGAAATTTATAGTTCTTGTAGTTTATTAGTACCTAAAACTAATCCTAGCTTATGCATAAGCTTGTAATTTAAAATAGGATAAAGATAACAAGAAAAAGTGCTAGATTATCTAAGATGTCAGACATATAACTCATCCATCTACACCTAAAACTTGAGGATATTGAACACTTCCTAGGATACTTTAATGTCATTGATAAAATTAAATTTTTGAACATGAAATTGTGTCCATCTCCTCTAATAGTCAATTTATTTTCTTATTCCCCTCATTAGGATTAGGTGCACTATTCACATTGCAAATCCTATGTCTTGGAAATTACATTTAATTATTTAGATGATAAATAATATCTAGTCTCTAAACATCATGGAATAGGAAATTTTGGATGTCCATGTGAGTGAGGGGATTCATTTATTATTTATTTATTATATAAGATACCTTTATTATTATGTAAGACATTAAATGTGGAGGTTATATAAAGATAGTCAAAATTGGGAGTTGCAAGAAGATATTCTATATTTGGTGCTATGATAAGGAAATTGATTCCCTCAAGGAGCACCTAGATTTAGGATCTTGGTCAACTTGATTATATGATATAATATATGAGGTATACAAAGGGTTTAAAATGTGTAAGTGGTATAAGTTATGTTACATAGTAGACACTAAAATTTTGTATATGTACATATCTATACCGCCATCCCATCTCAACAGCTAATAACATCTGCTCATTAAAGTAATTCACCATATCTTATTAGTCTAATTTATCAAAACTACATTGATTAAATATATTTATTATTTAATTATTTTAAATAAATAATTTTCTCATAAATATTTAAATATTAAAATAAATCCAAAAATTATATTATCCACAAATAATTTAATAAAAAATATGATAAAATAAAAAAATTCAATCAAATCAAATTATTTAACTAAATCCTCAAATAATTAAATAATTCCAATTAATAAATAAATAAGCCATCTATCTAAAAATAGTTTCTATCTCTCTACAACCACTCCAACTTTAATGGGATAAAATTATGATTCAATATGAAATCCTAGTCATTCATTAGTCTCATTAAAAATTTATAAATTAAGATCAAACCCAAAATTTCATCATCTTGATTTTGAGCAACTATATGTTATCAAACTAATCAAATGCTTGCACCCAAATTATCCCAATCCTAATCCTTTCAAAGGCCAAAGGCCTAAAATTATAATGTATGGATCAAAATATCCCATACACCTTAGCCTACTATTCAATATCTAAAAAATATAAATCCCATTCTAGAAAAATAATTCCAAATTGAAGTTTCATATAGGTTCCAAAATATAGTCTTCACAATATAAGGACTTTAAAGGAAATAATCCATGAATCTAAAGCTAGAAGCTTGTGGTCCATAATCCCCAAAGCCAAAAAAATAAGTGACTTGGACCCCAAAATATGATAATCATAAATTCAAGTAATCCAAATATCTAAATAAAACTATAACAAGACAAACCATGAAAAATATTTGGGTCCCAAAATCAAGAAATATGAATAGTCACTCCAAAATCCAAAATTTCCCCATCCAATATTTTTAATCCAACAAAAGCCAAAACACAAAAACCTAAAATCCACCATGACATCCAGCAATAGAACCCATCTTCAAACCCAACATGGTGTGTGAAACTTGTTGGTTTCACTTCATACTACTCCTAATACATTTACACATTCCTTCATATTTCAATCCTTCCATATACCCCTCTTACCTATCATAATACATTATCCCATGTATCTTCATGACAACACCCCCTTCATTCAAAAATTTGCATAGTCTACCTCCCACTCCATTTTCCCTAGTATTACTCTAGGAGTAGCCAACCTAACAATCATCAAATATCACAAATAAAATTCATCAAGAATAATACTAGAAATGTGATTTACTTGATTTGGCCATGCACAATTTAATATTATTATCATACAATGAAAGTAGACACTTGATTACAAACATCAAAAAATTAAAAAATTAAAATTTTAAAATCAAAGTAAAATCAAAAGAAAAAATTCTTCCAATGGTAAAAATTATTTGTATACATCACCTTGGGAAAGTATCATGATGATTTATTTTATATAAGGGTCATGTGTAAATATGTTGCCTATAAGTACCCTACACTTGGGGAGAAGCTTCTTTCAATCACTCATCCCTTTTATCCTATGTATCATTAACCATCATCCATATCAGACTATCTTACCATGCCATCCATTCGTACCTAATTTCTCATTTTCCTCTTTTGACTTTGATAAAGAAGTGTATGAGATCTTGAAATATTTCTATGAAAACCTTTGATGTGTCCAAGCATACCATCATACATGGGAAACATTCTTAGAGTAGAAGCATAAAATTCCTATGTGACCTAGCCCTTGGAAATCAAATCCTAGATCCCCTCTCCCTTTCCACCACTAATCCTATCCTTCCATCTATTATGACCATTTATCATCCCATATTTCTCTCCACCCAACACCTTCACCCTTAGTGCTAGAATGGATTTTCTCCTTTGTAGCTCAAATGCATCCAAGCTAGATATAAGACCCATAATCCTAAATTCTAGATTGAACCTTGATGTGAGGATCCACTACATTTATTCAATATATGTGGTTATTTTTCTCAAAACCCCATCCATGCATCCAATCCATCAATCCACATATCTTAAAATTATCTACACACCACATTAACAACATTAGAAAATAATATTTCCAAATATAGCCATTCAACCTACCAAATATCTGAAAGGTGTCCATTAGCTTCATTCTGCACCTTTCTAAAACTAAGACCTTTTTAAAACAACCAATCACCATCATTGGGATATATTATTCCCAATCATCACATCATTCTCTAGATATATCATTCCCACATCAACAATGTCATCATCAATAAAAAAATAATCAATTTTTTTCTTTTAGCAGATCAAGGGAAAAGTCTTGCATGTTTTCTTTCTTTCTTGTGTGTGTGTGTTTATATTTTAATTTTCATTTATGATAAAATTTTGAAGAAAAAAACATGAAATATTTGGTTTAGTTCCTATGACATGCTTCTCCAAGGATATTGTAATTATTTAGATGATGTTACATCCTCAGTTTGTGATCACTAGGGCATGATTCGTATCTTTTCTTTTTATCTTTATTTTTTATTTTCATGCATTTTTGTGTGAATTTTCTTTATTTTATCTTCTTCTTTTTTATTATTTCTAAGTCAATCCTCTATGTATATAATGGATCATAATCATGGTCCGCTATATCAAGATGCATAATGTTTATGAAAAATAAAATTTTTGCTCAAAAGCAATAGAGTTTCTTTATAAATTCCCAATATGTACCTATGATCAAGTACTTCAAGAAGACATCATACCACTTTATTTCCACTTTTATCATTGTACGAAATAATAAAACATCCTCACATTTATAATCATCTAATAAGTCAATCATACACAACCAATTCATTCATATCAATTACCCCACTCATCATAATCCTTCTCCTCATCTCATCTCATCCTTTTCATCCTCATTCATTTCTCCTTACCATTCATCCTTTAAGTTGTTATATTCATCCTTTTCAAGTCCTTCCTCTATCACTCAAATTTTACCTATGCACCCCTTTACTAATATCTATTTCATCCATTATGAGAACACACATGTATTCTTCAAACAAACCCATTCTCTCGACAAGCATCCTATCATTCAATGGAATTCCAAATTTTAAGCCACTCAAAGTATCAAAGAATAATTTGAATTTAACCTTAATTAATTTTGATGAACATTATTCTCAAGACATATCATTCCCATATCAAAAAAATTATCAGTCAATCTTCATCTTCTTCTCTAGATGTAGCATTCTCACATCAACAATATTATCAATCAGTTATTCATTTAATTTTACACTTGGTATCATCAATCACCAGTGTCATATTGTCAAGTGTTTGTATCCAATTTATTTGAAATAATAATAAATTTTTCATAGTCACAATTCTATTTCAAAGAGGGGGAACATGTAAACACTAAAACCTCAAATATGATGATCTTCATACCATCATCCCTATCTTGACACCTAATAACATCTAATTGTCTTAATGAATCCAATTTATCAAAATCAAATTGGCTAAGTAATATTTATCATTAAATAATTTAATTAAAAAATATTAAAATAAATCCATTATTTACAAATAATTTAATAAATAAACTAATCAATCAAATTAGGTAATAAACCAAATTAAATTAAATCATTTAACTCGTTGATTGGAAAAACTAAAATTTACATTAAATAAATAAATGAGCTAATTAGCTTTAAAAGGTTGCCTCCTCCACATCCACTCTACCTTTAATGGGATAAACTCATGATCCAAGATCAAATCCTAGACATTCATCCATATCATCAAAAATTATAAATTAAGATCAAATCCATCATTTATCATCCTATTTTTTAACAAGTATATATCTTGTCAAACCAAGATAGATATTTTATCATTCATAAAACACATTTGTTTGTCGAAGTTTATTGCATTATATTTTCAATTTTTTATGTTTATGCAACTTGTATTTTCACTCTATCAGAGGAGAGTAAGTTAATTAATCTAGAGTTTACATTTCATTTATTGAAATGTTTCTTTTGTGTTTATTCTT
>VDFB02047230.1:559388546-559399216 GCA_007258455.2 Sequoia sempervirens
AACACACTAAACCACTATACTATCAAAAGGAATACTTAGCCAAATTCATGTATAACCATACTTTTCAGACCAATTTTTTCTTTACAAATGTCTTCAAAATTACTTTCAAGCCATGCTAGAATGATCCACAACAATGTTGACATCAATGACAACACTAGATCATATATAATGTACATATCATGCTCATGTTTCCAAACGACATTAGCAATGACAAGCTTCCAACAATCTCCCCCTTCAAGAATTTTCCTACAATCGGATTATTTTTTCTATTTTTCAAAAAAAAATTATGACACTGGTTCATAAACTTGAAATATCAATTTTTTTTAGTATTTTAATAAGTTTTTATTAAAATATTTTTTTGAAAAACAAAGTATTCACGCACATTCTTCAGACAATTTGTTTCAATTTGAAAAAAAAGTAATCAAAAAAAGAAAAGGTCATATGCATGGCGTACACAAGGAAATTTTCAAAACAATAATTATGGTGAATAAAAAAGTAACAAAAGAATTCAAAAATAAAATTAAAAATATAGTGTGCACATTCATCAATGTGTTACAGATCTTTTCCCAAAAGATTTATAAAAATACATTATTCAGGTCCAAATATGGATGGCATACATGTGCATGGTATGGTAAAAAAAGTGACTTTTAAACAGTGGTTTTTAGAAATGCCTATTGAAAATCAGATTGCACCATCTAGTTATTAAAATCAATTACATATTTAGAAACTAGACTCAAAGTACTACATTTCATATTACTGATTTTTAAAGATTTAATTTTTTAGGTCAAATGAGATAAATTCTGCAAATCGGGAAAAATACTTCCAATTTTTGGCCAAAAAGTGGATTCAACTTCTTGCACACACCTGTTACTATTCATATAAATCTCATTCTAAACTCTCTAGCAGTTTATTTATGGAGTATTAGAAATAGAAGTAATTCCCATAATAAAACCGATCTCATTGTAAGAATGCATTATGTTAGTTATCAAGAAACTATGACTACTAGCATGCATTTAAAGTGTGACTATCATGTATTTAACCAATGCATCATTCAATTACCAAAAAAAATCAATTTATGTTCTCCCAAAAATCCTATTACAACTTAAAAGAAATGAAATTAGCTTATATGTTTCTTTAATCATTGCCCAAAATAGTTGAACGAGACCACAATACACTGAAACACATCCAGTGACACTCCCTAATCTTAAGAGAACTATCTACCTGTTTCTTTCCAAATTTACCACAAAGGATATTGAGACAATTCCAATTCCTTATTTGCAAATAGTTTCAAAACCCACAAAATTTCAAGTGCAACCAATTTTTGTACATCAAGTTGCACATAGATCATACCTTCAAAGATTATCCAATAACAAGACACTATACAATTTATCAATCTAATTATAAACTAAGAGTGTTTCTTTAGGCCTAATATTTTCCCTCTACTGCAACTACAGCTCAAAAATATGAACATTAAAATTTCTTATCTATTTCCCTGGTGAAAACCAAAGGACTTGAAAACAAAAAATACTTTTAATTGTTGGTTTTGAGGGATAAAAAAAGTTTTATTCTCTATGAAATTCATAGCATATCTATGGGAGGGAAAATAAATAAATAAATAAAAGCATGGCATAAAATAACATACCCACTTGATACAACTGTAAGGAACAACCCCAATTTATGCTAATTGTATATCTGCAATGATCTGGATGTCTAGAAGACTTCTAAATACTATCAAACTTAGAAGTGCTTCTAATAGATCTCGAATTAGCCAGTTTTTTTTTTTTTTAATATGAGAATTTGAAACATGCATGGACTAGAAATTGGAATGTAGATCATACTTTATGAATGAAGAAGGAAAAGTGAAAGAGATAGTAATCTTGGTGAAATCTAGAAAAGTTATTATAGATCAAAAATCCTAAAAGTGAACTACTTTGTTCGTTCATGAGAATGCTAGAATATAACTAATTCATTTAACTAAAGAAATACTACAATACAACTTCATAAATGACAACAATGATCATGGAATACAACACAATTATTCATGCACAAAACATGCATACCATAAAGCATTCCCCTATATAGTCATCAATCATGAATGAAATCCTACCCAGAATTCCATACATTTCAATTATAAAGCAGAACTAAAAAGAATCCACCTAATATTGTAACAAAAATCTCTCCCACACAATCCATATCCATTAAAATTTAACTAAAACCCCTCTAACATAATAATTGCATATCAACATAAAACTCATCTTCTAGTGTTGAAACATAGATTTGTTGACAAGATTACAAGGTGAAACATAGGGAAATAGGTTTTGATTGAAAGAGGGGTGAAATGAACCTATTTTCCTTCATTTCATTGGGAAATGAGATCCACACAATAAAATGACTAACAACCTTGAGGTGAATCAAGTCAAAGTGTGAATCTACTGATTTCCTTTTTTTGCAAGGATGGGGGTCCTGATTAAATGGCACTTTGGGGAGAAAGATTAAAAAAAGCAAATTAATTCCAAAATGCAACCTATAACTTGGAATTTAAAGATTAAGATCAATACTAATGGAACTAGAAATCAAAAATCAAATCTAAGAAAGGGAAAATGATGTGTACCAATCACCAAAAGTGCCTTTTTGAAGCTAACTGAGGACTCATTCACCCTATGGCGAATGGGTCCTAGCTAGGGCTCTATAAAAATGGTTTTTGGGTTCTCTTCTCTTGTGTCTATAATCCCAGATTCCTGATTTTCACAATCGAATAGCCAGAAATAAATCCTATAGGTGAGTTTCTGTGAAATTGCAACAATGGTGACAACAAATGCAACTTTGACAAGTTCTTCGATTTTGCTCTTCAACGGATCTTCCACCTAAATCTATAGACACAAATCAAGAGGGGAAATTTTTTTGTTGTTTGTAAATGGGGGTTTACCTTGTTCAAACCCCGTTTTGGTAATTAAACCTTGTAATGAAACAATGAAACATGAAGGAATGATGAATGAACAAAGCAATGTCACAACTCACCAAACCCTTGGATGAACCTTAGAATGTAGATCTGCAATTAGCATGAAATGGATTTAGTGGATGTGGATCCTGATCTTGAAACTTGATTTGAAACAATTCCTCGAATGCTTGAATGGATCATGAACACTACATCAACATATTAGCTCAAATAACTTGCATGATGCAAGAAGACTTTGACATGATAATAGGATCTTGATTGCTGCAATAATTCTTCAATAAATCTGCTCTTGAACGCCTTCAAATGCTCTTGAAATGCTCCTATAATGCTCTTGTGAAAGTACTCTTGAGATAACTTGAATTTTCTATCTTGAAAATCTTAGATGAAACTTAGTGAAATGACCTTATATTTATATGCATGTAACATTAATTTCCTAAAATTCAAATAACACAAGCCGACATGTAAATATAGATTTGAAGTCATTTAAATACTACCAAAAACATAATAAAATGTTGGGTCCTAAGCCTAAGTGAGAACCCATTCGCCCTTGGGCGAATGGATCCTAGGTCACTTACCTAGGACACACGTTCTCCAATGATAAATGTTATGTTATGGCATTAATGAATGTCGAGTTTTCCTCTTGGGAATATACAATTAATTAGGCTTGGATTTGAATTAAAGGGGCCAATTAAGCAAAATTAACCTCAATTAATAAATAAAACCCTATATGAGTGTGAAAATTTAAATAAATGCACTTTACAACTCCACATTAAGGCACAATTAAGTCCATTTTAATTAATAAGGCCATGAACTCAATGTGAATATGTAAAATACATATTACAACACTAAATTAAGGCATAATTTAGTCCTTTTATTATTAATTCCTATATTAAGTGTGAAAAAGGAATACTTTTTCGTACACCACACAAGCAAAGAAATATAACTCCAACAAATAAAGGTCAATCAAGCCAACATTAACCTCCCTTATAAATTAGGTCAATGATTTTAAATTTAACATATCCTTTATGAAAATTTGCAACCATTATACAATTCTAAGAAGGTTCACAGAAGCATTTAACTTATAAGGAATCTTGCAAATTTTATAAGATTATTGACTATATTCAACCCAATATATTTACAAGCTAATTCAACATTAAAAAAATGGAAAAATTAGGTGTTCATGAACCATACCAATTTCTCTACAACATACACCAATAAAATATGGTGACCTCTTCCTTCTTGTTACCTATCTTACTGTGACGTCTAATAAAGATAAGTTATTCCTCTCACCTCTAAAATATTCGGTTGTTGGATACTCTTCTTATCTCTTCTAACTAAACCCTCCAATCTCTTCCCTCTCCCATCCATACTTCTCTTCTAACGTAAGTAGCTATCCATTTCTAGTTGAAGAGTCCTAGCACAAGATCCCTTGAAATAAACATAAAGCAAAATAAAAATATGATAATCCATAAATAGTACAAGACATTCTTGTATGATACATGTATTTAATGAAATGAGAGGAAAAAATGAGATTGCTCTCGAATCAAAATTCATTCATTCACATTGTACTACAAATCTATTACATTGTATTGCCTTTAAAAGGCCATTATTCCCATATAAAACTATTTTTTGGAATATAACTACCAAAACTAAATTTATTTATTAAATTAACATTAGCATGTTAATTTATTTATTTAACTATTTTATGTCATGTACTAAATTCTAACACCCCCACTAAGTACTGACATAAAGGAAAACTAGAAATTAGTACAAATATTCTTCGTCACTTTGATGTGGAATTTCTTCATCACTTGAAGTGTGGCCCTTTCCTTCAATTATCAAAGTGTTATCTTGCAACTTTCCATCAAGAAGATCTTGTGCTCTCTATTTGCAATTTTGTACTACATGTCATTTCTTTTTACAATAAAAACATGTGCCACTTGCATGTTTGAGCTTTGTCATATGTTTGGATTTTTGTAAGAAGTACTAGCTTTGTTTTGTGCAGTCAATACAACTTCTTCTTTTGAAACATGTCCGTTTCTTTCATCAAGCAATGCAGTTAAATACTTTCTAGACTTGGATTGATTTTTCTTAAGGTGAATACCTTATGAGACATACTGTTTGGCATACTATTTAAAAGAATAGCTTTTTCATCATCTTCCTTTATTTATTCATTTATACCAACCAATTGATTTATAAAGGAACAAAATTTAGTAATGTGAGACACTATATCTTCACATTCTTCCATTTTCAAACCATACAACTTTTGTTTTATAGTTATTTATGCACTATCAACTTTTGATCCAAACAAAGTATTCAATGTTTCCCACATGTCCTTAGAAATTTTTTTAAAATCTACATGATGCAAATAAGTTTTAGATAAAGTGAAACAAATTATAGCCAATGCTTTCTTATCTTTTACCTTTCATTTTTGAAGTTAATTTGCAAGTGTTGGCTTTGGCACTGTACCATCAACGATTTCCCAGAGATCTCTTTCAATTAACAATAATTGTATTTGTATTTTCCAACTGTGAAAATCATTTCCATCAAATTTTTCATAAAGGCTTAATTTATCCATTTTGAGTTAAATAAAATGTGTTCTTAAAAACAATGCTTATATCTCCAATATTCCCCACACCTTTATATTCATAAAGAAAAACTCATGAAGAAACCCTAAACAACATGCCTTGATAGAAATTTCAAACTGTTGATTTAATTTTTAAATAAAAAATTTCAAAAAAGAACCAATAGAACCATTGGCGATGCATCTACACTTATCAAAATGTGACTTTTGTAACAAATCATTGGTAAGAATGAACAAATGCATCAACTATGTAGTCAACAGATCACTGGAAAGTGGGGGACTGCAAGAAAATATGACCATTGGAAGAGGCATTCATTGTGTTTGATTTTGTAATTGAAGGGTGGAAGCAATGTCTTCACAAATTTTCAAAAATGTTGCATTCAAAATTCAAACCAAATTAATTCATCAGACACCTAATCTACTACTTCAATGCCTAGCACTTCTACAAAACTTTAGATATTATTTTTAAAAAATTTAGATTTTGAATATGAACAGGAATAAAATGGAAGAAAAACAATGGAAGGACTGAACAAGATGGAAATAATGAGGGAGGAAATGCAAATGAATAATGAATGTCACAGATTTGCACGTGGTTTGCATTGCTTGGCCCTTAAATGAACCACTTTGGATGAAAGGAAAACAAAGAGGCCAATCAAGCCTTCTCTGATACCATAATGAAATGAGAGGGAAAAATGAGATTGCTCTCAAATCAAATTCAATCATTCACATTGCACCGAAAATATATTACATTGTATTCCCTTTAAAAGGCCATTATTCTTGTATAAAACTATTTATAGGAATATAACTACCAAAACTAAATTTATTTATTAAATTAACATTAGCATTTTTATTTATTTATTTAACTATTTTATGTCATGTACTAAATTCTAATAGTGTTGCCATTTTCCCTTCCATGCTTTGCACCTAGATGGTTGTGTATTTTTTGAAGCCACTTCCAAAATATCTACCCCCATTGAAAATTTGAGGAGGTCATGGTAGGGAACAACTCAACGTGCTTAATTTTTTCTAAGGAAAGGGTCGTCGTGCCATATTAATAGCATAGACACCCTCTGCTCGACTCTCGTCCTTTCCTCCATACTGCACCCTCACCTATTTAATCGAGTTTGTCTCCTTCATTAATTCCTTCTTTCATATTCTCCTTTGTACTACAAGTGTTTATTTAGTATATTTGAACATTTGAAGGAATTACTACATCTTAGGACTTCCATAATTTATTTGTGTTATTTATTAATACATTAAATGTTACTTGATCATTGTAGAGCTTTTATTATGTTAGTTCATGTCTTGGCCCTTCATCTAAGGTTGGATGCTTTACACATTACTTGAACATGATAACATCCTTAATCATTCATTCAAACCTAAGTTCAGTTGTGTAACCACTTTTGATTCCTCTTGTTGCCCCTAGTTTTGGTTAATTATTGTAAATCATACCTAGTCAAGCATCCAACTATTTTAAGCTACAACTTTATTTGAAATTTAACAATAATTTTATCCTTATTAATAAGAAGGTTAACTACCTTGACTATTAAAATAAATCCTTGGAATGCCATTACTATTCAATTAATATCTTATGGATATATAGGTTTATATCATGAAGTTTCCCATGCAACTTTATTAAATTATTGACTACCCCCTTAAGTCACATGGCAAGACAATTACCCATAATAGTACATAATAATTTAATTGTTACCATCTATTATACAATGTTATCATAAAACCCTTGCATCATCACATATATTTATTTCCAACTATTATCACATGATTGTTGTACAAGATTGAGTTCCAATTTCTAAGTATGGTCTAAATAAAGACAAGGTGATACATCTATATTACCTTGCAAATTCTATTAATTTTTTAGATAAATATATTTATCACAAGAAGTCATTATACCACCTTCAAATATTAACAATACTAATTATCGAACATAGTATTATGACTCAACTAAGTCTATAAGGTTATGAGGTCTCTCAACTCCATTATTTCTCCAGTAATCCTATTATTAAATATTCATATTGTCCTATTAGCACACCCATTCTTTCTTCATATTATTCCTGTATAATATAGTTTAACAACATTACTTTGTCAAAAATATGAAGGTACACCCAACTATATGCATTTGTACCATGAACTGCATGAATTTTGTTCTCAAAAGGTGATTTTCTACCACATACTAAGAGATCTCCAAAGTGTTATAGATATCGGGCTAGGTGGCCTTACAACTAACTTATTGAAAAATTTCATGAATAAAATAAAACAAAACTAATTTTATGAAAAATATTAGTAATAAATTTTAAAAAAAACTAATTTACTAAAAAATGTCATTAATATGCACAATAATTGATATCTCTAAAATAAAATAATTTACTAAAGAAATATCATTAATAAAATTAAAACAAAGCTAATTTTAAAAAAATGTCATTAACATGAACAATAATTTTTGTAAGCAAAAAGCATCATACCTATAAATTATATTATATAAATGAAATATTACAATACTACCAAAGTCAGGAGATTGATGCCTATTGATAGAAAATTTTCAAGACCAAAGATAATTGGCTCATATGAAAAGCTTATCATACTAACTTATACATGAAATTGCTAGAGAATTACAAAATTACAATTAACTGCAAGTAGTTTCAACAAAATTCTACCAAATTCTCATATATTTTCAAACCATATCACCATTTTCCACTTAATCCTCATCATGACCCTCCTAAGGTGAATCATCCTGATCATTTGCATGACGTGAAACTAGTAGTCGAGGAGGAGCATTTACATTGTGATGTTTGCGATGAGAATGGAGGAATGAAATGGAAAAATACTTGTACTTTATTCCTTGTACCAACTAAATTCCAATTTCTTCATAATGTGTATCCAAAACCTTGTATAGGTTTTGTGCACAACTCATTTGAAAAGTTTGCTTATTTGCATCATAAATAGCCACAAATACTCTCTTGCGCTTCAAGTAGGATTTTGGAAATAGACCACCTACCCAGCCCTTCCCCTCATCGAATTCATACTTTTGTACATTGTATAATAAACCATTAACACCCAACAATTGGCCACAAACCACTTCATCCACTATCACCTCAAGATATTCAAAACATTGCACAAGATCCAAGACATTAGAGACAAAAATTGAAAGTACCTAGGACAGGAAAATGATGTGTGGAGCTTGGGGTCAATATATATCTTCACCAAGAATTATTTGAATGCATTCTACCACACTTGTGCAATAGACATTAAAGGTTTGGCCCAATTCTATATTTGACAGGGGTGTTGGCAAGAAGTTGAGTCCACTTTTTGGCCAAAAAGTGGAAGTGTTTTTCCTGATTTTCAAAATTTGAGACATTTGACCTTAAAATTTGAAGAACTTAGAGATGGAATTTTCAAAAAAGTAACTAATCATAAAATGTAGTACTTGGAGTCTAGTTTCCAAATATGTAATTTATTTCAATACCTAGATTGTACAAATTGAGTTTCAATGGGCATTTCTAAAAACCACTGTTTAAAAGTCTCTTTTTACCATACCATGCACGTGAACAACAACCATATTTTGACTTAAATTATTGTATTTTTATAAATACTTTTGGGAAAAGATTTGTGACTCACTGAATCTTGTTCTCAATATTTTTTTGTAATTTTTATTGATTTTTTTTTTGTTAAATTTTTATTAGGCATATTTGTCGTTTTGAAAAATCTGTGTACAACACGCATAAGATAACCTAAACTTATCATTTTTTGAAAAAAAATTTAGGAGAATTAGAAAAGAGGTAATAAAATTTTGTTCTATAGAGTGCAATTTGTTAGATCAAATGTTATGTTTAGATCAAAGTTATTAAAATAGTAAAAACCACGATGTTAAAAGTTTATAGGGCGTTTACTAAAATTAATTGAAAATAGAAAAATAATCAATTGTAAGAATTGCATCTGCATTTTCTCATCTAAAATGGTTTTTAATTTCATCAAAATATTCTACAAAAAAAGTCATCAGCCATATGTCCAAAGTTGGTATTTTTCTCTGACATTGTTAGGACCTTCAACTTGTAGGTCAAACCAGGTTGAAGGCCTAGGTTTGGATTCCCAATTCTTTTCCTGAACCAAAATCCAAAGCAGAAACCCAAGCACAAAGCAAAATGAAATTCAATTTTTTGAAAACGGGATCCAGCTTTAGAAAACGGGATCCCATTTTGTATTCGAGATCCCATTCCCCAATATTAAATGGTGTGACCGTTGGAAGGGAAACGAGATCCTATTTCCCTTCCAATGGTCCCCACATTAAATATTAGGGAATGGGATCCCGATTATAAAAAGGGATCACGTTTCTTTTATTTAAATTTACTGTCAAAAATTATTGTGAAGTCTGCAACTTCACATGTACGACTGAGAGCAATAAAATTGAGCTATTGTCTTTACAGGTGGTGAACTAGATTTTTGATTGATTTTTTCAAAGGAGGCATCATGTACACCATTTTTGAAGTGGAATTGTGTTAGTTTTGTACTTGTTTGGAGGAAAAAAAGGTCTTCAACTTGAAATATGGATTGAATTTTTCAAAGGAGGCATGAAGTAAACAATTTTTTAAGTGGAATTATGCTAGTTTTCTACTAGTTTTGAGGAACACAAGAGGAAGAATTTGTTCCTAATAGGTCTTCAACTTCCAATTTGGATTGAATTTTTTGAAGAATTTCACTATTGACATTCATTTGTGCTTGAGAATTTTATAATCATGGGAGATAAAGCTCATAATAAGAGAAGGAAGACATTGACTCCTCAAAAAGTTGAAGCAAAGAGAGAGGAGAGACAAAGACAAAGACAAAGAAGAATGAGAATTAAATCAATGAATGATGGTGGAGCATCCAATTCCACAACTATTGAAGATGAAAACATTGAGGATACCATGGTTGTAGATGAAGCTAATTTATGAGTCAATTTGGAGAAGAATATGATTATACAAAAAAGTCCTACTATGTCTTCAAATCCCTCTTTCAATGTTATGGAGAATGTTTCAATATGCACAAATCTAGGTACATCTTCAAAATCCACATGTTAGTGAAATGGTAAATTCGTATGTAGAATTTTTAGAAGATGTTGGACTTAATGATGTTGAC
>VDFB02047230.1:559399316-559679890 GCA_007258455.2 Sequoia sempervirens
TAACCTTTTCTTTCTCCTCTTGTCCCTCTAACAAAGCATGGAAAATGGCGCAAACCCCTTGTTACATTAGGGTCTCATTAGAGCTATTTGCAAGTTTTTCCTTGCTACCAAATCACAAAAGAATTTGGCGCTCAATATCCTTGGAAAATCTCAATCTCCTAAAAGCTCCATTCACATAGAGTTGCTTGAAAGTAAACCTCACTACCTTGACAAAGTGATTGTTGAAAAAGAACAAGTCCCCTCCCCCTGATAGATGAACCCTATTGGGATGAGCTCTTATAGAATCACTCTAGAGAAATGTAATTCTTCACCCTTCTCTTTTGGCTTAATTAAATGTAGAAAGGTGGTGATAAAGGAACCTAGCTCGGAAAGTCCCACTATCACTATTTTAGATGACAAGAATAATAGCCCTGATAGTGGCTTGACGCCTCCTTGTGGCTAAAGGTTGACTCGCTTGGCTATTATTGCTTCTAAAGGGTTAGAGTTGGTAAACAGGATAAAAAATGGTGAAAGGGAGAATCGGGTTTCTTCTGAGGAGGGTGATAAAAAAGGAAAAAGGGTGGTGATGGTGGAGAAAGAGGATTCTTCAGAGGAAGCATACGTTCCTGATAGTCTAGGGGATACTAAATTTTCTGAGGAAGAGGAAGTTTTTGATTCCAAAGAAAAAGAAGATAGTCGGGCTATGAAAGAAGAAAATAATGAGTGGGAAGCGAATATTGGTGTGGGAGAAGGGTTTGATTCTGGAAAAGAAGATGGGAAAGAGACTGCCAATGTTAGCTCTATGGACATAGAAGTTTTAGAAATCCACATTCATACCTTTCATGATTATGAAAACTCAAAGGAGAAAGACAATAAAAATGTGAATGATAAAATTGAAATTATTACTACGAAGATGAAGCATATTGAAAAACAAATGGAGGAAGCCGATAGTTCTAAGAGGATACAAATGATGAAAGATTCTCTCAAGAGCATGTGCAGGGTTACGAATGGCATAATGAAAAGGGAAATTATGGGAACTATGTCTAGACAAGGCAAAATTCAAAAACAACAATGGAAAAAAGGAAAAAGGAATTAAGTAGATTGGTCCAAGGCAATGGAGCTCAAGGAAAACTTGGTAGAAGTGTTGGAAGATCTTCAGGAGAATTAGAGCTTCATCAAAGAAGCTTAATTTTCTTTTATGTTTCTAGCTAGTGAATTGGCTATTAGGCATTGGTGCCTCTTTTTGATCTTTTAAAAAAAAATACTATATTTTACGTATGGTTGTTAGGTCTATTATTGGCTCTTTTAGGCTTGAAAATTTAACTCTTCTCTCTTTGTTATATATTGGTATTTGGTTTTTGTTAGTTATGAACATTATGTTTGGTTTGTTTTGTGGTTTGGTAATGTGGAACGGGTTAATGGCTTGTTGGTAAGGTTAATTTTTGGAAACGATTGAGGATTGGGCTAATTGCTATTTTACTATGGTGTTTTGTTGATGTTGATAGTTTATTTTTGATTGTGCTATGGGGTATGAGAAAAATGTAAGTATCTCTGGGTTTGTATCATGTGTGTTGTTTTTATGGTTCTTAGTTGTTCTTGAGTGGTTGCTATTTGCCCTAGTTTGTTTGTTGTTCTTCTTTGTATGGGATTAGGGCCATAGCCTTTCTTAATAAAAAAACAAACGATAAAAGAAAAATAGATATCTCACAAAATCAACCACACTTAAGAAAAACAAAATAGAAAAATTAGAAAAAACCAATATAACTAATGTATATTTCAATTATAAATTATCCCAATCTCACATCCAATATGGGATCTCACAAAAATAGTTTATGCTATCAACATCGGCTCCAATATTGCTTTGATCAGCGTGAAGAACTTGAAATCTTGCATTTGATAAGGTAATTAAAGTTTGCATTCATGTTTTGTGATGTTTTTGATCGTATGTGTTTCTCTGTTCGTAGAGATATAGACAACTATTTATTCATTATCTCAATGTTTCTTCCAATTCTTTGATGAGGGATTTCTATAGCCAATTTTCCACAAACTCTCCATGATAATCAAGTCCAACAAGGGATCCACCAATAGATGAAAGAAAATCACAACTAAACCATAAATTTGCTACTCCTAATTTCTTTGCCATAATTGAAAGAAAATCTTGGAATTTTTCCATTTAAGTCTACTAACAAGAATTGTAATTTTGAGAGAGGATTCAGTTATGGATTAAAGAGCTCGAGTTGTGTGAAGGTCACAACCTACATAAAGGCCACAAATATTTTTTATATTATTTTTAATCTTTTTTAAAATTTAATTAAATAATAATTATATTATAGATTTTACAAATCTCTAATATTATGAAATTTAAAATTTGTTTTTGATATAAAAAGCAACAAAACAAGGGTGTTGTCCCTTTAGTACAAGGCACCACCGACCGTCCACAATAGAGTAACACTAACAACACAGTGACAGTAGGTCAGAAACCAGACTATCACCCAAAGTAGATCATATCAAAAACATCCAAAAAACACATAAACAAACTAAACTACTAGTAATGTCCATCATGAAAGCATGATATAAAACAATCTTAGCCATAGACCACCAAGAGTCATACCAGTCATAAAGTAAGATAAACACATTAACAATGTCTTTAGCAGAAAAAAAAAACAAAATCGAAGGCTTATTCAGCTAGTCCCTATCAAAAACCAGTCATAAATTTTGTTAATATTATGGAATTATAAATTTTTTATTATTATGAAATGTAAAAATTTATAATATGAATTAGTAGAATATTAAATTTTAAATTAGCAAGAAAGACTTCTACAAAATGTTTTGTGGTTGCTTATAAGACACATCATCCTAAAAAGTAAAATAAAGCTTGCATATTTCATACCATGTGGAAACTTTTTCCAAAATAGTCTAGTTACCTTTTCTATTCATGATAGTGCATCAGGTGTATGGTTGACGAAAGAAGACGACATTCAAAATGAAGGGATAAAATTCTTTTCAAATTTGTTAACTGGTCAATTAAGTCATAGCTCTGAAAGGGAAAGGGAGAGAGAAGAGTTGCTAGAAGCTATCCCTACACTAATATTTGAGAAGGAAAATGAGCAATTGTTGAAACCTTTCACTCTAGAGGAAGTAAAATCAGTTGTGTTTTCATTGCCAACATATAAAGCACCATGTTTGGATGGATTTATTGCTATTTTATTCCAAAAGTGTTGGGATTTCATTGGAAATGACCTCCTTAGGGCAATGGAAGAGTCAACAAAGACCGAAACTATGCTAAAATAGTTTAATGTAACACATATAGTAATTATTCCAAAAATAAGCTATGACTTAATTGACCTATCTCTCTTTGCAACATTATTTATAAAATATTTACAAAAGCTATTTATCTTATATTACACCCCTTTGTGTCTAAGATTATCTCTAAAGAATATGGAGGTTTTGTTCTAGGAAGAGAAACAATTGAAGGATCCCTTGTTGCACATGAAGTCTTACATTCCATAATACAAATAAGCTTTCATCTATTATAATAAAACTGGATATGATGAAGGCCTATGATAGGGTTGACTAGTCTTTTTTGGTTCAAGTTCTACGTAAGTTTGGGTTTAATCAAAATTGGTGTAAGTGGATAATTTCATGCCTATCAGGGGCAAAGTTTTCAGTAATCATTAATGGTTCATTATTGGGCTTTTTTAGTTCAACACAAGTGGTTCGACAAGGGGATCCTTTATCACCATTTTTATTTATCATTCTTGCAGAGGCATTGAGTAGATCCATTCATCGGTTGCATTTTTAGGGTTCTTGGCAAGGAATTTATATTCCACCTACTACTATAATAGCTACTCTTTTTTTGTGTGTGGATGACACAATACTTTTTGGAAAAGCAACTATGGCAAATGCAAAGAAAATAAAAGGTGTTTTGGATAAATACTTAGTAGCCTCGAGACAAAGCGTAAATGCAAGTAAATAAAAAATCTATTTGTTCAATGTAAAAGCAATTGTAAAAAAGTAGATAGTTAAGCTTTTAGGCTTTCAAATAGCAAAGTTTCCTTGTAAATACCTAGGCATACCCTTTTTTGCAATAGCTAATAAAGTATCATATTGATATAAGATTATTCAAAGTATTCAGTCAAGAATTTTGTCTTGGAAGGGAAGGTGGTTATCACTGTCGGGAAGGACATCAATGATTAAATCAATGTTACCATCCATTCCTAATTATTACATGCCAATATTAAAGCACCATATTCCATTATTGCTCAAATTGAAAAATTGATTAGAAATTTTCTATGGACATGCAACATGGATAATGAAAATAAAATACCTTTAATCTCATTAGAAAATATTTGTATGGAAAATCTCAAAGGAGGGGCAGGGTTACACAATGATAGCAAGAACTTTATCCGTATGTACAAAACTAGTTTGGCATATGTATGAAAAGAGAAATATAAAATGGTGTAAGATCATGCAAGCTAAGTATCTGGATAATTTAACCCCAACCAGGATACTTACTATTTCAAACCCTCCATTAGGATCAGTCATGTGAAATTTTTAATAGAGTCCAGGAAGCTCATTATCCCTTATCTAACTTGGCAGGTGCATAATGGTGAAGAGGCTCTATTTTGGAAGGATTATTGGAATGAGAATCCTCCCATAAATACATTGCAAAATTTTGAAAGAGAAGAGAACATATTGTCAGAAAGTTGGAGTCCAAAAGTAAAGGATTACATTTATTGTGCAAATGTTTTGATGCAGGAGTATCCTAGGTGAAAGTGCAATCAACATCAACAAAAATAAAATAAAATTGCATTTTAATTTCATGTTAGGGGGTAATTTTATGTTAGGAGGTTAATTTGAATTAGGGAACATAATTATATTTAATTAAATAAATATTATTGTTATGCAAGTTGGCATGTGGGGTTGTGGAGGTGTAATTGCATTTTTTTGAAAAATATGTAAAAACAAGTTTAGGCGTTGGGATTGGGGAGTTACAAAATGGAATTAAAAGTCATTTATTGATTTTTCTATTGTGGAAACAACTAATTATGAGAAAGTGGTCGTGAGTTTTCCAAGAGGAGGGAAATATCTGTTTTTTTTTGAATTTTTGGTGAAGGGTTTTGTGGCAAGTTTTAGTTTTCAGCCTTCACAACAAGTGTTGAAGATTGGAGAGCTTGGTGTGGCATTTTTAGGAGAGTTTTGAAGTGATTTGTTGTAGGTTAAAAGGTTTATTGCAGCCATTAAAGGTTGAAAACACCATTGTAGAGAATGGAAGGGTTGCAGGTGATCGTTGCAAGAGAAAAAGTGCAGATTTGGTGGTGCTCATGAAATACATAATTTGATTTTATTTTGCTATAGTTTGTTTTATTTTATTTTGAGATTATGTAAAGGGCATATGTTGCTGCCCTTCAGTTATTAGATGACTAAAATATATTGTGTAATTAGATTTTTCATAAGGATAAGCTCTTTTGTTGAAACCCTCAATCAATTTTGTGAACCATTGTGGCTATTTTGAATGCATTGTCGAGTTTGTTTGAGTGTTTATTTTTAGAAAAGAAGGTTGTTGAGAACCCTCTTTCATCAGTGGTATTAGAATAGGAAGATTTTGAGTGTGTGAATAGTCTGTTGAAGAGAGACAATTTGCACCAGGATCTGTGTGTTGTGGGTGTTATATAAAATGTATGCAAGAGGAGCCCCACGTGGTAGGGGTAGAGGTAGAGAAAGAAATGAGAATTTTTTCCATGGTAATTATTTTAGATCCTTGAGAAGGCAAGTGGAAGCATTATAAGAAGAAATTAGAAGAGGGTTTTCACAAAGAAGAGAGCCAGTAAGTGATGAGGAAGAAGAAACTTGAGAGGATGCCAACGAAACAAGTGAACAAAGAAATGCAACAACAACAGTTGCCAATGACCCATTATTGATTTCCCTATCAAGGATAGGAAAAATATCAAAATTTGATGTTCCTACATTCAGTGGGAATTTGAATCTAGAAGAGTTAGTGGATTGGATCAATGAAATGGAATAATTTTGAGTTTGAAGAGGTTGAGGATCCTGACAGGGTGAGGTATGGAGAAACTTGATTGAAAGGGCATGCTTCAATTTGGTGGAGAGAGATTCAATTGGAAAGAGGAAGAAGAGGAAAGAATAAAATCTCAAAGTGGGACAAAATGGTGGAGAAAATGAAAATATAGTTCATTCTGGTGGGCTATGTGCTTGATTTGCTCAAACAATGCAGGGGTTAAAATAAGGGACCAAAACAGTGAAAGAGTATACAAAGGAGTTTCATATGATCCTGATTAGAACAAGACATGCAGAAGCAACTAAGGAGAAGCTAGCGAAATATATTAATGGTTTGAGACCAAGCATGCAATAGGAGATGACTTTGGTGAGAGTTTTCACAATGGAAGATGCCTATCATATTGCCTTGAAAATTGAGGAAAGAATGAACAAAAGGTACGAAAGTAAGAAAAGAGGAAGAGGTCGTGATGAGGAGGTTGAAGGAAGATCATATGTAGTAGATAATAATTGGAAAAGTAAGAAAAAAGAAGACCAAGCAACAACAAAAATAAGAGATATGATGATTCATATGGTCCTAGAGTTCAAAATCCAAGAGGTAGAGGAAGATCAGGTAGAGGTTTTGGAAGATAAAATATTAGAGGAACGTGTTTTAAGTGTGGGGAAGAGGGTCATAGAGCATATGATTGTCCTCAAGAAGAGGAAAAACCAAGAAGAAGATTAGAAAATCAGAATAGAGCAACACATGTGAATAGATAAGATGTAGGGTCATCACATTTGAAGAAGTAGAAGATGGTGAAACTTTAATGGCCAGGAGAACCTTGTTGAACGAAGACAATAAATCCATTCAAAGAAAAAGTTTTTTAGAACAATATACAACTGTCAGGACAAGGTATGTAAAGTCATCATAGATGGAGGTGGCACAAACAATCTCGTTTCTAAAGAGATGGTTAAAAAAATGCAACTAGAGAGAAGAAGGCATCCACATCCGTATATGATAGCATGGCTACAAGATGATAGGAAAGTTTTGATTAGCGAACAAAGTTTGATAAATATTAATATAGGAGGTTATAGAGATGAAATTTTATGTGATATTATTCCTATGAATGCTTGTCATGTTTTGTTAGGAAGGCCTTGGGAATTTCACAGGAAGGCAGTGCATAATGGTTACGCCTACACATACGCATTGACGAAGGATGGAGTGAAATACAAATTGAAGTCATTGAAAGAAGAAATGGGTAAGGTTTGCAACGATGCAAGGTCTTGTTTGGTTGATGAAATCAAATTTTTAGATGGTATGAATCATGAATATGTTGGCTTTGGTAACACTAACCATGATGAAGATGAGAAAGGTGATTTATTGACTCATATTGAAGCAGAGATCTCAAGTGGAATGAAGGTAGCAACCAAGGGTAAGGTAAAATTTGATTTTATTGTTTCCTTTGATGAGAAAGAGAGTGAAGGAATAGATAATTTTTTTGTAGTAGAAATTACTTTTGATAAACTTGAATTGGAAGAGTGGAGTGTGAAGGTCAAGGAAGATTTTTTTGGAGAATACTTGTTTGAGAATAACAGAGGTGAAAGTGTTTTGATTAGTGATCATGATTACTTATCAAGTAATGTGGAAATTGAGTCTTTTGATTGTAGTAATAATATTTTTTTAAGTGAAGAAAAATAGGTTGCAACAGTGTCATGTCTTTCAAAAGACATGGAAATAATGGAATTTTATGAAGGGGACAGGGTGGAAAGAGATGAAAAAGGTAGAACAGAAAATGAGGCAAATGACTACATTTGTTTTGATGAAGAAGGAAGTATAATTTTAATTGTTAGTTCTGATTTTGATGAAGTATATTGGTTGGAAAATAAATTTGATGCTTTGAATTAGATGATGGGTAGTAAAGGAAGGATGAAACATGGTAATGTTGTAAGTTTGCAAAAAATGGTGCACAAAAATATTCTAGTGGACAAGGAAATGCAGTGGATCCAAGATAGACACAAGGTCTAGAAATGTTTATGAGTAAAACTCATGAAACATTTCTTTCTACCTGGGGTGTTTGATGTAGGAGCATCCTAGGTGAAAGTGCAATCAACATCAACAAAAAAAAAAAGAATCTTAAATTTGCATTTTCTTTTCATGTTAGGTGGATAATTTCATGTCAGAAGGTTAATTTGAATTAGTGAACATAATTATATTTAATTAAATAATTTTTTTTTATGCAAGTTGGTAGGTAGGGTTGTTGAGGTGTAATTGCATTTTTTTGAAAAATATGAAAAAGAAAGTTTAGGCATTGGGGTTAGGGAGTTGCAAAATAGAATTAAAAATCATTTATTGATTTTTTTATTGTAGAAAAAACTAATTATGAGGAAGTGGTCGTGAGATTTTTAACAGGGAAAAAATCTGTTGTTTTTTGGATTTTTGGTGAAGGGTTTTGTGGAAAGTTTTGGTTTTCATTCTTCATGATAGGTGTTGAAGATTAGAGACTTTGGTGTGGCATTTCTTAGGAGCTTTTTGAAGTGATTTGTTGCAAGTTGAAAGGGTTATTGCAACCATTAAAGGTTGAAGAAACCATTGTAGAGAATGGAAGAGTTGTAGGTGATTGTTGCAAGAGAAAAAGCGCAAATTTGGAGGTGGTCATGAAGCACATAGTTTGATTTTCTTTTGTTGTAGTTTATTTTATTTCATTTTTAGATTATGCAAAGGGCATATGTTTTTTCCCTTCAGTTATTAGATGACTGAAATATATTGTGTAATTAGAATTTCCATAATGAGAAGTTCTTTTGTTGAAACCCTCAATTAATTTTGTGAACCCTTGTGGTTGATTTGAATGCATTGTCAAGAGTTTGTTTGAGCGTTTATTTTTAGAAAATAGGGTTTTTGAGAACCCCTCTTTCACCATGTTTTAATAGGGAAGGTTAGTTGGAAGGATTCGTCAAATTGTCTAATTCTTGATGATCAAAAGATCAATTTGAAAAAATATTAGATGAAAGGATTGTGTATCAATTAGAAGCTATGGATAGATTAAGATGGGCTCCTTAAAAAATAGGAAGCTATTTAATAAGGTATGGATATAAGGCATCTAACAAAAATGAAGATCAGTTGGAATCTAAGAGAGCCTTTTTCTTTTCATTGGAATGCATTGGTTTTACCAAACACAAGTTTTTTTGCATGACTAACAATTAGAAAGAAGATTCTAACAAGTGATAGACTTTCAAAACTTGGGATTTCAGAATCATTCAAATGTGTGCTATGTGAAAGTGAATTTGAAATACAAATCACCTTTTCCTTTCTTGCCCATTGGCACGGTCATGTTGGACATTTGTAAAGAGTAAATTGAACTGGTACTCCCCACATCCAAAAAATCTGTGGGATTTATTCTCAAGTTGGCCAGTTTTGTACAAAAACATCCTTTTTTGCTTGCATTTGGAGAGTCTTACCTACTGTGGTAATATGGGCTATATGAGGGGTAAGAAACAAGTGTATTTTAAAAAATGGAAAGACAAGCAGTGAGAAATTGTTGATTAAAATAGAAAAGTCAATCTTAAAGGTAGTAAATGCCTACGTTAAAAAATCTAAGCATGTAGGATCAATTCTTTTTCTTGGGATGCAACATTAATGAAAAATTGGTCATACCTCGTCCTCCTGTTTAGAGGAGGATTACATGAATTGTCAAAACAAAAAATAGATAGAAGTAAGATTTCATGGAAACCACCCCCTTTTGGTTTCTACAAACTAAACTTTGATGGGGCTACCAGGGAAATTTGGGCATCTCAAGAGCAAGGATTTCTATTAGAGATTGTAAGGGTGCATTGGCAAGGGCTGCATCAATTTGAATTCCTCCTTGCACGAATAATGTTGCAAAGGCACAAACACTTTTACATGGTTTAAAATTGGCTATAAATCTTAAACTTTCAAAGATTTAGATAGAGGGAGATTCATTGGTGTTAATTAATATGTACAAGGAAAGGAAAATTCAAAATTGGAAGCTAGATTATATCTTACATCAGATCTGGAGTTTATTGGATAAGTTGGAAGATTTTCAAATCAATCATGTCTATAGGGAGGGAAATAAGATTGTAGATTGTCTAGCAAATTTGGGATGTGAGTAAATAAAAGAACAAGTCATCTATGAATCCAATTCTACAAATCTTCAAGAAAATTTAAAAGTTATATTAGATAAAAGGATGGGAATAGGTTCTACTAAGGAATTGCTTGATATTCTACCTTGGAAATGCTCCACAATTCTGCAAAATATCATTAAGAAGTGTTCTCACTTATAGCGGAATAGCGGAGAAAGGCATAATAAACATCTTCAAGAAGTTAACTTATTAAAAAAACACAATATGTGATAACATATTCAAAATATGTGTCAAGGGTAGTGTGAAGGAGATGATGGTGAAGGAATACGTCACAGATCAAAGGTATTAATACAATGCCTCCTTGCAATTTTGCTAGACTCCACTTGGAACTTCCTTCATTTTCTGCAGAATGGCAGTGGCAAATGCCACACATTAAATGGTAATCAATTTGTAGCATGTGCTAACATATTCAAAATATATGTTAAGGATAGTATGAAGGACATGATATGGATCATATTTAAAGGACAAATCATTTACTAAAAAATGCAGGGCTTGCTTGCAATTCTATTGGGCTTCACCTGCAAGTCTTTTACTTCCTGTGTAGTGGCAGTGGTAACTGTCAAACATCAAAATGTAATCATTTTGTGGTACTAACTTCATTTTTCTTGCAGGATCATTAATTGCTCAAGTTCAGAGGCTTATTTACTAATGCTATTAATACACATTTCAAAATAGCTAAAGCTATCAATAAATGTGCTAAATCCTGACATGCTCTAGCTGGCAGAGGCATATGTCACGTATCAAATGGAATTAATATAGTGCATAGGAGACCTCCCTGCAATTCCACTAGACTTCTCTTCGAAATCCTATCAACTATTGTGGAATGGCGGTGGTATACGTCACACACCAAATTATATTCATTTTCTCTGGCGCTAACCTTGTATTTTTGCAGGATCATTAATTGATTGAAGCAAGAGTCTTATTTATTAGTATTACCAAAGAACATTTTAAGGGATCTCAAATCTATAAAAAAAATGTGCCAAATCTTCACTCGCATGTCGTGATAAGATAACAATAATTAAGATGTCAATTAGCGGTTTTTATTAGTTAGCAAGTCAAGTTGTGGATTAAAAAGGACTTAATCAACACTTTCTCACTTAGTTTTCTCTAGTGTAGTTTGTTTTCTAGTTCATATATCATGAAGGTGGTGTAATGCCCCACCTTGCAACCCAAAATAAACTAATACTTCTAACATTTATGGTACAATTTTTTTTTTTAAACTATTAAAGTGTATAAATTATTGTATACATTAAATTTAAAAGATTACAAATTAAACACCTAAGTCCTTTGGGGTACATGAGGTGACATTACGTAGCTAACCCATTCATTCACCTAACTTCAATTTTAAACATTAATAAATGATAAACAACGTGACAAAAATAATCCATATAATACCATACCCACAAATTACATTAAATTAATCATGAAGATATAAAGTACATATTTCCACAGATACAACATACCATTGACAGTATTTACAAATGATAGTTCAAGAATGATTTACATGATATGATAATACATTACATTAGTCTGATAGTACATCACAATGAACACATACATAATTACATCATAGGTCTTCCCAATGCACGTGGGAGTGACACATCAACGCATAGAATACATATGGAGTGCAAATATACATCTGGTAATATATGAATCTTGGATCAAGCTGCATCAGCAAAACTCTGCACTGAATGGTACAACTGCATCCAAGGGGACCCAACGGGGTGTGTAGTGTAGTACCCCTTCATTTATGCTTATGTTTTCTGCTGTTATGATTTCACACTGTTTGACTATAATACTTTGTTTGGATATTTTGATCGCTAGTTTTGAGCGATAGTGGATTTATTCTATGACATGATGATACATTGTATGGTGTTTACTAATTTCAGACATGCTTTGTTATAGTTTAGATGTTTACTTTCAGTTGATTATTGTTATGTATATGTTTTGATGGACTAACAGTTATTTTAATTCATTAGTCTGATGTGACGTGTATTGGTGTGGAGAACGGAATCGCATCACTCGCTTGCGAGTGCTCTGTGATGTCCGTGATTTTCTCCGCACGGTGTGCCTGTACAATGGTTTATATATATATGCATGTTATTGCTTGGTTGCAGGATTGCAGGTACATGACACTAACTCCACCTGGTTACTCAGGTCTGAGCGTGTCAAGACTCAATGAAAATGTTGATTGGGAGGTAGTAGTTTGGTTCATCCTAGTCTAGTCTTTAACCCGGTCATTGTACATTGTCAGTTTTAATTTGAGTCTTGGTTGTCTTGTATTTTTTTGTTGGTTTAATTGCTTGAAAGGAAAAATGCTGATTTTAATAATAGTTTATTATGTTTTAATTTATTGTTATTTAAATTAATTTTTAAATGTTGAAGAAATTAGTTGCTTGTTATTTAATTAATTAATTAGCTTGTTTGGTTAAATGGTTTGATCTTAAAAGATTAAATTTATTTAATTAAATTAATTAATTAATTAAATTAAATTGTTTTAAAATTGTGTGTGAATAGATTCAATATTTAAACTAAATAATTTGTGGAAATGGTATTTTTGGTTATTAAATAAATTTTTGTATTTGGAAATTGTAAATTTAAATTAAATTAAATAAATGCATGCAATTTGAAATTTGATTTTTAAATTTAAATAAATGAATTAAATCATGCAAAATCTTGAAAAGGCAAGATTGCCGAGAAGTGGTTAAAAGATATTTTGCACTTCTCGACATGTGTGCCAGTGCATTTATTGATTATTGTTGAAGAATTGTTCACGGAGGTTAATTTGGATCTGGGAAATACACAGAGGATAGACAATTTTTTTTCACGGGAAAAATAATTTTTTTAGCTCTGTAAAACTCTCTGTATATGTTTTTTGGTATTTGGTTGCAAATTTGTGGAAAATCTCTGGTTGCTATTTGGGTTTTGTTTCTTGGGAAAGAATTGTGGAAGCTACAGGAAAAGTTCTTCACCAGTCAGTTTTCTGAAGCATAGGAAAATAGGTAATCTTCTTGTGAATTATTTTATTTGTTTTGAAAGGTAATGTCTATGAAAAGAAATTATATTTTGTCGTGTGAAAATTTGATGATTTCAAAAAGCTTTTGTAGAGTCTTCTTTGTAGGAAGTATTTAAAATTTTGTGGGGAAAATATTTGTTGAAAGAGAAAATTAAACCTTTGGGTAAATTAGGTTTTGAACGGATATATTGTGCGTATTCTTCTTTGAAATCCCTGTTGAAATTTTTATAATTTCCCCTATTTCCCGTATGAAAACCCCAAAGAAAATTTCTAAGTTTCTCCGATTTCCTTACTGTAATCCTGATGAAATTTTTGTATATTTTATTGTGAAATCCTGTGAAATATATATATATATACATATATATACATATATATATTTATATATATATATATATGTACATATATTTTATATATATATGCTTCATATATAAATTGGATTGTCAAAATTTATTTATTTCCATATTCGTCGCCGTACAGGCGTATTCTTTTTAAAATGGATTAAATTTTCCGTATTCGCGAAATTGTAAATTCCGCAAGTTTTAGTTTATTTATTTTATATGAAATAAAATGCGAAATTTAAAGCACTACGATATATGTTAAGAGGGGTCGTGGCTACCCCACAGCCGCCCCCATATGGGGCGACGACTGTGGAGGCAGTCGGCGCTGCCCTCATAGGCAGCGGCACTGTCTCACAGCCGCCTCCCCATACGGGGAGGGCTGCATATACACAGCCATGGGCTGTGTACACTGTGTACACAACGTCGTGACTGCATAAAACATGTTTGTTCTGTGTTCAACTGGAAATTACGAAATTTTACCTTATTTCGATTATTAAATCCTAGGGTTTTAATGTTATTTTTAAATATTTATATATATGTATTATGTATATTTAATTAATGTTGAGAATATTTGATTAAAATATTAATGTGGAAAAGTTTATTTGGAAAAATGAGAAATAAGAATTTATTTGTATTTAGATAGTTATGCATATAATGTTTTCAATGAGCATAACTATTAAATGTTTTAAGAACTATTGTTAAGTAAAGAAAAAGATTAGAAATAGATACTTTCTCTCTTTTAATTGTTTGACTGGATTTAATATATCCCAATGATAGACGTGTATTCGTTTTAAGTTGTTTTAAATTTTTATTGGGTAAAAAGGGGGAAATTTATCTTTATGTGATTTTAAGTCTTCCAGTTGCAGTCTCTTCAAGGGAGTAAATTTGACTTTGGTTTTATGTGATTGAACAAGTTAGGGTAGTGCACCTGATTTTGTGAACGAATTGTGATGTCCATTGTGGTATATTTGGTATTATATGTTGAAATTGTGCACTTTGTCTACCCTATATAGTGAACTTAGATTCCTTTGTTATGTTTAGGGGAGTGGCTTTTTGTAAGGGCCGACACACAAAGTGGTGTCAGGGTAACTTGCAAAGAGTTAGTAACTCAGTGATAACTAAAGAACACAATAGTTAGATTAAAACTCATAATAAGGTGTTTATGCCTCGCTTATGACTCTTGAGCTAATTCAGTCTTGAGTATAAAATGAGAAGGCCTGGAATGGCAAATCGGTGTCTTGTTTCTTTAAGAGACATTCGATTTCGCAATAGTATGCAATAGGGGCCGGGTTTCGTAAGAGGTTACCAAGGTAACCCAAGGTTGGGGGCCAGAACCTAGGAAGAAACACCAGGGTAACCTTTGCAATATTGTGATGACACTCCACCTAAAATAACAGTTAACCTTATGTATGTAGTTCATTCAATTGTCTAAAATTTGGAAGCAATGTAACCATCTGTTAGTTATGTACTTGTGTCTAGGGTTAGTAAATTATGTCTAGGTAACCATATTACTATCTCCTAGCACAGGGGGTGGACCTACGGGTACCACATGGTTGGGTGGAACGTGCACCTTACTTCGTTGGGTCCCCAGCTTTGATCATGGCATCGAGAGCTTCATGGATGGAGAGCTCGCACTTGGAAACTTATGAGTACTTCTTCATTGTAATTTGTAAATCTTGTATTTGAAAACATCCCTCAATTGTATATGAGGTGAACAATGTAAATGTAAAATGTAATTATTATTGAACTACCTCATCAGATGAATGAGTATTGTATTATTTCATCATATGTAATGTAAGGAAACATATTTGTACTTTATTT
The DNA here is from genome assembly GCA_007258455.2 of Sequoia sempervirens. NCBI lineage: Eukaryota > Viridiplantae > Streptophyta > Pinopsida > Cupressales > Cupressaceae > Sequoia > Sequoia sempervirens. The sequence continues at coordinate 559,414,623 of VDFB02047230.1, forward strand.
TATCTTGAATGGAATTCAATGTTATGTAATGTTTATCTTTATGTTAATGTTAATTAATATGTGCAATGAGAAATACTAAAGTCGTCTATGGAAACTCAAAGTAGTGTAACGTCGCGTAACTTAATGAATGTATGCAACTAATTAACTTAATAGTTATACTTCAAAAAAAAAAAATATTTCACCTTTTTACACAATTGCAACATTCCTTAGGTTATTATGACGGGGCATTACACGTAGCACGTTCCACCCAACCACCCCCATGTTGGGAGTAAACAAGGAAGGACCCCTGACCAAGCACATCTAAACAGTAAGACAAGACTAACTCCAGACATGAAAAGAAAGAGAATACAAGGTAACACAATATCAGAAGTCCACTCACAAAACTTAACCACGATAAATCATCAAAGCATAACAATAGACCACTTCCAACATATTACAACAATAAGTCACAAATCATATCATTAAATCTCAAGACATAATATCAAATAGACGACCTCCAGAGGATTTCAATAAAAACATCTCAAAAGGAATGCTAGAGAGTGTCATCGCATGGCCCTACATGGATTATCCAGACAACCTGTCTCAAGGTGTCACCTCCATCTATACATGGATTATCCAGACAACCTATCACCAGGTGCCGCCTCCATCTATGGTTATCCTGATTGCCTATCTCAAGGCGCCGCTCCATAGGGTTACTCATGCAGAACAGTTAACCTCTCGTGGAGACGAGGCAACAATCATGCCAACCATGGCCTTCTCGGCCCACCTTTAGTCTATGATGGCACTAACAGGCAGACGATACATCCATAATTATCTTATTAATGTTTAACTACCCACCCCCTAATTAATTACTTAGGTTATCACTAATTACTCTAACTCTACATGGGTTACCCTGACAACCCCTTTGTGCGCCGACCCCCACTTAGAGCCACTCTCCCTAGACACCCAAACCATAAAATCCAACACCAAGGAGTTGTACCACAAGAACATTGAACCAACAAATGAAACATCCGCGAGGCATAACCATCTTGCCAAAATCATATGAAACACATCCATAAAATGGTACAATCCATGTGTAAACTCAAATCACAACCATAGTCAAAACATAGGCCAAATGTCAAATTACAAGATCAAATATAAACATCAATATCCCCACCTCTAGAAGTCCCTAATCAATGACTTAAGCTCTTATAGAAGGATAAACTAACTCAAGGGTTTTCCCACATGACACAAAAACCAATAAAGAGAAAACCACAATAGATTCAACGAATAATCTCAAGAGTAAACAATTACGTAAAACAACGCCATATAACACATTTCAAAACACAATAATTTCACCAAATAAATACATTACCTATTCGAGAATATTCAATTTAATTCAAAGCACATAGTTTATTTCTAATTTCCTCGATTACACTATAACATTGCAACTTATGAAATTATCTAATTAATTCATAATCACAACATATAAAATCTTATATGTATATATATATATATATATATATATATATATATATATATATACATATATATGCTTTCATGCGTATATACATATATACATATATACACTTTCATGTGTATATACATATATATGTATATATGAAATAAAACATATATTAAAAATCATGCTTTTAAATCATATTATAAATTTACCCTAGTTAAATCTCTGTAATTGTACTACATATATATATATATATATGTATATATATGTATATATATATATATATACACACACACACACACACACACACACATATATATATATAAACAACATAATAATAAAAAAATAAATTTTAAAAGCAGTACGAGGTACGAAACCCCACACAGCTCGTGGGTACTGCGTACCTCCTTGTGGGGAGGCCGCAACCCCCACTAGGTTGCGTCCAACAACCTTTCCTGTTGTGTGCAGCCTGTGGTGGCTGTGTACAGCTCCACAGGGGGCCGTGGATGGTACGGCTTCAACCGACCACTCCACCCCAAATGCATATAATTTTTTTTATATATATTTTTTTAAATTGTTTTTTTTTTATATTAAATTTCATTCAAAACAAAAAAGCCATATATACTCAGAATCTGTATTGTAACAAAAGGAATATATATATATATATATTTATATTTTCCCAAATAACACAAAATATATAAACAAATAGGATGAAAACTAGTTCAATTCATTTTCTTTCAATCACAAAAAAATATGGGTAAACAATTTTAATACCCTAATAAATTGATTTTCTTTCAAATCAAGAATTTTAGCAACAAGATTTATTGAAGAAATTTAGAAGATTTTTCAATAGATTTCTACAGAACACTAAAAGATTTAACACAAACAATATTTCTAAAACAAAACCCTCTTTCAAACATAAATCTCAATTTAAAGAATGGCAGACATGATTTTCGTTTTCCCTTATAGAACAATCAAAAGGAAACAAAAGAATTAATTAATCGAAAAGAACCTGGAGTCCTTCGCTTGATGACGAATCCAAACACAATAACCCTTCTTCCTCTTTCGAAATGAACTTCCTCTGCAGATCCTTCTCAAATTTCCTTTAGCTAACTTCTGAATTAATTTGCTATTCTTTTCTTACAGAACAATTTTTTGACAGAGAAGCACAAAACCTATCTTTTTTATTTTCTAGCCAAAACCACAAAACCCTTCTTGTGTGTGTGTAGAAAAACTTCTTTTTATTCCACAATAAAAATAAAGAAAAATAAATAAAGCTCTCTTTTTTTTCCAAAACTCCAACCCATCCATTGGTTCTTTTTCCTGCTTTAAAAGCTCACACTTATCTCACAATTTTTCAATTAAAAATTCATTATTTTCACATGATATTATCCCCACAAGATATTTTCTTATGATTTTCTAATTTTAATATCTTGAAAAAGATAATTTATAATTATCATCAACACTATTTATTTAAATTAATTACTTACACCTTTTAATTTACAATATTTAAATTCAAAATTACAATTACTCGCAATTAATCATATCCACAAAATATCATTAATTTGTTCAATATAAAGTAACAATAAATTAAATAACAACTAACCATAATTAAAATAAATAAACAACAACAACCAATATAGAGACAAGGACAAAGCCAAAGCCATGACACAACAAGACTCACAACGAGGTGACGAACTTGAGACGGGGACACTTCCTTATCAACTCCCTTTTTAAACATCGTACCTGTTGGATTAATTTAATGCTCACCTTGTTCTGCCGAAGTAGGTGGAATCGAGACTTTATTCCTGCAATTCGTGCATACAAAAAAACATCAAATAACATGTAAATCTCCATTGCAGACACACCGTGAAATGAAATTGTGGGGTAGCAGGGCGCTCGCGTAATACCCCTCATGTTGCTGTTTGGACTTGTTATATTTCTATGCTTTTGTTTGATACTTTGAGACTGTGATAGTACTATTTATTGGTTGGTTGGTGGATTGGTTAGTTTAGATTGATTGATGATTATGCTACTTCATTTGATGACATGGATATTTGATATGACATTATGGTTTGGTGATGTTAATTTGATTTCAGTAATACATTGTGATGTAGTGGTTTAGTAATTAGTTTATGATGTGATCAGTTAGTTAGAATTGTTACTTTATATCTAATGTTGTAATTGTTAGAATAGTTTTGGTGAGAGGATAGTGTAGCACCACTCGTTCGCGAGTGCCCTGCTATGCTGCAATTCCTTCTCACAATGCAATGTTTTGATATATATATATATATATAAAAGTTCTAAAATTTTTGTGAAGTTGCCAAAAGCAACCAAATTTAACAACAATAAGATCGTGCAAGATTATAATATGAATGAGATAAATCATGATCTAGGTTGATTAATTTACGGTTTAGGGTGATAGAATGTCTTAAGGGGATCTATATCTTGTAGGTTCCTAGGACAAAATGACATGGTTCAAGTGAATAAAATTTGGTGAAGTTGCCTCAGACCTTAATGAAATTTGGTTTCCTTGGGCATCTTCACCAAATTTTATGCACTTAAAAGCTATTCCATTTTGTACTAGGACCTTACTACATAGATCCCCTTAAGCCATCCTATTACCCTAAAACCTAAATCCTAAACTCTAAACTGTAAACCATATAGCATTCATAAATTGTCCTATATTAATAATTAATTGTATTTTCATTCAAGTAACATGCCTTAGACATAAATGAGGCTTACATATTTTAACATTTGTATTCAATTAGGCCATTTATATTGAATGGTTTAAAGGTATTTCCTAAACATGTATCTTACATTTTGAAATTACAAATGTAATGCAGGTGAGCACTCATATCTTAAAGATCACATGGATTGATTCAATAATATTCGCAATCCACCTCCATGCCATCCATCTCCACCACCTTCACCTCCACCTCCACCTCCACCCACTCCACCTCATAACCCCCCACCTCCACCACCTGAAATCGATGGTGCTCGTTTGCAAGCACAAATCAATGCCAATGTTAGAACCATCCAAGATCAAATCAACATTATTCAAAATGAAGAATGTGTCACACCACTTGTGAGGATGTTTGCATCTAGGATGCAAACTCTTTTTGATGTTGTCAGGGCTATGGATGGGATCTTAGATGAGCATCGACAATGGCAGGAGGAGAGAACTTTTGATTCTGAAAAGGAAAACACAAAGAAATGAAGAGATGTAGTGGAGAGCCACAATAGTTTCTAAATAAAAGACAATGATCTTAAATAGTTATGAATTTATGAATTTGGTGAATGATGGATATTTTGTGTGGTGAATTTATAAATTTGGTTGGATGGATATTTTTAATGATGTAAATTTCTGATTTTGGTTCTAGATGGATATTTTTAATGACGCAAATTTATGATTTTGGTTCTAGATGGATATTTTTAGTGACATAAATTTATGAATTTGGTGGAATTTCTGAACTTATAATGATGAATTTATAATAGCATATATTTTATGACTATCTACTAGATCATGATTTCTCCTATTGGAAAATTGTAATATATATATATATGTGTTAGACATAAAATGAGATTTTTGTGAATGTTTCAAGTTTATTGTTTAGTATGTACACATGTATTAAAATTGCATACAGTTCTTAAATTTTGAAATTTGTATGTACCTAGTTTAGTTTAATGATGTATGCATGCAAATTATGCATCATATTTTTTTATTTTAAATGTATGTGCATGCTAAATTTTGAATTTTGTATGCACATGCTCAAGTTCAATCAATGTATATGTGTATTTCAATTTTATATTATCTTAATATATGTATGCACATCCTATTTAAGCAAATTGCACGTGTGTTTCAAATTTAGCTATTTCTTCTCATTTTTTAAGTTTGTATGCTAATTTTGTATAATAAATAATGCAGGTGCACATTTATATCTCATATTATGGATGATTTTAACATTGATGATATCATCAATCCACCACCTCAGCCACAACCACATCCAACCCCCCTCCACCTAATATGCCACCTCCAACACCTATTGCATCTGATGAGGCTCGCTTGCGAGCACACATAAATGATTAGGTTGCATCCATACAAAATCAAATCAATGCTATGTAGATTCAAGCATTGATTCCACCACATGTGAGAGGTTTTGCATCTGTGATGCAAAATGTTGTGGATGCCATCAGGACCATTGATTATGATCTAGATAGGCATCGACGAGACAGAGAAAAAATGAAACAATTTTATGCTGACGGTCTCTCTTACAAACAAATTTGAGACCTTAAAATAACGAAAGCCCGCCTAGCCCTCTACTTTCTTGACCCCGTTACTCGATAACCCATTCCTCCCAACAAATCTAGAATATCCATGAGGTGGTGCATACATCCACAGATGAGTGCACATTTTTGCGATCGATGGTATATGGTTTTTGATAGTTCCCCACATGCTAATTGGGAGTGCCCATTTTATTTTTTGAGAAAAATGTATGTAGAGTTTGTTATGGGGCAAAATCCCAACTATTTTGATTTTGAATCATTTCAGGGTGTTGGTGGCGGCACGCCACAATAGAGGTTAGGGGCAAGGGTTGATCCCCGATGCCCTGTGCATGTGCAGCCTCTTGTTGTTGCTCCTGGTCCTCCCATTCTCGCACCTGTGCATCATCGAGCTCTGGTCTTGACATTAGGTTCACTTAGTACACTCATAGGAGACCTTGATCAACATGCTTCTGTGATAGTGGGTGGGGAGCATAGGGACGATGATGGAGTTTTTTATGGAACTGGTCTGAGTGCCACTCTAGGAGTTTTGAGGCCCATCCCCCATATATGTACTAGTTGTCATCAAGTATGCTATGGACCTGATTAGGGCACACCTAGTTTAGGTGGACGTGGAGATTCTGGTGGTTCATCTGGTTGCATCAGTTCATTTGTAGAGTTTCTTACAACAAACCATCACCCTGAGGACACTACGACATAGGTATAAATATGCATCTACATGTTCATTTTATAAGAATTTTGATGGATGTATATATCAAAGAAAAGTTTGCAATACATTTTAACAATCAAAATATTTGGTGTATAGATGACACTAATGATGGGGCAATCATCCGTTCCACGAGTACATACATCGACACCAATCCTACTCGGTAACCCTTATGGGGTATTTTGATTTCAAATTTTTAAATTATATATGAAATCATTTTTAACTTGAGTTTTAAATTTATAATTGAATCACATATATGTTTGAAATATTTATGTTGGTTTAGGTGAGTCAATCGACTTCCACGTTGATTCCACCTGAGGGATTATCAAGCACTCCTCCACTATCGGGCGTCGTAGATCAGGGGCAGGCACATTCATAGTAAATTGTTTAAAGTTTACATTAGTATAGTTACAATTATGAATTTTGAATTCACTATATATGAAATACATGCATGCACACTTGTAAATATTATAAGCGTTAAATGCCTATGTATGTATGTCTAGGTTGATACCACAATGAGAATGGGCATTAGACAAACATTTGATGTTGTGGCTACTTGTGAGGCCTCTGATTTTCAGGTTCTTTTAAAAAAATTCTACACAAAATGTGCAAACTTGAATACATATATATATATAAACCTAATTCAAGTATACATGATTTAATTTTGATCTTGTAGGATTTTGTTAGTGCGACTTTCAGTCCTGACCCAGACATAGTTACACCACCAGGAGGACATGCAGAGCAAGCTCCAAATCAAATGGTAATTTAAAATTTTCATTATATTTAAAGTCAATTATAAATTACATATTCTGAATATAACTTTAATTTTAAATTTTAAATTGAATATATACATAATATGAGCTTTGTTTTAAATTATTTTTCTTTTATAGCATGAGAAACATCTTGTAGTTGAGCATGTATAGACAGGTCTTGGAGAAGAGGGTGCACAACCTTAGAATACGGTACAATTAAAATATGATAAATTATAAATTAAATTGAATTAAATCATTTTTAATTGTAGACTTGTACATCTAATTTCAACTTTCTTTGTCTTGTTTATGTAGATTGATTCAAAGAATTTAGAGGTTGCTTTAGGTGTACCAGAGCATCTAGATGTAGATATGACAGTAATTTAATTTTATGATGAATTATAAATTAAATTGTCATTAAATCATTTTAATTTGTCTTACATCTGATTTCATCTTTCTCTTGTGCAGAGTGTTTCAGGTCATCTGCATAGTCTGCATGGCCTAAAGAGGTCTCTTGATTATAGAGACAATACATGACCTAGAAACGTGATTTTATGGGTTATATTTGTTTATTTCATAGACTATATTTCTGGTTTCTCATGTACTCTATTGGACTTTATATTTCATGGCTCAAGTACTTAGTTGGACTTTAGTTCATGGGTTGTACTCTGATGGACTTTATTTAATGCGCTTAATATATTGGTTTCATGCACTTTAATATGTTACATAAATCATGGACTTTATTATTGTTTGAAATTTTAATTTACACATGTACATTTATGCATTTTATGTTCATAGTATATACATTAATATAGGACATTAATGTGAAATTTAATGATCTCATACATGATATACATGATATGTACATTCAATAATTAGCGATAATTAGTCAATGAACTTATTCAATTCACATCAATCAATAATTAGTCAATAAATCATAATTTACAAACAAAAGCAATCCGTTTATATACTAGAAAGGATAAAATTTTAAGAAATAAACAATACCATAGAAGATTAGAGAATAAAAGCATTAATAAATTCTATAAATAATAACATCTAACACTAATTTATAAGTTGTCAAAAAAAATAATGACATCTGATACTAATTTATAAGCTATCAAAACAAATAATGGCATCCAATACTAATTTATAAGTTGTTAAAACAAATAATGGCATTAAATACTAATCTATAAGTTGTCAAAACAAATAATGGCATCAAATACTAATCTATAAGCTATCAAAACAAATAATAGCATCCAACACTAATTATAGGTTGTCTTAAGCGGTCATAATACGCCTTAAGGGGTTGTCTTAAGGGGTCTTAAGGGGATGTCTAAAGGGGTCTAATACATCTTAAGGGGATGCCTTAAGGGGTCATAATATGTCTTAAGGGTATGTCTAAAGGGGTCATAATACAATGTCTTAAGGGGATGTCTAAAGGGGTCATAATATGTCTTAAGGGATGTCTTAAGGGGTCATAATACAATGTCTTAAGGGGATGTCTCAAGGGTCATAATACAATGTCTTAAGGGGATGTCTTAAGGGGTCATAATACAACATCTTAAGGGGATGTCTTAAGGGGATGTCTTAAGGGGTCATAATATGTCTTAAGGGGTCATAATAGAATTTGTTAAGGGGATGTCTTAAGAGGTCATAACACGTCTTAAGGATATAATTGATTTAACAATAATGTATGCATGATATTTAGTGATTATACAATCAAATATAAAGTTTCAAAGTAGGAAAACATACACATTTAACAAAAAAAATATATAGAATATCGATTTTGATACATAGAAGTACATAGAGTATGTTTAATTTTGTAAGTATGTATGTACATATATGTCATCTCAAAACAACGTTTACAAAATTTGGATATGCCATCTCAAAAACATCTCAAACTCGTGCCTAGAATGTAGTAGGTCTTCACACCACCTGATATCAAAAAGGTACAAGCAATATCAATGAAATCATCAAAACATACATATTTTAATTTATATAAAACTATCTATATGTACACAACTCAAGTGCCTGCATTTAAAAGTATTCCACACATGTGTGTAGGTTGAATCCAGGCATCCTCTCCTTTTTGTTTCAAAGTATGAGATCAATGCAATGATGGCTTAAGGATACAAAAAGGATAATAAATCAATTTTAACTATTAGTGTACAAGCAATATCAATATGTAATCGAAACATGTATTTAAATATAATTTAACTAATAATTACCTATTTTTACCAAGTATTCCATGTTGTCTAGGTTGAATCTGCATGGACTAGATCCTTTTTGTGATTATGTGTTAAGGATCTATAAAAGGACAATTTAAATCAATTTCAACTAATAACACACTTGACCAATATCGAAACATGTATTTAATGTATTTAAAAGGACAAAATAAAACTAAAACTATATTTACCTATATTTACTTATTCCATTGTACCATTTGCATCCTCTCTTTTTGCAATGCATCTATGATTGCCTCATGCTCTTCCATAGAAATTGACCATAGCACTTTATTTGAAGGTCTTCCACGATACCGCTCTAGTTTTATATTTGTTGCCACCACCAAATGTGAATAATGTATAATCTTTTTATACGTTTCATAATCTTCGAATGCAAGTAGACCATTCTTCCTTGTCAGGTATTTTCGTAGCCAAGTGCCAACAACCACCACTGATCCTATTGGAAAACATGAAAACTATCATCAAATAAGTTCTCAAAATTTTCTTAAGGGGATCAAAGACTTGATCTAAAAAATTGCTTAAGGGGATCAAAAACTTGTTATCAAAATTTGCTTAAGGGGATGTCTTAAGGGATCACCGTACTTGTTGGATAATGAAATCCATAATCTTCATTATCCAAAATCTTCTCAAGGTGCTATTAACTTATGTTTAGTTTCCACACAATGAGCCAACCAATATTTTGCTTGCTCTTCATTCCCCTCAGGTGCAACAACAACATACACATGTCCTGCAAACAAAATTTGATTTAATAACTTGCACATATCCATATAAATAATTTAGTATTACAAAATAACTTAATAAAGTGAAATAAAATGAAATAAATTGAATTAAAATTACCTTCTTGTACAAGGTCTGAAACATGGTCATAGTCTTTAGATGCAAACACTTGATCATTTTCTTCAATAGTTCTTTCATATTGATCATGTGCTTGTGCAGGTGTCAACAATCTTTGCTCCCATTGTTCAACCCATTTTGTATTTTCACATGCTTTCCAATCTCCTAAGATACAAAACTGAAAAAAACATGCAAGCTACCTTGTCCAAATAGTCCATGTGCTTGTTGTCGTACTCCTAAATGAATGCCATTTAGTAGATCCATTAATTGTCTCACAATCAACTCTAGGTACAATGTTCTCTTCTTCAACCAACCAAAAGAATTGATGAACTGAAGAGTACTCACTTGAACCAAGTGCAAATAATCTTGTATTACACCAATTCACAATCCCATGTGCATCTTTAAATTTTACTGCATCCTTGAATTTTAATTGTTCTCTAGCAAGAATTCTTTTGACACACGCACTAGCTCCATCATGTTCTCCTTTACCATGCCCAAATTCAAAAAAACTCCATATATGTTGGACATTAAGTTCCTTGTGAACCCTACTTAACCAATAGAAAATTCGAGCATTCTTGAACTATCCTGTACAATTATCTGACCATATGAGGTGTTCTTTCATTTGGATTCCTCTTTCTCTTAAATTTCTATAAAATATACGGAAATAGTATTGAACAAACTTTGATGAGTGTAACCGATTGTCACTCAAATAAAAATGATACTCCCTCAAAACTTTTCTATCATCCTTAGTGCTATCATTTGCATGTCTATAAATAATATGGAAAAACATAGCTACTTGCACTGAATTATAATACTGTGATTGAATTTCCTCTTGTGGAGTGAGAGTATAATTCTCCACAAAATCAACTATTGAAAGTATAGTACCAATTGGAAATGTGTTTCTACATGCGTGAAATTGGCCATCAAGCCAGTGAGCATGTTCAGAGTGCATCACATATTTTGGTACAATTTATTCTTAAATTCACTCATGAATGCATCCACACTAACTTTTTTTGTAACTAAATCACAACGCGTTCCTATTTTTCCATCTTTTAAAAAATAGTGAATATTCTTAAATCTTTTAACATGTACTAATTGTTGTCCAAAATCATTATCAACACTTTCATGCATACAAATTCTTAAAAATGAAATATTTCCATAGTTAATGGATTGTCCAGAAATACAAGAACTTAAATAAAACAATTTATCATTAGATCTTTCACAAAACAAACCTGAAATAAACTCTCTTATTGCTTCAGGTGGCATATCAATACCACACTCCTATATAATCATGTTAGTATGCAAGGTACAACGTATATATCGAAAAACATCATAAAAATAACGAAATTGAACATGCGTTTTACAACAAGAAGATATTCGTTGCTTATTAATTTTTACATACCAGGGTTTACATTTTTCAAAAGACCTTTGACTTATTTTAATATTACCAGGTAACACTGAATCACTACAAAATTTTCTATAAAATTTAGTTTGTGTTGTATCTAATAGGTGTTTTGGGTGAGGATCACGAACTTTGGACCCCACCCTTAATTTTAAAACATCTCTAGCATTAGATGAAACCCTAGTATTATCATGCCAATATTTTTCGATCAAAGATTTAATTTCAACATTCAATTTCATATCAAACCTCGGAGTTCCCACTGAAACTCCAACATTGGCTGATAGGATCATTTTCTATACTTTCTCTTCTTTTTGCCACTCTTAGCAATATTTTAGGATGTATTTTTAAAACTTCACTCATATTGCTTACCATTCTTTTATTCAAAGTTGCTTTATTAACTATACCAGCTGTTATAGCTCTTCTTGCTGCGTTTTTATCTTTAGATTGACTATTTTTCCCAATAGATTGAATGGCACTGACAATAGTAGACATAACATGTTTTAATGATTGATCTTTTCTTTTTGGTTTAACATAAAAGCCTAACCTTTTCATTACTTTCCTCATTTTTTGCATTCTCATCAATTGCATCATTAGTTGACATTGAAATGCAATTTTTTTACAATAAAAGAATTTGGTGTATATTCTATGCATGTGTTCTTATTTGATTCCAAGAAATTTGACTAGGAAGATTATCAAAACACCACTTCCAATTTTTTTAAAATATTTTCATTAAATTCAACATCACATTCTAGATTTTCATCTTCATCTTCATTTTCATTTACATTTTCATTTTCATTTTTATCAACAAAACGGTTTTAATTTTCATTTTTATCAACAAAACAAGTTTTGTTTTCATTTTCAACAAAAAAATCACTCATTTTCATTTGCAACAAAAGATTTTTCTTTTTTTTTTTCAACAAATTCTATAAAAGTTTCATCTCTCTGAATATCATCGATGTCAACATCATTAAGTCCAACATCTTATAAAAATTCTACATACAAATTTACCATTTCACTAACATGTGGATTTGAAGATGTACTTGGATTTGTGCATATTGAAACATTCTCCATAACATTGAAAGAGGGATTTGAAGACATAGTAGGACTTGTTTGTATAATCATATTCTTCTCCAAATTGACTCCTTGCAAATTAGCTTCATCTACAACCATGGTATCCTCAATGTTTTCATCTTCAATAGTTGTGGAATTGGATGCTCCACCATCATTCATTGATTTAATTCTCATTCTTCTTTGTCTTTGTCTTTGTCTCTCCTCTCTCTTTGCTTCAACTTTTTGAGGAGTCAATGTCTTCCTTCTCTTATTATGAGCTTTATCTCCCATGATTATAAAATTCTCAAGCACAAATGAATGTCAATAGTGAAATTCTTCAAAAAATTCAATCCAAATTGGAAGTTGAAGACCTATTAGGAACAAATTCTTCCTCTTGTGTTCCTCAAAACTAGTAGAAAACTAGCATAATTCCACTTAAAAAATTGTTTACTTCATGCCTCCTTTGAAAAATTCAATCCATATTTCAAGTTGAAGACCTTTTTTTCCTCCAAACAAGTACAAAACTAACACAATTCCACTTCAAAAATGGTGTACATGATGCCTCCTTTGAAAAAATCAATCAAAAATCTAGTTCACCACCTGTAAAGACAATAGCTCAATTTTATTGCTCTCAGTCGTACATGTGAAGTTGCAGACTTCACAATAATTTTTGACAGTAAATTTAAATAAAAGAAACGTGATCCCTTTTTATAATCGGGATCCCATTCCCTAATATTTAATGTGGGGACCATTGGAAGGGAAATAGGATCTCGTTTCCCTTCCAACGGTCACACCATTTAATATTGGGGAATGGGATCTCGAATACAAAATGGGATCCCGTTTTCTAAAGCTGGATCCCGTTTTCAAAAAATTGAATTTCATTTTGCTTTGTGCTTGGGTTTCTGCTTTGGATTTTGGTTCAGGAAAAGAATTGGGAATCCAAACCTAGGCCTTCAACCTGGTTTGACCTACAAGTTGAAGGTCCTAACAATGTCAGAGAAAAATACCAACTTTGGACATATGGCTGATGACTTTTTTTGTAGAATATTTTGATGAAATTAAAAACCATTTTAGATGAGAAAATGCAGTATGCAATTTTTTTACAATTGGATTATTTTTTCTATTTTTCAATTAATTTCTAGTAAAACTGGTCTATAAACTTTGAATATCAGGGTTTTTTACTATTTTAATAACTTTTGATCAACATAACATTTTGACGAACAAATTGCACGAGAACAAAATTTAGACAATTCTTTTCAATTTAAATTTTTTTTCAAAAAATGATAAGTTTAGGTTATCTTATGCGTGTTGTACACAGATTTTTCAAAACGACAAATATGCCTAATAAAAATTTAACAAAAAAAAAATCAATAAAAATTACAAAAAAATATTGAGAACAAGATTCAGTGAGTCACAAATCTTTTCCCAAAAGTATTTATAAAAATACAATAATTTAAGTCAAAATATGGTTGTTGTTCACGTGCATGGTATGGTAAAAAGAGACTTTTAAACAGTGGTTTTTAGAAATGCCCATTGAAACTCAATTTGTACAATCTAGGTATTGAAATAAATTACATATTTGGAAACTAGACTCCAAGTACTACATTTTATGATTAGTTACTTTTTTGAAAATTCCATCTCTAAGTTCTTCAAATTTTAAGGTCAAATGTCTCAAATTTTGAAAATCAGGAAAAACACTTCCACTTTTTGGCCAAAAAGTGGACTCAACTTCTTGCCAACACCCCTGTCAAATATAGAATTGGGCCAAACCTTTAATGTCTATTGCACAAGTGTGGTAGAATGCATTCAAATAATTCTTGGTGAAGATATATATTGACCCCAAGCTCCACACATCATTTTCCTGTCCTAGGTACTTTCAATTTTTGTCTCTAATGTCTTGGATCTTGTGCAATGTTTTGAATATCTTGAGGTGATAGTGGATGAAGTGGTTTGTGGCCAATTGTTGGGTGTTAATGGTTTATTATACAATGTACAAAAGTATGAATTCGATGAGGGGAAGGGCTGGGTAGGTGGTCTATTTCCAAAATCCTACTTGAAGCGCAAGAGAGTATTTGTGGCTATTTATGATGCAAATAAGCAAACTTTTCAAATGAGTTGTGCACAAAACCTATACAAGGTTTTGGATACACATTATGAAGAAATTGGAATTTAGTTGGTACAAGGAATAAAGTACAAGTATTTTTCCATTTCATTCCTCCATTCTCATCGCAAACATCACAATGTAAATGCTCCTCCTCGACTACTAGTTTCACGTCATGCAAATGATCAGGATGATTCACCTTAGGAGGGTCATGATGAGGATTAAGTGGAAAATGGTGATATGGTTTGAAAATATATGAGAATTTGGTAGAATTTTGTTGAAACTACTTGCAGTTAATTGTAATTTTGTAATTCTCTAGCAATTTCATGTATAAGTTAGTATGATAAGCTTTTCATATGAGCCAATTATCTTTGGTCTTGAAAATTTTCTATCAATAGGCATCAATCTCCTGACTTTGGTAGTATTGTAATATTTCATTTATATAATATAATTTATAGGTATGATGCTTTTTGCTTACAAAAATTATTGTTCATGTTAATGACATTTTTTTAAAATTAGCTTTGTTTTAATTTTATTAATGATATTTCTTTAGTAAATTATTTTATTTTAGAGATATCAATTATTGTGCATATTAATGACATTTTTTAGTAAATTAGTTTTTTTTAAAATTTATTACTAATATTTTTCATAAAATTAGTTTTGTTTTATTTTATTCATGAAATTTTTCAATAAGTTAGTTGTAAGGCCACCTAGCCCGATATCTATAACACTTTGGAGATCTCTTAGTATGTGGTAGAAAATCACCTTTTGAGAACAAAATTCATGCAGTTCATGGTACAAATGCATATAGTTGG
This sequence comes from Sequoia sempervirens, assembly GCA_007258455.2. Lineage (NCBI taxonomy): Eukaryota > Viridiplantae > Streptophyta > Pinopsida > Cupressales > Cupressaceae > Sequoia > Sequoia sempervirens. Next base: position 559,430,248 of record VDFB02047230.1, read on the forward strand.
GTGTACCTTCATATTTTTGACAAAGTAATGTTGTTAAACTATATTATACAGGAATAATATGAAGAAAGAATGGGTGTGCTAATAGGACAATATGAATATTTAATAATAGGATTACTGGAGAAATAATGGAGTTGAGAGACCTCATAACCTTATAGACTTAGTTGAGTCATAATACTATGTTCGATAATTAGTATTGTTAATATTTGAAGGTGGTATAATGACTTCTTGTGATAAATATATTTATCTAAAAAATTAATAGAATTTGCAAGGTAATATAGATGTATCACCTTGTCTTTATTTAGACCATACTTAGAAATTGGAACTCAATCTTGTACAACAATCATGTGATAATAGTTGGAAATAAATATATGTGATGATGCAAGGGTTTTATGATAACATTGTATAATAGATGGTAACAATTAAATTATTATGTACTATTATGGGTAATTGTCTTGCCATGTGACTTAAGGGGGTAGTCAATAATTTAATAAAGTTGCATGGGAAACTTCATGATATAAACCTATATATCCATAAGATATTAATTGAATAGTAATGGCATTCCAAGGATTTATTTTAATAGTCAAGGTAGTTAACCTTCTTATTAATAAGGATAAAATTATTGTTAAATTTCAAATAAGGACATCCTTAATCATTCATTCAAACTTATTTGCATCATGTAGATTTTAAAAAAATTTCTAAGGACATGTGGGAAACATTGAATACTTTGTTTGGATCAAAAGTTGATAGTGCATAAATAACTATAAAACAAAAGTTGTATGGTTTGAAAATGGAAGAATGTGAAGATATAGTGTCTCACATTACTAAATTTTGTTCCTTTATAAATCAATTGGTTGGTATAAATGAATAAATAAAGGAAGATGATGAAAAAGCTATTCTTTTAAATAGTATGCCAAACAGTATGTCTCATAAGGTATTCACCTTAAGAAAAATCAATCCAAGTCTAGAAAGTATTTAACTGCATTGCTTGATGAAAGAAACGGACATGTTTCAAAAGAAGAAGTTGTATTGACTGCACAAAACAAAGCTAGTACTTCTTACAAAAATCCAAACATATGACAAAGCTCAAACATGCAAGTGGCACATGTTTTTATTGTAAAAAGAAATGACATGTAGTACAAAATTGCAAATAGAGAGCACAAGATCTTCTTGATGGAAAGTTGCAAGATAACACTTTGATAATTGAAGGAAAGGGCCACACTTCAAGTGATGAAGAAATTCCACATCAAAGTGACGAAGAATATTTGTACTAATTTCTAGTTTTCCTTTATGTCAGTACTTAGTGGGGGTGTTAGAATTTAGTACATGACATAAAATAGTTAAATAAATAAATTAACATGCTAATGTTAATTTAATAAATAAATTTAGTTTTGGTAGTTATATTCCAAAAAATAGTTTTATATGGGAATAATGGCCTTTTAAAGGCAATACAATGTAATAGATTTGTAGTACAATGTGAATGAATGAATTTTGATTCGAGAGCAATCTCATTTTTTCCTCTCATTTCATTAAATACATGTATCATACAAGAATGTCTTGTACTATTTATGGATTATCATATTTTTATTTTGCTTTATGTTTATTTCAAGGGATCTTGTGCTAGGACTCTTCAACTAGAAATGGATAGCTACTTACGTTAGAAGAGAAGTATGGATGGGAGAGGGAAGAGATTGGAGGGTTTAGTTAGAAGAGATAAGAAGAGTATCCAACAACCGAATATTTTAGAGGTGAGAGGAATAACTTATCTTTATTAGACGTCACAGTAAGATAGGTAACAAGAAGGAAGAGGTCACCATATTTTATTGGTGTATGTTGTAGAGAAATTGGTATGGTTCATGAACACCTAATTTTTCCATTTTTTTAATGTTGAATTAGCTTGTAAATATATTGGGTTGAATATAGTCAATAATCTTATAAAATTTGCAAGATTCCTTATAAGTTAAATGCTTCTGTGAACCTTCTTAGAATTGTATAATGGTTGCAAATTTTCATAAAGGATATGTTAAATTTAAAATCATTGACCTAATTTATAAGGGAGGTTAATGTTGGCTTGATTGACCTTTATTTGTTGGAGTTATATTTCTTTGCTTGTGTGGTGTACGAAAAAGTATTCCTTTTTCACACTTAATATAGGAATTAATAATAAAAGGACTAAATTATGCCTTAATTTAGTGTTGTAATATGTATTTTACATATTCACATTGAGTTCATGGCCTTATTAATTAAAATGGACTTAATTGTGCCTTAATGTGGAGTTGTAAAGTGCATTTATTTAAATTTTCACACTCATATAGGGTTTTATTTATTAATTGAGGTTAATTTTGCTTAATTGGCCCCTTTAATTCAAATCCAAGCCTAATTAATTGTATATTCCCAAGAGGAAAACTCGACATTCATTAATGCCATAACATAACATTTATCATTGGAGAACGTGTGTCCTAGGTAAGTGACCTAGGATCCATTCGCCCAAGGGCGAATGGGTTCTCACTTAGGCTTAGGACCCAACATTTTATTATGTTTTTGGTAGTATTTAAATGACTTCAAATCTATATTTACATGTCGGCTTGTGTTATTTGAATTTTAGGAAATTAATGTTACATGCATATAAATATAAGGTCATTTCACTAAGTTTCATCTAAGATTTTCAAGATAGAAAATTCAAGTTATCTCAAGAGTACTTTCACAAGAGCATTATAGGAGCATTTCAAGAGCATTTGAAGGCGTTCAAGAGCAGATTTATTGAAGAATTATTGCAGCAATCAAGATCCTATTATCATGTCAAAGTCTTCTTGCATCATGCAAGTTATTTGAGCTAATATGTTGATGTAGTGTTCATGATCCATTCAAGCATTCGAGGAATTGTTTCAAATCAAGTTTCAAGATCAGGATCCACATCCACTAAATCCATTTCATGCTAATTGCAGATCTACATTCTAAGGTTCATCCAAGGGTTTGGTGAGTTGTGACATTGCTTTGTTCATTCATCATTCCTTCATGTTTCATTGTTTCATTACAAGGTTTAATTACCAAAACGGGGTTTGAACAAGGTAAACCCCCATTTACAAACAACAAAAAAATTTCCCCTCTTGATTTGTGTCTATAGATTTAGGTGGAAGATCCGTTGAAGAGCAAAATCGAAGAACTTGTCAAAGTTGCATTTGTTGTCACCATTGTTGCAATTTCACAGAAACTCACCTATAGGATTTATTTCTGGCTATTCGATTGTGAAAATCAGGAATCTGGGATTATAGACACAAGAGAAGAGAACCCAAAAACCATTTTTATAGAGCCCTAGCTAGGACCCATTCGCCATAGGGTGAATGAGTCCTCAGTTAGCTTCAAAAAGGCACTTTTGGTGATTGGTACACATCATTTTCCCTTTCTTAGATTTGATTTTTGATTTCTAGTTCCATTAGTATTGATCTTAATCTTTAAATTCCAAGTTATAGGTTGCATTTTGGAATTAATTTGCTTTTTTTAATCTTTCTCCCCAAAGTGCCATTTAATCAGGACCCCCATCCTTGCAAAAAAAGGAAATCAGTAGATTCACACTTTGACTTGATTCACCTCAAGGTTGTTAGTCATTTTATTGTGTGGATCTCATTTCCCAATGAAATGAAGGAAAATAGGTTCATTTCACCCCTCTTTCAATCAAAACCTATTTCCCTATGTTTCACCTTGTAATCTTGTCAACAAATCTATGTTTCAACACTAGAAGATGAGTTTTATGTTGATATGCAATTATTATGTTAGAGGGGTTTTAGTTAAATTTTAATGGATATGGATTGTGTGGGAGAGATTTTTGTTACAATATTAGGTGGATTCTTTTTAGTTCTGCTTTATAATTGAAATGTATGGAATTCTGGGTAGGATTTCATTCATGATTGATGACTATATAGGGGAATGCTTTATGGTATGCATGTTTTGTGCATGAATAATTGTGTTGTATTCCATGATCATTGTTGTCATTTATGAAGTTGTATTGTAGTATTTCTTTAGTTAAATGAATTAGTTATATTCTAGCATTCTCATGAACGAACAAAGTAGTTCACTTTTAGGATTTTTGATCTATAATAACTTTTCTAGATTTCACCAAGATTACTATCTCTTTCACTTTTCCTTCTTCATTCATAAAGTATGATCTACATTCCAATTTCTAGTCCATGCATGTTTCAAATTCTCATATTAAAAAAAAAAAAAACTCTACTGGCTAATTCGAGATCTATTAGAAGCACTTCTAAGTTTGATAGTATTTAGAAGTCTTCTAGACATCCAGATCATTGCAGATATACAATTAGCATAAATTGGGGTTGTTCCTTACAGTTGTATCAAGTGGGTATGTTATTTTATGCCATGCTTTTATTTATTTATTTATTTTCCCTCCCATAGATATGCTATGAATTTCATAGAGAATAAAACTTTTTTTATCCCTCAAAACCAACAATTAAAAGTATTTTTTGTTTTCAAGTCCTTTGGTTTTCACCAGGGAAATAGATAAGAAATTTTAATGTTCATATTTTTGAGCTGTAGTTGCAGTAGAGGGAAAATATTAGGCCTAAAGAAACACTCTTAGTTTATAATTAGATTGATAAATTGTATAGTGTCTTGTTATTGGATAATCTTTGAAGGTATGATCTATGTGCAACTTGATGTACAAAAATTGGTTGCACTTGAAATTTTGTGGGTTTTGAAACTATTTGCAAATAAGGAATTGGAATTGTCTCAATATCCTTTGTGGTAAATTTGGAAAGAAACAGGTAGATAGTTCTCTTAAGATTAGGGAGTGTCACTGGATGTGTTTCAGTGTATTGTGGTCTCGTTCAACTATTTTGGGCAATGATTAAAGAAACATATAAGCTAATTTCATTTCTTTTAAGTTGTAATAGGATTTTTGGGAGAACATAAATTGATTTTTTTTGGTAATTGAATGATGCATTGGTTAAATACATGATAGTCACACTTTAAATGCATGCTAGTAGTCATAGTTTCTTGATAACTAACATAATGCATTCTTACAATGAGATCGGTTTTATTATGGGAATTACTTCTATTTCTAATACTCCATAAATAAACTGCTAGAGAGTTTAGAATGAGATTTATATGAATAGTAACAGGTGTGTGCAAGAAGTTGAATCCACTTTTTGGCCAAAAATTGGAAGTATTTTTCCCGATTTGCAGAATTTATCTCATTTGACCTAAAAAATTAAATCTTTAAAAATCAGTAATATGAAATGTAGTACTTTGAGTCTAGTTTCTAAATATGTAATTGATTTTAATAACTAGATGGTGCAATCTGATTTTCAATAGGCATTTCTAAAAACCACTGTTTAAAAGTCACTTTTTTTACCATACCATGCACATGTATGCCATCCATATTTGGACCTGAATAATGTATTTTTATAAATCTTTTGGGAAAAGATCTGTAACACATTGATGAATGTGCACACTATATTTTTAATTTTATTTTTGAATTCTTTTGTTACTTTTTTATTCACCATAATTATTGTTTTGAAAATTTCCTTGTGTACGCCATGCATATGACCTTTTCTTTTTTTGATTACTTTTTTTTCAAATTGAAACAAATTGTCTGAAGAATGTGCGTGAATACTTTGTTTTTCAAAAAAATATTTTAATAAAAACTTATTAAAATACTAAAAAAAATTGATATTTCAAGTTTATGAACCAGTGTCATAATTTTTTTTTGAAAAATAGAAAAAATAATCCGATTGTAGGAAAATTCTTGAAGGGGGAGATTGTTGGAAGCTTGTCATTGCTAATGTCGTTTGGAAACATGAGCATGATATGTACATTATATATGATCTAGTGTTGTCATTGATGTCAACATTGTTGTGGATCATTCTAGCATGGCTTGAAAGTAATTTTGAAGACATTTGTAAAGAAAAAATTGGTCTGAAAAGTATGGTTATACATGAATTTGGCTAAGTATTCCTTTTGATAGTATAGTGGTTTAGTGTGTTGGTTTTTGGGTCCGCACTTCACCGCAAGTAGAGATATCACTCTGTGATTCTAACTGTATTTTTGAGATCATTAGATACATTTACACTCAAGATTTTGTGATGTTTTGTGAAGTATCTTGAAAGATATGAATGATAGAGTTCAACTCTATGTATTGCAGTCATTTCTTGAATAGAGTGTCGGTGTGGGAGTTTATGCATTACTTCGTGGATGAATATTTTGTGTTACAATGTCATAGATAAGTTTCCAAATGCTAGCTAAATGGGAATCATAGATGATATCTAGTTTTGAGTCACACACATGATGTATTGTGTGCATAGGTGAAGATTTTTTTTTGTGTTTAGGTCTTATTTGGGGTTGACCTAACACGTTTAATGCTTTGTGTAGGATAAGTAGGTAACTTTATCTTGTGTGGGATCTATATTAGGTCCATCTTGACCTATCTTGAGGTAAATTGAATTTTGAATTAAGGTGCAAGATGTGGATAAAATGTTTTTGAGGATGACATGTTCAAATTTTGTGTGTTACTTCTAATTAGGCCAACCTAATTGAAGTTACACTTGATATGGAATTATATAGTGGATTGATTTTTTGATGTTTGAGAGAAAAAAGTGTGTGTGATATGAGAAGAATGAGTGAAAAATGCCATGTATGGTGTTCCACCTACATGTGTGTAATGTGAATATAATCAAAGTTGTATAGATTGTGAGTAGAGAAAATCATTGAATTAGATCAGTGTGAAGATTATTTTTTTACTTCTTTGGAATTGTAATCAAGCATATGCTAGATGTTATTGTATTAGTTCAAATAGGTTGTGTATCCACCCCTTCTTTCTCCTTTCTTTGTGAATAGTGAGTTCATTGGATAGTGAGTCCACCTGTAGTGAGAATTTCTGTAATATACTATATCTCGATATAATATATTGTGAGCTAACCCTCACCGTGGTTTTTCCCATTTTGGGTTTTCCATGTAAAAATACTATAGTTCATGTGTTTTGTGATTGTGTGGATGTTCATGCTTTCATTCATTGTTGCAATTGGATATGTTTTGGTAATTGGATGGCTTGTGTTTAAGTGGTTTAATGGAATACTGATTCAACCCCCTCTCAGTTTCTAGGTGTTTAACAAAAGATACATATTTGGAATCTACACAATCTCATTTATAATGGGTTTTAACTTCGTGAAAAAAAATTACAAAAATATTCTTCAAATATATGTCCAAAGTCACTCTTTTCTAATGAAACTAACATGACCTTCAAGTTGCAGTTTAAAGTATGTCCAAAGCTATGGTTCGGGTCCCCAAGTCATTTTTTTGACCCAAGACCCATAGCAAAAATTGAAATCTTTAGAAATGGGATATCGTTTTACAAACGGGGCCCCATTTGTTTTTTTTTTTAAATTTTAAGCCTTTATGCAACATGTTCCCATTTTTGGCTCAGGGCCCTAAAGTGAAATGGGACCCCATTTGCTAAATAATAGGATTTTGTTTTTTTTTCCCAATTATGATTTTTTGGTGTAGCCATGGTAGGAGGGTCCTCAAAGAGAACAATCCAGACCGTGCAACAAGAGTTACACAATAGAAGCAACACAAAACATGGAGGCAAATGCAAATTTAAACATTCTTATTATCAGAAACTTCAATTACAATCAACTGGCAACATCTGGGCTTACAGATTCAACTCACGGGCCTAATACAACATGCCCAAAATACAATATTCATATATGCTCCTTAATGCGAGCTGAAATCTTACATCTCAAACCTATCTTTCTCAAATATAATATTCATTTGAATAATTTTCTAATGATCTATTACAATGATTTATATCACATGTTGAGATCTAGAACTATCCGCATCAGATAAAGATCATTACAATCTTCGATGAAGGAAAACGTAATGCGCACATGAAATAGGTTGGCCTCAAATTTGAATTACTCCTCCGTGAATGCATAGGATGAAGTGTGGAACTATAATTAAGGTTGGGGACACTCCACAAAACAATTTGAATCACACCTTCAAGATCCGCAAGTTACGAGAAGGATCCACAAGCGATCAAACTAGTTGTTAGTTTAGAAATTATTCTGGTGCTGGTTCAAGAAACTGCCACTTAATTCAGAAGTGATAACTTGCCGAAAAAAGATCCAATCACTCTCAAATATTGGAATAAGGAAAATGAACATGTCCATGATGTAAACAAAGATCCACAAGGTTTGATGAGCAAATATGAAGAAACACTGAATCTACCAACTTGAACTGAACAAGAACAAAAACTGAAATAAAATATTTTTGGTTGATGCAAGATTGCACCAAGAACCAAGGATGCTCCTGCATCATATTTTTTAGTCCAAAAGGCATCACCAACCACTCATACAATCCTTCATTTTCTTAAATGTTTTCATCCACTCATCCCCTTCTCTGATTTTGATATGATGATATTGAATCTTCAAATCTATTTTTGTAAAGTATTTAGCTCCACTCAAACAATCCATAATGTCATCCAACTCGAGCAAAGGAAATATATACTTCACCATGATTTTGTTTATGGCTCTAGAGTCTGTACACATCCTCCATTCTCCATCCTTCTTAGGTGTTAACACAATAGGTACTGTACAAGGACTTAAGCTTTCTCTGATCAAACCCTTTCTTAACAACTCTTGTACTTGTCTATTCAACTCTTCATTCTCTGTAGGTGTCATTCGGTGTGTTGCTTTATTAGACAAAGTAGATCCAAGAATCAGATCCATACAATGACTAATACTCCTCATAGGTGGTAACCCATCAGGTACATTATCTAAAATTATCTCCTCATATTCTGTCTGCATCTCTTTTATCTCCTCATGTTGTTCTTCTACTTACTTCAAGTCTTCAGCCTTCTTAGGAACCAAGATATAGCACATGTTCTCATGTCTCAATCCATCAAGAAATCTTCTTCCATCAACCAAATACATTCTAGCACTTGTACAAACCTCAACTTTAGGAACATCCTCCAATGGTAACAATGTCTGCTTCATCCCATTATCAACAATGGTATATATATTCTTCTTTCCATCATGAATAGCTTGTCTATCATACTACCAAGGCCTTCCCAACAAAACATGGCATACATCCATAGGCATGATATCACACAAAACTTCATCATGATAATTTCCTATCTTCAATTTCACCAAAAATTGTTCACTTACCAGTATCTTATGCTCATCTTGAATCCATGCTATCTGATAGGGCTTTGGGTGTTTCAATCTTTCTATCTTCAATTTTTCCACCACTTCTTTAGTAACCAAGTTCTCTAAGCTTCCACTATCAACAATCACTCTACAACATTTACCAGCTATGTTGCATTTGGTCCAAAACAAATTCTTTCTTTGCAACGGTTCCTGCTCCATCTCACTTTCACATAATACTCTTTGATTCACCAACACTTCTCCATCTTCTAGTTTATTAGATGATCCGACATGATCTTCCTCAACAAAGGTTGTTCTTAATGTTTTCTATCTTTTTGTTTGTCTCTCCTTGATTGCATTCAAATGCTCTATGTCCTTCTCCACCACACTTAAAAAAAGTTCTATTGAATACTCTTTTCTCCTGTCCTCTATCATCTTTTTTATAACCCTCATTCTAGTAACCACCATATCCTCCTCTCCGGTAAGAGTTTCCATCACCTCTATGGTATGAATTATCATTCTTACTATCTTCCTTATCTTTATTTTGATTTGCAAAAGTTCCTCTTCCTCTAGTAAATTTTTTTCCTCTGTGAAATCTTCCACCTCTTCCTCTCTGTTTCTGCTCATGTCTTTTATTTAGCTTCTTTTCTACCTTTAGGGCACATTGATATTCCTCTTCCACACTCTGCAACTTGATCAAACTAGTCTCATTTTGTATAGATGGTCTCAAACCATTCACATATCTGGCTACTTGATCGATATCATCCTCTGAATGTCTAGATCTAATATTCAACTTGTAGAACTCCTTTGTATACTCTGTCACACTTGACTCCTACTTCAAATTTTGCAACTTCCAGAGCAAACCGATCTGATAATCTATAGGCATAAATTTTTTTTTTAACTTATTCACCATCTTATCCCACAATCTTTTCTTTTCTTTTCCTCTTCTTTGCTTGTTTGTCTGCAAATGTTCCCACCAAAGGGATGCATGTCCTTTCAACTTTGTACAAGAAAATTTTACTTTCTTATCTTCAAAAATACCTTCAAAATCAAAGTACTTCTCCATCTTTGTTATCCAATCAAGCAATTCATCAGAATCCAACTTACCACTATAATCTGGTGGATTGAAATGTGGCTTAGTATTCACTCTAGTTAGGGCTCTTATGAACCTCTCTTCTCCTTGATCCAGGCTAGGTTGATCTTCTCTTCCCCTTTCTTCCTCTACTTCTACCTCTTCATCACTTGCATCATCAATTGGTCGACCTCTCCTTTGGGCCTTTTCAAATGCTTCCAATCTAGCAAAAAATCTTCTCAACATCTCCATCATAGCTGGGTCTACATTTCCACCCACTCCATATCCTCTAACATTTCTTTTTGCCATCTTTACACAAGTCCTCTACAACCGTAGGTCAAATCCTCAGTCTACCACCCCACAAAAAATCTTCAATAGAACTCTACGAATTCTGGTGATCTCTCATTGATCGAATCTCGCTCTGATACCAATTTGGTGCAGCCATGGTAGGAGGGTCCTCAAAGAAAACAATCCAGACCATGCAGGAAGAGTTACACAACAAAAGAAACACAAAATATGGAGGCAAATGTAGAATTAAACATTCTTATTATCAGAAACTTCAATTACAATTGGCCGACAACATTCGGGCTTATAGATTCGGCTCATAGGCCTGATACAACATGCTCAAAATATAATATTCATATATGCTCCTTAATGAGAGCTGAAATATTACATCTCAGACCTATCTTTCTCAAATCTAATATTCATCTGACTACTTTTCTAATGATCTATTATAATGATTTATATCACATCTTGAGATCTAGAACCATCTACATTGGCCAAAGATCATTACAATCTCTGATGAAGGAAAATGTAACACACGCATGAAATAGGTCAGCCTCAAATTTGAATTACTCCTTGGTGAATGCGTAGGATGAAGTGTGGACCTATAATTAAGGTCGAGGAAACTCTATGGAACAATTCGAATCACATCGTCAAGATCCTGAAGTTATGTGAATGATCCATAAGTGATCAAACTAGCTGTTAGTTTAAAAAATTATTCTGGTGTTGGTTCAAGAAATTGCCACTTAATCCAGAAGCGATAACTTTCCGGAAAAAGATCCAATCGCGCTCAAATCTTGGAATAAGGAAAATGAACATGTCCATGATGTAAACACATATCCATAAGGTCTGGTGAGATAATATGAAGAAACACTGAATTTTCCAACTTGAACTGAACAAGAACAAAAACCAAAAGAAAATATTTTTTGTTGATGCAGGATTGCCAAGAACCAAGGATGCTCCTGCATCAGTTTTTGGCTAATTTTGAAACTTCCACAAGAAGTGGACTCATATTTTTATTGTGTTTTGTGTTTATTTCAAGGGCTCTTGTGCTAGGAATCTTCAGCTAGAAACAAGAAGATACTTACATTGGAAGAGAAGTATGGAAGGGAGAGGGAAGAGATGGGAAGGTTTAGTTAGAAGCGATAAGAAGAGGATCCAATAACCAAATATTTTGGAGGTGAGAGGAACAACTTCTCTTTATTAGATGTCATAGTAAGATAGGCAGCAAGAAGGAATAGCTCACCATATTTGACTGGTGTATGTTGTAGAGAAATTTTTATGGTTCATGAACGCTTATTCTTTTTCTATTTTTTAATGTTGAATTAGCTTGTAAATATATTGGGTTGAATATAGGCAATAATCTTAGAAAATTTGTGAGATTCCTTTTAAGTTAAATGCTTTTGTGAACCTTCTTAGAATTGCATAATGGTTGCAATTTTTTATAAAGGATATGTTAAATTTAAAACCATCAACCTATTTTATAAGGGAGGTGAATGCTAGTTTGATCAACCTTTGTTTGTTGGAGTTCTCTTTCTTTCCTTGTAATCTTGTCAACAAATCTATGTTTCAACACTAAAAAGGATGATTTTTTTCTTGATATGGAGTTGTTATGTTAGAGGGATTTTAGTTAAATTTTAATGGATATGGATTGTGTGGGAGAGATTGGTGTTACCATATTAGGTGGATTGTGGTTTACAATTGAAATGTATGGAATTATAGGTAGGATTGATTTCATGATTGATGACTATATAGGGGAATGTTTTATGGTATGTGTGTTTTGTGTGTGAATAATTTTTTTTTATTCCATGATCATCATTGTAATTAATGAAGTTTTATTGTAGCATTTCTTTGGTTAAATGAAGTAGTTATATTCTAGCACTCTCACGAGTGGACAAAGTAATTATCTCTTAGGATTTTCTTTGATCTGTAAATTTTTTTCTAGATTTTACTGAGATTACTATCTCTTTCACTTTCCCTTATTCATTCATAAAGTATGATCTACATTCCAATTTCTAGTCCATGCATGCTTCATAATCTCATATTTAAAAAAAAATCTTCTAGCCAATTCACTATCTATTAGAAGCACTTCTAAATTTGATAGTAGTTAGAAGAGTCTTCTAAATATCCAAATCAACACAGATATGCAATTAGCATAAATTGAGGTTGTTCCTTACAATTGTATCAAGTTGGTATGTTATTATATGCCATACTTTTATTGATTTATCTATTTTCCCTCCCATAGATATGCTTTGACTTTCACAGAGAACCAAATTTATTTTATACCTCAAAGTCAATGATTAAAAGTGTTTTATATTTTGAAGTCCTTTGGTTTTCACCAGGGAAATAGATAAGAAATTTTAATGTTCATGTTTTTGAGCTGCAATTGTAGTAGAGGGAAAATATTAGGTCTAAAGAAATATACTCTTAGTTTATCTTTAGATTGATAAATTGTATAGTGTCTCATTGTTGGATAGGATTTGCAGGTATGATCCACTTGCAACTTGATGTACAAACATTGGTTGCACTTGGGATTTTTGTGGATTTTGAAACTATTTGCAAATAAGGAATTCAAATTGTCTCAATATATTTTGTGGTAAAGTTGGAATGAAACATGTAGATAGTTCTCTCAAGATCGATGTGTTTCAATGTATTGTCATCTTGTTCAACTAACTTTCTCCTCCACTTCTGATAGCATTTATGGCACAAGGCTTATCCTATCTTCTAGCTTATCTCGTCTTATAGGAGTTTGACACTTCCTGCCATAGAATGCTTCAAACAGAGCCATCTTAATTATGAAATGATAAGAATTGTTATACAAAAATTCCACCAATGGTAGATAATATTCTCACTTGTATTATTGATCGATTGAATACATTCTTAGTAGATCTTCTAACACTTGGTTCACCCTTTCAGTTTGACCATCAGTTTTTGGATGATATGTTAGACTTGTGTTCAATGGTGTCCCAAGTGAAGAGAATAAGGTTTGCAAAAACCTAGATGTTACATGAGCATCCCTATCAAAAATAATATTTTTAGGAACTCCATTTAATCTAAACAGCTCTTCCATAAAATTTTGAGCTATAATAGGAGCTCCATCAATTAGATTTCCCTGGAATAAAATGAGCTACTTTTTTAAGCTTATCCACCACTACTAGAATGAAATTATTTATATTCCTAGTTTTTGGAAGACTTTGCACAAAATCCAAGATTATGACTCGCCATTTCCTTTCTAGAAATTCATGAGGATGCAAAAGTCTTGCAGGGTGATGATGCTCTGTTTTCACCCTTTAACATTCTAAGCAACTTGCTACAAATCTTGCAACATCCCTTTTCATTCCTTTCCAAAATTACAATGGATTTACATTATCCAACAACTTAGTTACTCTGAGATTTCAAGAATAAGGTGTTGTATGAACTTCTTTCCACACTATATTCCTTAATTGCTTAGAGTCAAGTACGTAGATTCTTCCCTTAAGCCTTAATAAACCATCAAATTCAAAGTGAAGTCCTTCATACCTTGGATTTTGTAGATTATACAAGAGTGTGTTGTGTGGTATCACAACACCCCCCATATTTCCCTTAAAAAAAATGTGGACCCCCTCTTTTTTTGCTACCTTTTTCCCTTGTTTTGCTTTTTGCTTCCTCTAGTGTGCTGCTTTAAGAGGAAATGATAAAATGATGGGATCTTGATCCAACTTGCCTGAACTGTACTTAAGTTTCTATTTTTTTAGACTTGGAGTGTTTACAAAATCTTTTCCTTATCCTTATTAACCAATCAAATCCTTGAGTCCTAGGTATCATGTGTTGTTTCTATAAAGATAGTGTATCTTTTGCAAGTTTCGATATTTGTGCAACTAGTTGTCACACCCTATAAGTTGTCACCTAGGTAAAATTGCCCCAGTGTTTGTGTGTTAGCTTTTTTACCTAGTTAGCCTGGTAGTGGCTTTTCTTTTCTTTGGAATTGAAGACTGAAAGTTTTTGCACAAGTTTTGTTTTGAACCAATTTGGTCCCGCTTGTACTTTGTATCAGTTATTCTTTGCATCTGGTCCTCATGAACCTACTAAGTAAAAGTCTCAACTTCAAGTAATTATTTAAAGCCCAATGTCATATGATTCAATCCTTATTGATTTTCAATTGTTTAGCATCCAAGATGGATTTTTTCTCTAAGGCCTTTTTCCTCATAAGAATTAAAGTGGCATGCAAATGTACCATGTTGGCAACCTGTGCCACTTTCCTCTCAAAGGTGGGCACCTGCATAGGAATCAAGGAGTTCATGATTTGAACCCTAATCTGCCATGATTGCACCTTTATTCAGGGTATTTAATGCATAGTAAAAAAAATAATGAAGGTGGAAAACAACACATGTACTTGACACCACCTCGAGCATGTAGTTGCTTCTATAACACTCTACCTCATGCGAGATTACTTATGTGCAAGGACACCAAAGAATTAAAACCCAGATTGTGGCATGCAAGGAAGAGTAAGTTTCATAATGCTAAAGAACAGAACTGCTAGGGTTTGAATCTGCATTTATTCATCACATTATCAATGAAACCAGGTACGCTTCTAGTAACTAAATTTCTATAATTCTTTTATGCATGTATGACTCTAGTTAAATGAAATTACTGTTGGTTAGGTTGCTAAAACACTAATTATTTCTAAAGAATTTAACCTAATTGTAGATTGTAAATTTTGTAAGGAACTTTTATGAATGATTGAAAAAGCCAAGAGAAATATGAGCACTTCTAGAAAGAAGAAAATAGATGAGGAATTCAAATTCCTCATTTCACAAGTTGTATCAGTTGGTGGGACAATTGCATATATTGACCCAAGGGGACTCAGTGAGCATGAATTCGCTATGAGGACTCAACAAGTAGGTACCTCTTAGTGAACCAAGAATATTGTTGCAAGTGGACTGCATTTGGCAGGGGGGTTCCTGCTATCGATGGATCCCTTGAACTGGTATTAGAGTGCATGAGATGGTATGACCCAAACAAGAGGGTCGTTGAGAAATAAGGAAGAGTATATGTAGATCTCTCCATAGAGGGAATCTTGTACACATTTGGGGTCTCCACGTTCAAACTGATGAATTTTTTAGATATGTAGGTCCTTGCCACAACATACCTAAGTGCAGAGGAACAAAACAAGAAGTTTATGCTTTTGACATGGTTTTGGAAGAATCCCTCAAAGCAGATGAGGAAAAACCCAAGGTCAATATTTATTCAGGAGGTTCAAGACATAATAACCCTATTGAGCATGATAGATGGATGCAAAGATGCTAACAAATTTGAACCCTGGATGTTTGGGCTTATAATGAAAATAATGGAAGGTCCTACACACATTCATTGGGGAAATTTTATCTACGTGAGCAAATAATAACGTTCCCAGACACCCAATCATTCACCATGTCTTCATATGTTGTCTATTCCTGTTCCCTAAGGGAAAATATACAAGGATTGAACAAAGTTGGTACCCTAGGCAAAGAACTAGGGAATAATTTGATTTATGCTCACATGCCCTAGATTACTATCGACCAGTATTGGGAACATTACTAGAGGGTAACTAATGTGTTTTCTATGAAGCTGGTGAGATTAATGGAAGGGCACAAGGCCAAACTATTATCTATTGTAGCAAAAAGTATTATTCGGTCTATTGGGAGCTAGTATATTCAATTCCCTACTTTCACTTATATCAAGGTGGAAGGATTTATCAAACACCCCTTGATGCTACCTAGGTACCCAAAAGATAAAATGTTGTTACTAGAATTGGTGAGACATGTGCAACTGTCTCATGCTCTTTTTACTCAAGCACACAATAAAAATTCTGTTAAATTCCAATTATATAAATTCCCTATTATAATAGGAAATTATAAGTATGTTGCAGCCAAAAGTGGTGATATGTGCGAGGAGGAGTTGAAACTCTATGGGTTGGAGTTCTTTGCACTCTAGAAAAAAAACTATGATCCAGAGGAAAACCTTGCCAAGCAAATAGGAAAGAAGTATGCCCATGTTTATCATCTAGAGTATTTTTGGCTTAATTGTGATGATGATCATGATGTGAGGAAAAGGTCATACAAGAGGTTGAAACTAGGAGCAACAAAGATTCTCAAAATTCATGGTGTTCTAGAACAATTGGATATTGATAATGGAGAGGTGTTGAATCTATTTTATGATTTAGACAATTTTTTTGATGAACCCATTCTAGACCCAGATTATACAAAGGAGGTGGTAACCATCGGGGAGATTTCTAAACAAGTATTGACATATACTCAATACTAGATTAATGGTTACATCAAAGTACTAAAAGAAATTGGGATAAATCCCACATACCTACACAATGTTAAGAGAAAGCAAACCATGGTGAATGAATTGGGGTATGAAGGGACTTTTGAAAAGAAGAGAAAGGTTGTAGAAACAAAGGTAGCTAAGCAAGGTGGGGAGGAAGCTCCCAATAATTGAAGTTAGAGAATTTTGATGGTGTCACGACCAACTAGCTAATGCAAGGAAACTCTAGCCACTTCGACCAATGTAATGGAAATGTCAAAGGCGGAATTTTCTTCCACAACAAATCCAAAAGCTCACCCTATGATTGACGGGGATGTGAGAATGAAAACACAAGTGTGTGATAAGACAAGGTTTACATCGTAGAAGGCAACAAATATATTAACTTCTCCACCCTTGGTCAACACGATAGCAATGAGACAAGCTTTAGAAGGGACTCCTATAATTCAAGAAGGTCTTGACCTAACTAAAGAAGAAGTTAGGGAGTAGCTCGAGAAACCGACTACTATGACGAAAGAATTTAAAGAAAAGCAATCTAAAGGAGATCCAATGATGCAACCAATAGTGGAAGAAGTACTAGATACAAGGTCATATCCTAAAAATAGAGAAGAAGATTTTATAATAGGATCACTCTCTCCAGAAGTGGGAAACCTTGAAGAAACAAATGTAAGAGAAACAAGGGACGCTTTAGGTCAGAGCCCCATTCATATTGTTGATAAAGAAGATATAATTGAGGATCAACTTCTATAAAGAAGAGTTGAAGAGACTGTTAAGAAACTATAGATTTATAAAGAACCAGGAGAAAGTTGGGATAAGAACTGATGCAAGAGAATCCAACAGTGTAATGCAATCTTGCATCACCCAAAAAAAATATTTTCTTTATTTTCTTTAGTTGTTTTGAGTCCCATGATGGCATTTAAGGGGTATAAGATTGTTAGGCGTTAGAAATAGTGAAAAATGAGCACTTACTATTTTTAGTAAGTTAGCCAAAACAGGCTAGTATGGACATGAAATTTTACCTCAAGGAGAAGAGCTGAAAAAAATTATGGTCATGAAAGAATCACCTCAATACCCTACACGGTTTGGGAGAAATTAAAGTTTTCGTCCTAGGAAATTTCTCCAATGCAGCTTCAAACTTAGGTATAAAACTTTGGAGGCCCCAAATCAACTCGAAAAGTGGCCAAATTGACCTATAGTGGGTTCATATGTCATAGAGCTTGTCGAGAGATTTCCGATGATATGCAATAATAGTGAATCAGACACCTGGATCAAAATTTATGGCCCTGCGAAGTTGGTCCTCTAAAGAGTGAATTTCATAAAAGTTTCTTCCTAGCCTAGAAATCAAATGGTGAGACTTTTGGCACCAAAACAAAAGGGGAAATTTGAACTTTCTAGAACATTCTAGGGTGGTTATTGGGGAAAATAAAAAAGGGTTAAGTGGGGGTTGTAGAAGGTGGCCTTGATAGTGTAGATTGTGGCTCTGAATAGTAGGTTTTTCTATTCTGAGTTAATTTTGTTGTAATGAATCAAGCCCATGAGGCTGTAGCATGTAAGTGAGAATTATTTTGGTCAAGATAAGACCATTGTTCTTGTCAATGAGAATTATTATTGGCCACAGTTACAACAAGATGTGAAGAATTTTGTACAAAGTTGCAGAGTATGTCAAATGGTGAAAGGAACAAGTCAGAATACATGATTGTATCAACCATTACCTGTACCTGAGAGGCCATGGGAGGATATTAGCATGGATTTTTTTCTTGGTTTGCCAAGGACACAAAGAGGGCATGATTTTGTATTTGTGGTGGTGGATAGATTTTCAAAAATGGTACATTTCATTCCGTGTCATAAGAAAAGTGATATTGTTCATGTTGCAGAGTTGTTTTTCAAAGAGGTGGCGAGACTACATGGTCTACCAAAGAGTATAGTTTTAGACAGAGATACCAATTTTTTTGGTTATTTCTAGAGGACATTATGGAAGAAGTTGAAGATAGATGTGAAGTTCAAATTTTCACACCATCCACTGATCGATGGAAAAACATAGGTGGTGAATAGGAGTTTGGGAAACCTACTAAGATGCTTAGTAGGAGATAAACCAAAGGGATGGGATTTGATTTTACCACAAGTGGAATTTTCTTACAAAAATTCTGTCAATAGGAGCACTGGTAAATCACCATCCAGATTGTATATGGGAGTAGTCCAAGAATTGCTTATGAACTGAGAAATATGGATAAGGGGGAGAAGAGTAGTGCTGAGGCCAAAGATTTTGCTAAGCACCTGAAGAATTTGCATGAAGAGATGAAGAAACATATCAATAATATGAACTCACAATATAAGGCTCAGGCAGCTTAGAAAAGGAGGCACAAGGAGTTCTAGGTAGGATATGAAGTCATGGTTCATTTGCAAAAGGAAAGGTTTCCAGTTGGTACATACAACACGTTAAAGATGAAGAATTTTGGACCATGCAAGATCCTGAAGAAGCATGATTCAAGAAATTTTTATGATGTAGAGTTTCCTAGTGGAATAAACATTTCTCCTGTGTTCAACATTGATGATTTGAAATAGCATCATGAAGGTGATAGAGAGGGGGGACCGATAAATGAATAGTTGAAAATTCTAACACCTACTTTAGAGAAGGAAGAGATAGAAGAAATCCTGGATAGCCATGTGGGTAGAAGCACAAGAAACAAGCAATATGTAGAGTACTTGGTGAAATGGAGAGGAAGGATTGTTGAAGATTCATCATGGTTATCTGAGGCTGAGGTTAATCATCTTGGTTTCCCTCTAACTCCTGAGAAGTGATAGGGTCACTTTTCAAATTACCCTGGGTCTCTGATGTAGGTGCATCTAGCGGTGTAGGGAAATCTTTCATCACCCAAAAAAATGTTTTCTTTATTTTATTTAGTTGTTTTGAGTCCCATGTTGACACTGAATGGGTATAAGACTGCCAGACGTCAAAAATAGCAAAAAATGAGCACTTACTATTTTTAGTAAGTTAGCCAAAATGGGCTCGTATGGATGTGAAATTTTACCCCAAGGAGCAGAGCTGAAAATTTTTTTTGGTCACGAAAGAATCACCTCAATACCCTGCACAGTTTGGGAGAAATTAAATTTTCCATCTCGGGATATTTCTCCAATGCAACTTCAAGCTCAGATATAAAACTTTGAAGGCCTCCAAATAGCTCAAAAAGTGGCTGAACTGACCTACAGTGGATTTATGAGTTGTAGAGCTCGTTGAGAGCTTTCCGATGATATGCAATAATAGCGAATCAAACACCCATATCAAAAGTTATGGCCCCATGAAGTTGGTCCTCTAAAAAGTGAATTTCATAAAAGTTTCTTCCTAGGCTAGAAATCAAATGGCAAGACTTTTGGCACCAAAACAAAAGGGGAAATTTGAACTTTCTAGAACATTCTAGGGTGGTTATTGGGGAAAATTAAAAAAAAAGGGTTAAGTTGGGGTTGTAGAAGGTGGCCCCGATAGTGCAGATTGTGGCTCTAAATAGTAGGTTTTTCTTTTCTGAGTTGATTTTGTTGTAATGAATCAAGCCCATGAGGTTGTAGCATGTAAGTTTTGAATCTATAATTCCATTATTTGAAAATAATTGAAAGTGGGTTGTTTTTCTATCTCACATTTTCTGTGTTGGTATCTATTGTTGTGATATTTGTGGGTTTTGGGCAGTGTGGCCCTTATCAAGAACAAAGGTATAAATTCCTCATAGACCTTGGGTGATGAACCAATAATTGATGAGAATCTTGATGTTTTAGGACAACAGGAAAATAATGCTCCAAGGACTAATTTTAAGAACATGGTAGGATAGGAAAATGTAAGTCTCATAGAGGAGACAGTGAGAAATCAAGGTCATTGAGAATCCATACTGATGAGGACAAAAAATGTTAAGGTTTTGGAGGTTGTGATGGGAAATGTTGAAAATTTGAGAGAGGAAGTTCCTGAACATGTCGATCATCAAGAATGAGGTAATACCGAAGAGGTAGTACAAAATGAAGAAGCACTCAATTGGTTAGTCAGGAAATTGGCTTCACCATTGGAGGTGGAATTAGTGCCTCTAGATTTTAGAAGTTTAGTGCAAGGAATAGAAACCCTTAAACGTAGAGTCGGAGTAAAGACAAGACATGCTATGAAAAAGAATGCAGATGTATAAAGAACTCTCTAGATAGCTACTCTAGTAGGAGAGAAAATCAAGCAAGAAATAATAGGTAGGAATTATAGGGTGATGAAAATTGTAGGACATTCGTCATGTGGACAAGGGTTAAAAGAGATACAAGTAAATTTAGAAACTATTGTCACCCAAGTGAAGAAGAATAAGAAAAAGAAAAGAGAATTAAAGTAACAAATTGCTTTCCTAGAGAATTTCGTTAGGTCACTAGCCCAATCTGGTCAGTCACAGACTAAATTATTGTAGAATATAGTGCTAATGACCAAGTAGTAGGTAGATGCTATCACGACGCTTTGCCATAAGGTGAGCATTTTTGAAGAATGGATGGTGTACTTGGTTAGGAAAGAAGAAGAGTCAATAAGGGATGCAATTGGGAAGTGCAAAGAAGCATTCTGTTGGTATGACAAGTACAAAAGACTTGAGGGCGAATGTCGATTTTGGAAAGAACAAGATGATGCAAAAGGGTGGAGGCTAAGAGTTCTTCTTCAGACGGATGCCTGCGAATTGATAAATGAGAAGATCGCCACGGAACAAGAAGTTCCAGTATTTGAGAAATGGAGGATACAATTGAGTTGGGAAAGTGACACTTTATTAGAATGTGTAAATGGATTGGAAAACATCAATGATACATGTAAGAAATTGATAGATAAGGATGAGAGATT
The DNA here is from genome assembly GCA_007258455.2 of Sequoia sempervirens. Classification (NCBI taxonomy): domain Eukaryota; kingdom Viridiplantae; phylum Streptophyta; class Pinopsida; order Cupressales; family Cupressaceae; genus Sequoia; species Sequoia sempervirens. The sequence continues at coordinate 559,451,876 of VDFB02047230.1, forward strand.
TATTGAAATGCTAGCTGGGAAAAGCTATGATCCTTGAACTTTAGGACAAAATGACAAGGAAGTAAAATCTTTCAAGGAATGGATCGAAAAGTGAATAAGGATCCTTTTCAGTCGTTAAGTCGAGGGTTTATAGATGATATCATAAGGTGCAAGAATGCTATAACCAAGTATGAGACAAAAGTAATGCATAGAAATCAAAATAGCATTCAAATATTAGAAGAATATGCTAGGAATAAATATAGTTGGAAGTAATTCAAGGCATTCCAAAAGAGTGTATGCATCAAGTGTTGATTGCTTTCCAGAATTACTAGTAGAGAACATGCAAAGATGAGTCTTTAGGCCAAGAGTTCAGTGAGGAAGAATAGGTAGTTGGGTACCGGAGGTCGGAAGTTTTATGCATGAGTATAGTCTTGAAATGAATTTTGTAGGTTTACTCTTGGATTCAGTGAAGACAATTAATCCTAGAGGTTTTGAAGAATGTTGATATTTTTGTTTTTTGTGCAAAGTACATGTGACTTAGAGCCTAAAGTTTGAATATTTTTTTTAAGCAAAAGTGGCAAGCCACTATATTTTATTATATATATATGTATAAATAAAGATTACAAAAACCTAGTTCAAACGAGCATATCGATAGAAAGAACCAAGAAGAAAACCTCCAGTTGTAGCTTGATTAATTACAAAAAATTCTTACAAAGATGCCAACCACCCCGAGAAGCACTAAGTTTAGCACAAAATTGATCTTTTGAGATCATTACATAATAGACCCAATAAAAATATCTTCACTTTTTGTATATACTCCTGACTGTGAACAAGAAGATTTCCTATAAGATTACTTAACTACGCCTATTTCCCAAATTTACTAAATTGTCTCCCTGACCTTCCACACCAATGAACTAAACATGGCTTGCAGCCTGAGCTTGAAAATTAATTGTAATATTAATATCTAGAATCTGCACATTAACCCTATTATCTTGATGGTTTCGCATAGGGGACATCTGCTGCAAATCTTGAACACACTCATGAGAAAGGAGAAAGGAAAGAGCATCTAAAGTTTGAATATTGTTGCTGAAGAAAAGTCAAAATATCTTTGACTTTGCCTAGAAAGTTCTGATTCTAGCTATTACTTTCCATGCGCTGCATTTCAATTTATTTCTCTGATTCTCTTTGATGGAATTGAGTTCAACTCTTTGGGGCCTTGTTTCTATAAAAGACCACTAGTTGCTTTATTTTATTTTAAGTTCAAAAATTTTGGATGTCAGAGAATTAAATTTTTTTCAAGTTTTATTCTTTTTCCTGTTCTTTATTCCAATCTAGACTAAAAACTTGTATGTTTCATTAGAATTTAACTAATATCATAGCCAATTTCAAAGCTATTTCTTGATATAAAATCTTATGTAGCTGATTGTTTGTTCCTATCGAACAAGACTATGTTTTGCACCATTTAAGGGTGCATACTGACACTATCTAGTGGAAAATGGCCCCCGTTTCTTTAAATTCTTGCATCATTCTATGCTTAACTATGAAGTAATCTGGTGAAGTATATAATAGTTTTCTTTGGTTTAGTTATTTCTTGAGGCATGCATGGATAATACTTGAGAGAAATTTTACTTTTCAGTAATTTTTTATGTTTTATTTTAGAATAAATGCTTTATATTCTAAAAAATGTTCCAAAAATGATTAATACAAGGAGTTTTGTTATAGGCACGTATTTGAGAAGACAAGTGAATTTCTCCCAATACTCATTTATTGAGGATTCTCCTTGCCCTAAATTCTGAAAGTTTGTTAGCTTTTGATTGAAGTAAAGCTGAGGAAACCACCATTTTCATAAAATTTCCACAAATTCATACCAAGTGAGACTTAAGAAACTTAATCCAAGCTCTATCTTTTTCTTCATCCACCATGTGGATGCTTCCCCAGATATCTGAAAGGCTCCCTAGCTGGCCTTGGTTATTTCAAAGTATTTTCTTATCTCAAAATAGTTCTCCATTTCTGTGAGCCATGCTTCAATTGCATCCCACTAGTGGCTCCCTCAAACTTAGGAGGGGTGACCTTCCTCATATCTTGTGATAATTCATTTGCAAGTTGCTTCCTCTTGATTCCTTAAGATTTTTATTAGGATTTGTCACTATCATGACCACTTAAAGTGGTATGGCCATTAGAAATTTCTCCTTCCTCTTCATTAGGAACTTCTTGTTCTTTCCTATCTTCTCCTCTCACCTCTTGCTTGAGGTATCCAATTATTTCCTTAGTTTTATTCATCACGACCAATATCCAATCCAATTTAGCCTCAGAGTTTTTCACATTTTGTTCCACCTCATGTCTACCCCAAGGTTGGTTTTTGTTCTAACCATTTCCAAAAAATGAAATTACAGATTTAGAAATTACAGGCTACAACCTCATGGTCTTGATTCATTACATCCAAATCAACTTTGAAAATAAAATCTATTATTTAGAGCCATAATAAACACTAATGGAGCCAACTTCTACAACCTCCACTTAACCCTTTTATTTTACCCAATAACCGCCCTAGAATGTTCTAGAAAGTGTAACTTTCCCTTATGTTTTGGCGCCAAAAGTCTTGTCGTTTGATTTCTTTCCTAGGAAACTATTTTAATGAAATTCACTTTTTATTGGGGCAACTTCGTTAGGCCATAACTTTTGATTTGGGTGTCCAATTTCTATTATAATATATCGTTGGAAAGCTCCCGAAGAGATCTACAATTTTGACACCATCACAGACCATTTTGTCCACTTTTCAAGTCATTTCAAGGCTTCTAAGGTTTTCAAATTTGAATTTGAAGTTGCATTGGAGAAATTTATCAGGATGAAAAATTTAATATCTCGCAAACCATATAGGGTATTGAGATGATTCTTTTGCAATTGAAAATATTTTTCAATTTTTCTCCTTGGGGTAAATTTTCAGGTCCATACGAGCCCATTTAGGATGACTTACTAAAAATAGTAAGTGATTGTTTTTCACCTTTTCTAACTTTTGACTATCTTACACCTATTAAGTGTCATCATGGGACTCAAAACAACTAAATAAAATAAGGAAAACATATTTTTTAGGGTGATGCAAGATTGCCCCTACACCACTAGATGCTCTTGCATCAAACATCCAAGGTTGTTTGAAAAGTGAGCCTGTCACTTCTCAGGAGTTAGAGGGAAACTAAGACAGTTAACTTCAGCCTTAGAAAACCATGATGAATCTTCAATAGACCTTCCTCTCCATTTCACCAAGTACTCTGCATATTGCCTTTTTTTGTGCTTCTACCCAAATGACTATCCAAAATTTCTTCTATCTCCTCCTTTTTTGAAGTATGTGCTAGAATATTCCATTGTACTTCTACTATTTCTTCATCAATTACTCATTCATGATATTTTGTTAAATTTGAAATGTTAAACACAAGTGAAATATGAATTTCATTAGATAACTCTAACTCATATGCATTTCTTGAATCATGCTTCTTTAGGATCTTGCATGGTCCAAACTTCTTCATCTTTAACTTGTTGTATGTACCAACTGGAAACCTCTGCTTTCGCAAATGAACCATGACTTCATCTCCTACCTGGAACTCCTTATACCCCCTTTTCTGATTTTCCTTAACCTTATATTGTGAGTTCATCTTATTGATATGTTTCTTCACCTTTTCATGCAAATTCTTCATGTGTTCAGGAAAATCTTCAACCTTAGCACTAATCTTCTCCCCCTTATCCATCTTTGTTAGTTCAAAAGTAGTTTTTGGACTACTCCCATACACAATTTGGAATGGTGATTGACTAGTGCTCCTATTGACATAATTTTTGTAAGCAAATTCTTCCTATGGTATAATCAAATCCCATCCCTTGGGCTTATCTCCTACTAAGAATCTTAGCAGGTTACCCAACTTTTATTCACCATCTCTATTTGTTCATCAGTCTATGGTTGGTGTGCAAAATTTAACTTCAAATCTAGCTTCAACTTCTTCCATAATGTCCTCTAGAAATAACCAACAAATTTGGTATCTCTGTCTGAAACTATATTCTTCGTTGGACCATGTAGTCTCACCACCTCTATGAAAAACAACTTTGCAATATGAACATCACTGGTCTTATGACACATAATGAAATGTTCCATCTTTGAAAATCTATCCAACACCACAAATGTGGAATCATGCCCTCTTTGTGTCCTCGGTAAGCCAAAAAACAAAATCCATGCTAATATCCTCCCATGGCCTCTTAGGTATAGGTAATGGTTGATACAATCTAGTATTATGATTTGTTCCTTTTTCCATTTGACATACTCTACAACTTTGTACAAACTTCTTCACATCTTGTTGTAACTGTGGCCAGTAATAATTCTCAGTAAAAAGAGTAATGGGATTATCTTGACCAAAATGTCCAACCAATCCTCCACTATGCTTCTCCTTGATTATATTCTCTCATAAAACTCCTTGGAATGCACATTTGGCTTCCTCTAAACAACATCCCATCTTGGATTAAGAAATCCAACTATCTTTTCATATCCAATGTAACAAGTTCCAAATAAGTCTTCAAAGCTTCTACAAAGTCTGGATCTTCAAGATATAAACTCTTGAGTTCATTGAACACACAACCTCTATATTCATCTCTATCAACAAGTTTTTCCTTCTACTCAAGGAATTTTCTACTCTATTTGACCTTCCACTCCTATGCTTTAAAAAAAAGTATAACTCTACAAAGAATAACCCATTTTAAGTGCCTTTGATTCAAGTTTCCTTGACTATTAAGATATTGCAAAGCGTGATGATTAGTATATAAAACAAATTCTTTTGGAAATAAATAGTGTCTCAATTTCTTTAAAGTTTGAACTACAACATAAAAATATTGATCATAGACATAATATTTCTTCTTAGCATCATTCAAATTATCACTAAAATGGGCAACATGCTTACCTTCTTGACTCAAAACAGGTCTTGGAACTACCACTAGCATCACAATCTACCTAAAAGATCTTATTGAAATCTGGAAGTGCCAAAATAGATTGCTTTGTGACCTTCTTCTTCAACATATCAAAACTCTTTGTTGCTCCTATAGTCCATTTAAAATCCTTTTTATCCCCTCTCATTTCTTCAATTAGAGGTGCACAAATACTACTAAAATTCTTAATAAAATTTCTATAAAAATTTGCTAGACTATGAAATGATCTTACCTCTATAACACTCCTTGGCGTAGGCCATTCAATGATAGCTCTCACCTTCTCTAGATAAATTTTAAGACCCTCTATTGAGACCAAAAAATCCTAGATACACCAACTCCCTCTTCACAAAACTACATTTCTTCAAATTAATCAACAGCTTCTCCTCCCTTAGCTTCTCAAAAAAAAATTGGATATGCATCAAGTGTTCCTCCAATGTCTTATTGAAAATCAAAATATCATCCAAATAAATAATAATTTTTGTTCCTAGAAATTCTTTCAATACCTCATTCATAAGCTGCATAAATTCGCTCGGTGCACTGGTCAGCCCAATAGGCATGACTAAACACTCATATAATCCCTCCTTGGTTTTGAAGGCTATCTTCCATTCATATCCTTCTCTAATTCATATCTGGTGATATCCACTCTTCAAATCTATCTTTGTGAAGTACTCAACTCCACTCAAACAATCCATAATGTCATCCATCATCAATAAGGGAAATCTATACTTGATGGTAATCATGTTGATAGCTCAGGAGTTTGTACACATCCTCCATTCTCCATCCTTCTTTAGTGCTAGTAATCCTGGTACTACACATGGACTCAAACTCTCTCGAATCAATCCCTTCCACAACTATTTTTGCACTTGTTTGTTCAACTCTTCATTATTTGCTAGAGTCATTTGATGGGTTGCCTTATTTGGCAAATTGGCTCCAGGAATTAGATCCATTTTATGACTAATTTTTTTTACTGGAGGAAAACACTTAGGTACATTATCAGATACAATATCTTGAAACTCATCCAATAAATGTGAAACCTCTATGGGTATCTCTTTATCATCTTCTCTATCAGCTCTAGGAATCAAAGCATAACACATATGTTCATGCTTCATACCTTCTAAAAAATTTCTTCTATCAACCAAACAGATTTTGGCATTACTACATACCTTTTCCTTTTCCTCTTTCAAGGGCTTCAACTTATGACAAACCCCATCCTTTGTCAAAGAATAAGTGTTGACATTTCCATCATGTACTGCTCACCGATCAAACTGCCATGATCTGCCTAACATATGACAAATGTCCATAGGCATAATATCACTCAATACCTCATCATGGTAATTTCCAATCTTGAAATTTACTAGACATTGTTCATTTACCAAAGCTTTATGGTCCTTTTGTAACCAATCAATCTAATTTAAATTTAGATGCCTTCTCTCCAACCACAACTTACTAACCATCTCTTCTAAAACAAGGTTATGAGTACTAGCTTCATCAATTATAACATTGTAAAATTTACCTTCACACTTACATCTGGTGTGAAACAAATTCTTCATTTGATTTGGTTCTTTCTCCTCATTCAACAAGGCTCTTCTAGTAACAAGAACCTACCCTCTTTCTACATCCTTAGAATGTGAAGAATCAACATCTTCATCTACATGTGCAACTCATGCATTACCCTCATGTCTTCTATTTTTCCTTCCTTGATGTTGAGGACACTCATAGGCTCTATGTTCTTCGCACTGAAAATAGGTTCCACGAAAGCCTCCTCTTATTAGTCCTTGATCAAATCTTCCTCTTCCTCTTTGGTCTCTAGTATTTTAATCATGAGGATGATAGGTGTAGTCTCCTTTCTAGTTCTGGCTGCTATTGGATCCTTCATCCTTCTTTTGATCTTCATTTTGACCTCCATCTGATCATCAACTAATCTTGCCCCCACAACCCCCACCTCTTTGCTTGCTTTCAAACCTTCTATTCAACTTTTCTTCTACCTTTAAAGCAAAATAATATGCATCTTCAATGGTAGACATTCTTAGTAGATCCAACTCTTCTTGAATACTCGACTTCAACCCATTTATGTAACGAGAAACTTTTTCCTTGTTGGCCTCAGAATGGCTTGTTCTAATCAAGACACAATATAATTCTTTTGTATACTCCTTAACAAATTTTACCACTTGTTTCAACCCTTGAATCTTCTTTAAGAAATCTAGCTCATAGTCCATAGGAATGAATTGTTTTTTTAGTTTTTCCACCATTCGGTCCCATCTAGTTGTTTTCTCTTTTCCTCTTCAATTTATTTCTATTTGTACCTCTTTCCACCAAATATTTGCACAACCCTTGAGCTTGGTATTTGCAAATTTGACCCTCTCAGGATCTTCCACCTCCTGATACTCAGAGTACTCCTTGTTGGCATATGGCTTTGAGAGATTGTTTTAGGCTGCTTGTGTTGTCATTGATGGCAATTGGAGTCAGCAATATGGTCCATAGTGTTGAAATTGCTACTACCAACAAGAAAAGTAAGAGACTGTAATCTACCGGCATAAAGTATGAAAAATAGGGTATTCGGTTGATGAGTTGATTTGAATACTTCACCGGATCACTATTTTGTGGTGTGGATCCCTAGGGAAGCTTGTTTAGCATGTATGCTATCCTACTGGTGAGTTTTATGGTGTCGCATTAGTCACAGTACAAGTTGATAAATTCGGTAGAATGATTTATTGTTTATTCTCTCATTTTGGTTGATTTGCTGTGTATGGCATGTCACGGATGTATGAGGGGTATGTGTTCAACTATTTATTATGTTTGGAATTTTGGTTTGGGTCCCTATTATAGTCTATCTGACTTGTGTGGGTATGCATCAATTATAATTAGTGATTTGAGCCAACATAAGAAAGAATATTATATTTTGTTTTAAAGCTGACATACAATGAAATTCTTGTTAACGGGTATATAAAGGAGACCGGAAAATCTCTTTTGAGCATGATAGAAGAGTGTGTGATTAAGAAGAGTGAAGGTGTAAGAGCAAAAAGTACAAAACAATTATGTGAGGTAATATCATAAGATCTATTTGAACAACATAAAGGTTTTTGTATGTAGAGCAGAAGTGTGATCTGGATAAAAGATATGAAATCTAATTTTGTGCTTCATTGGAACTGAACCCAGGTATTTGTAGATGCTAAATTCTTAGTTCAACATTTTTTTGTAATATCAAATATATTATGTAAGGCAGTGAGCCTTCTCTTTTGAGCAGTGAGCTCTAGGCAGTGTGCTTGAATGCAAGTGCATTCCCTTTTTATTATACTTTTAACATAGTATACTTTGTGGATTAATCTCCACTATGGTTTTTCCCCTAACAGGGTTTCCACATAATTTTTTTTGGTGTTATGGTGTTCCTTAATGTGTTTGCATGTTTACTTCTATTTATCTAATGTGAATGCTATTTGTGGTTCAATTATTGTTGTTGATAGTTTAAGGTCTGATTTGAAAATCAAATATTGTGGAACACTGATTCACCCCCCCTCTTAGTGTTCCTAGTGTCCAACACTCCTCCATATCATTGATCCTATCAATCAACTCTTCTGCTTTAAGATTTCTAGAAAATGTAGAAACATCAATCTTTGGCCTTTTCCCAATCTTAGAGATGGCCTTAAATAATCTAACTTGCTTTGGATCTAGTGCATCTTGCTCTTCTTTGAATTTTCATCATTTTTAGCTTCATCTTCACTTTCATCTCCTCTTCTTGGCTCAAACCCTCAACGTATCTCCTCTTGCAATGCTTGAACTTGTTGCTATAGGGCTCTTAAACCCTCTTCTAGTGCAATAACATTTCTTCCACCATCATGATTTCTTCACGAATCCATTTTGATCACTTTTCTTAGAAACCCACAACCACAAGTCCTAGTGCAAACTGCCTCACATTTGGCGATTTGTTTACACACTCAGGAAAACCCAATTTGATATTGCTTGATGAGGGATACACCACCCAAACACCAGAAAAATAATAATAACAAATAATAACACATAAAATGCAAGATAGAAAACAAACCAATTTCAATTATTTTTTGAAAATGAAAATATAGATTCAAAAATTATAGGCTACGACCTCATAGGCTTGATTCATTACATCCAAATCAACTTTGAAAATAAAATCTATTATTTGGAGCCATAATCTGCACTAATGGAGCCACTTTATACAACCTCCAATTGACCCTTTTATTTTACCTAATAAATACCTTATAATGTTCTAGAAAGTGTAACTTTCCCCTTTTTTTGGCACCAAAAGTTTTGCAGTTTGATTTCTTGCCTAGAAAGATATTTTAATGAAATTCGCTTTTTAGTGGGGCAGCTTCACGGGGACATAACTTTTGATTCAGGTGTCTGATTTTCTATTATAATATATTGTTGGAAAGCTCTTAAAGAGATCTACAACATTGAAACATAAGAGGTTGTTTTGTCCACTTTTCAAGCTGTTTCGGGGCTTCTAAGGTTTTCAAATTTGAATTTGAAGCTGCACTAGAGAAATTTCTCGGGACAAACTTTAATATCTCCCAAACCATACAAGGTATTAAGATGATTCTTCTTCCATGAAAAATATTTTTTAGTTCCACTCCTTGGGGTAAATTTTAAGGTGCATATGAGCCTATTTAGATTGACTTACTAAAAATAGTAAGTGACTGTTTTTCATAGTTTCTAAATTTTGACTATTTTACACCCTTTAAGTGTCATCATGGGACTCAAAACAACAAAAGAAAATAAGGAAAAACATTTTTTGGGTGATGCAAGATTGCCCCTACACCACAGGATGCTCTTGCATCAACAATTAGCTCCTATAGAGGCTTACTTAACATTTTGAAATAAAGAAAAATATGATATATGGGGTGTCGCAAAGGTGAAAAGTAGATCCAAAGAGAGACAAAGAGGTCCTATCTTTCCTTAATTCATTAGGAAATGAGATCCACACAATAGAATGACAATCAACCCTTAGGTGACTCAACCCAAGATGTGAATCTACTAATTTCCCTTTTTGCTAGGACAGGGGTCCAGGCCAAATAACACTTTGGGGAGAAAAAATTGAAATAGCAAATCAACTCCAAATTTAGATCTTCAAAGTGTATTAAAGAGATTTAACATAAAAACAAAGGAAACAATAAAATTTCTGGAGAAACTAAAGAAAATAAATTTTGTGCACCTGTCAAAACTTGTTGTTTTTCCAACGCTAATAGGGATTCATTCGCCCTATGGTGAATGAGTCCTGGTATACTTTTCTAGGAAACTCTAAATCATAAATTGAAGCTTAGGAATTGTGAAAACTTGTTGTCCTTGCAACCTTAATAGGGACTCATTCACCGTATGGTGAATGGATCCTGGTAGGCTTTTCCAGAAAAATCTGAATCTGAAATTGAAGTTTGAGACTTGCAATTCCTTCCTATAACTTGAAATCCCTACTCTCGGATCTGAATCTATCAAAAGTATGCAAAATAAATTTGGTGTTTTGTTGGAGGATAGGGGTTTCCCTTGGTCAAACCCCAAGTTTTGTAATTAAACCTTGATGATAAATAAACATATGAAACATGAAATGTGTGTGATCCTAACCTTAAGTATGTATAAGATTAATATTTTTAACAATTCAAAGAAACCCTACACAATTGTGTTAGAATAGGATCCTAAATGAACACGAACAATGTATAAGACCTATAATCCCCTTAATACATCATAATTCTAAATATACCTCTCTTTAGGCTGAAAATGGAATGACCATAGAAGATGGAATCACCTAGGAAACAAGTTATAAGGCTTGGTTGAATCTCATAGTGCTTCTCCCAAAACCTAGAATCCATTATGATTCTTCATATGCATCTATCATCAATTCTTCAATAATGTTTAATTTTTAATGACAAAATGAGCTTGAAGACTTGCAAACACAATAAAATACCGCTCCAAGAATTCACTCTTGCTTGCTCCTTTCTTTGAATATGAATTCTTGCTATTACGACTTGAAAATATAGGTGAAACTAAATGATATAACTTTGTATTTATACATATATTAAGATTAATTCCTGAAATTTAAATATCACAAGCCAACATTGAATTGTGGATTTGAAATTATTAAATATCGCCAAAAACATATTTCAAAGGGGGGTCCTAGGTCTAAATGAGGACCCATTCACCATAATGGTGAATGGGTCCTAGGTCACTTACCTAGGACACACATTACTTAAGGTTGAACATTATGATAAATTAGGGTCCTAGATCTAAGTGAGGACCCATACACCCTATGGCGAATGGGTCCTAGGTCACTTAGCTAGGACACACATCTTCCAAAAATAAGTGTTGTATAATGGAATTTATGAATATCGAGTTTTATCCCTCAAAAATTACATTTAATTAAGCTTGGATTTGAATTAAAGTGACCAATTAACAAAAAATAACCCTAATCGATTAATAAAACCCTAGATTAGTGTGAGAGTGTAAAGGTACACCTTACAACACCGAAAACAAAGCACAATTAAGTCCATTTTATTTAAAAGGGCCCTAAACTTAATGTGAGTATATAAAACACTTACAACACTAAATTAAGGAAACATTAGGCTCATTTTATTATTAATTATTCCCAAATTAAGTGTGAAAAAGGGATACTTTTTCGTACACAACATTTAGCCCCCACTTTAGCAGCCATATGATACTACATGGATATGCAAGCTAAAGGAATTATAATAAACTCTATAAAAGGATACTCATATGGATTCACTAGGGAGAATGAAGCCTCTATTGTCATTATCTGATATCCACAATGGTAAGAACCGTATCCTACAACACAGGTTTGTTAGTCATTCAAAAACCCTCTTATCAAATTTCTATGGAGAATTGAATTCGAGGGTAGATGTATGCCCTTTGATTCCACTTGCTTTATGGAGGTGGAATCAGGGTGAATATGAAACCATATCGAATTACATAAGTCATATCATAGGGTATTTCCAAGTACCATACCACATAATGATAGATATTTGATGAGACTAGAAGTGGAATTATGAATCCAACACAACAAATGACATTGAAAAAAGAGTCCTCTAGCCCCCAATATGCTGATTTGAATAAAATATCCTTCAAATGAAGTAAGCTTTATTTATTATGGCTTAGTATGGGTGATCCCACAATACTGGTTTACAATTTTTGGCCAAACTAGACATTGAACTGAATTTTTCTAACTATATCTTCACTTTTGGGCACCTATAGTGACTAAACCGTGATGAATTTGAAGATGATGCAGACTAGTGATTTGTGAAATTTTTTGTTTAGATTCTAAATATATTTTTTTCAAATTTTTTGGAATTAAATTGCACTTCTTTTTCCATCTCCTTCAAAAACTAGTTTTTTTCAATAAACACCATTTTTAAGGAGTGATGCTCACCATATAACAACTTTTTTTCTATGAAGGATAAAATTCTAATATTTTAGAATTTAGATTTGTAACTATGATATCTAGTGCTTCCAATTGGTTTCATAGTGTTTTATTGAATATTTTTTCCTTAATCAAGTTTCGAAGTCAAACCAATTACAACTCAGACATAGGTGGACCGTATAACACAACTTTTTTTGTATGTATTGAAATTCATTTTTTTTTGTTGGATCAAGGAATTCAATATCTGGTGCACTCATATTTTCAAATTTTTTTTTATAATCTTCTATTTTTCCACATGTGCAGAACAAAGAACTTGATTTTCGGTGAAACATCTACATTCACAAGAAATAAGAAAATAAATATAATAATAAAATTAAATTTATTTAAAATTATACTTTTGGGAAGCTTATAATAAGGACTATGCACTTACAAAAAATAATTTTTAAATGAATTCATTTGATCCCCCAAAACGTAAATCAAAAGTGGTTTTTTATCAACATTTTGATAGGTGTAAAAGAGACTTCGTTATAGGTATGGTTTAAAACTATCAGGGTTCTATCCAAGGGGGTTTGACCAAAGGTAGTTTAATCAAACCCTCTTACATTGGAATGCTTTAAATGAAACTTTTAAAGGATTAAATCATTATATTTTTTAAAAATATGTGATTTCAGCCAAAATTAGAATCTCCCAAAAATTGTAAACCAGCTTTGTGGGATCACTCGTATATACAATTGAAAATGACACTTTTTACTATCATTTGTCATTTACCCTTTTGCAAATTACCGTGGTGCAAGGTGGTCTAGGATGTTGAGAAGATGAGCTTACAAACCTCCCATATTGGATGTCATTTGTGATGAGGTGACACGAGGCACACTTCAACACACATTGAGTGGATTTTGTTCTTCTTTTTCTTCATTTTCATGCATTTATTGTACTTTTTCATGTATTTTTAGGACCCTGGAAAAGATTGGCACAAAGCGTTCATCTTTGTCGCAAAGTTTCCATCACCAGTGCAAAGTGTCCAAGACCCCCCATCCAAAAATGGCATAAGTGTCCAAATTGTCCACAAAACATCTTAGAGAAACTTTAGTGTTATATAATTGATAAATTTAGAATTTATTTTATGTATTTTTTTTATTTTAGGTTCGAAACTTTAGTGTTATTTAATTGATAAATTTAGGATTTATTTTATGTATTCTTTTATTTTAGGTTCCTCCTCGAGCCAGACAACATCTCAGAGGGAAACAATTTTGTTTCCTTTGAGACTCCATCACACGGATATCAAGGACATATGATTTTTTTGGGTATACCACATGCCACCTATGAGGTATCACAATGCTATGATGATAGCCCTAGTAGAGAGATGGGATGTAGATTCATGTACCTTACACCTTGCTACGGGTGAGATGACCATCACCCTTGAGAACATCCACTACATCTTGTGGATAACTATCCAGGGCAAGGTTGTACACTCAACAAACGAGAAATCATACATGCATATGTACGATGATATTATATAATGTTTAGAGTGGCCCATCCAATAGTCCTCCATTGGTCCTTGCATTGAGCTTAGATGGCTACGACATGTGTGGAAACCACTACTTCAACATATCATGATTATTACTACAACACTTGCACTAGTACCAGATAGATGAGGCACCCACTTAGATGGAAGACTAGTTCACATCATTCGAGACATGGAGGATCATAGGATAATTTATGCTTGGGGTCAAAAGTATGCTTGCTCATCTATATTATGATTTGGTAAGGTTTGTATACCAAGAGCTACTAGATAGCATTGTACATTGTATAGTCTTACAGATATGGTGCTTCGAGCACATCACATGTACTAGACTGCTTATATTTCCTACCATAGCAACCATGGGTTACCCACGGGCCTTTAATTATGCACTAAGGTGAGCATGATAGGAGGGAGATTTGTTGCATTGGTAGATTAGATTTGATCAGTTAGATGAGGATGATATCTCTTGGAGACTGTATCTCAAGATTCCACAGTGGATAGATGGAAGACTTGAGCTAGTTAGATAGCAATAAGATCAATTTTTTCTAGGGAGACACGATTACATAGTGAGACCATTCTACTATGATCCTGTCATGCACCAGTTCAGACATGTTTAGGTACCATCGTTGGATCAACCCAGATACCTACGATCAACATGGAGTGCTCCTAGACCTGGGGACACTTGTCATCTTATGATTGAGGATGTGTACATTAGTTGTTTAGAGGATGAGGACCATGATGTGCCCCCGGTCTTTGATGCTAACAACCTAGGCATTACTCAAGCCTACAACCAGTGGTGGTTTGGAGCACATCCAACCCATGTATCTCCCATGCACTACCCTATAGATTGCGCCAAACCTCTTCCAAGTCACAGAGAGGATAGGGATGATGATAAAGTTGATGGATGTCATGCCCAAAATTTTCATCATAAAAACCCAACAATTTTTATTTTTTTAACAACATAAGTTTACAACCTAACACATACCCATTATACCAATTTTACACAACACAACTTCAAAAGTTTACTCAATAGTTGGTAATACTATATTGGATGAGGAACAACTCAAGATTTATCAACCATAGGTTCCTACTACGGAATCCCTTAGTTGGATTTAAAATATGCTTTCCTTAATCTTTCTTTGAATACTATAAACAAAAATACTAGGTTTTTTTTTTTCCCTTCTCTCCCAATGTTAAGGGGTTTCACCTTAGGATTTAATTAGGTGAGGTAGTTAAATTGTCCACCCTCTTTTTTTTTATATATACTTAATATAACTTTATAGATTAATGCATTTGGGTCATCCAATATGAGAAACAACTGTCTAAAAAAAACATTCTTGTGAAACAGTTAGCATAGGTAGATTTATTTTTATTTTTTTCTTCCTAATCACGAAGTTTTAGTCCAACACCTAGCACCTTGGACTGTGTTGTAACACATATGAAAATTACTTATTCCAAATATATCATATCAATGCATTAGATATTATTTGATATAATTTAAGACTTTTATTGAGGATCACTAGCTTTTATTGAATTAATTTTCCCATAAAACTTTAATACATTTGGAAACAATTTTCTTATTTTAATCCAATCTAACTTAATAATAAGGTCGTGTGAAATCATTTTTATGCCGACAACCTTAATAATATTACTAAATCTCATATTATCATTTAATTAATATGTATCAATATTAAAACACATCTTAATATTACTTCCTTTTGACTGAAGTAATAGTACTAACCTCAATGATACTATTATTATTTGATTGAAGAATACTATTAATACTACATCTCATATTAACTTAGTTTTTATTACCACTCTTGATGAATAACATTAGTCATAACATTTATCACTACATCTATCACTAACCTCACTATTACTCCTTAATAATAATATTTCTTATTACTAATGTATAATGCCCATATTTTGCACTTGGTTTTATTTATTATCTAAGATACCAACCCTACCGTTAGCACTAATTTCACTATTACCCTTTCTCTCATGACAATGATAATACCAATATATATTAATACCTTTCCCAAAATTAATATATTAATATTTCCCCATCCTCCAAATAATAAAAATTCTTTTTATCTACATATGAAGAATTTACTTGTCTTAATTATATCCATATTTAATTATATGAATAATAAAGATTATTATAGAGGAATGATTTTATCCACTTATACGTATTAAATCTATTAGCTAAGGAAGAATTAATATAAAATAATATCTACTTTTACCCAACTCTTTTATATGTGTTGCTCCTTTTTTTTTATAAATAATATTTAACTTTTCAAATAACTAAAGTAACAATAAAGGAATCTCTTTTAAACAAAATATGGTGGGAGATACCAATTCTTTATTTTATACCCATTCTTATTGTTATAATTTTTTTTTTTGTTTTGTTTATTAATGAGATCCTTATCAAAAGGGGTGGAGGTATATTTGTGTCCCCTTTATTAAGGGACCATATAAAAGATTGAATGAATGAATGAATGTTTTTAATCACGTCCATGAGCCCAAGCAGCCTATGGGACCCACAAATAGCAAGCGAAGAGACGTGAACCCCAGAAAATGCAAAAAAAAAAAACCTATGTTTCTTTTTCTTTCTGCATCTTGGATCTTCTGTTGTGTATCTTGACCAGAAGATCTGCAAACCCTATTATCTTCTCTTCTTCAAACAGATCACCCAATTTGTTCCCTTTTAATGTCTCAGTATAATTGATCCGAATGTCCTTGTAAGCCGAACATTCCCTGATGTAGTGCCATTCTGTCTCAACCACTCCTTGAGCGCAATATCTACACCTTTTGTCTGCCCACTCCTCTTTAGGTATCATCCACCTTCCGGTCTCACATCTAAGCTGGTGCGAACTTGTTCTAATCTGAACTATCAACATTATCGCTTTCCATTTTATTTCCATTCTGATGTAGGTCTTTTGTGTGTGGTCATGCGTAGGGTTAAAATGCTTGACATAGTATTCCTTCTTCCTCCCAAGTGGCCCTTTCCACATGCTTTCTTTGAACTTTCCTTGCACATACCTTTTTATTTCCCTATTGGCATTTGGACACTCACTTATGCTAATACCCCACTTGCTCATCCATTTGATATTATGTTTCATCCACGTGCTCTTTCTTCTATCTAATTTTTCATTTGCTACCATTTTTGGCCAGCGATGAGTCTCCATGTTATCTAATCTTCTTAGATAGCTTAGCAACCGAAACATAGAAGATTCTTCAACAGGGAAAGCCCCAGCCTCAGCTAGAACAATCTCATAAGGGACAGTAGATTTAATCCTGAGACTCTGTGTGATTAAATGTTTTTGTAATCTCTTTATCTGTCTCCACTTTTTTGCTGAGGTCTTGCTACCCAAAACTTCACATCCATATAGTACCATTGGAACAACTAAAAGCCCAAAAAGAGTTTTCTTTGTCTTCCAATCCCATAACTCGGCCCTTTTGCATCTATTGAATAAGGTTCTTGACCTCATAAGAACTAAAGTGCATGGGGGTTGGCGTGGGGCCCAAAAGAAATTTATCTTTTTTACACCACAACTATTGCATTAAAAATTACAAGGACAATTTTCTTACGATGTGTTCACTTAGTTATTTAGACTTGCCCTTACTTCATAGCTAACCAAGGCAATAAAGAAATTAAAAGGTTTTTCTATTACAATTTCACCACTATTTTTCCGCATTCACCATCTGCTAGCAAGACTTCGTTCTTTACAATACCTATTATACAGTCCATTATTTCTATAGTACATGGCATTAACTCACTGTTTTATTTAAATATTAGAGGGGCATTTACTAGCATGTACTCGTACCAACATTCCCAGTCTTCACCTAATTCACTTGCCACATGTGGATGCAATTAAACCTTGACGTATGAGAAAATAAAGAAACACTATTTTCCTCTTACATGCAGTTGAATTTATTAATCTGACCAACCTATAAGTTGTGATGCCGAGAGCAGGATACTATCTAGTTTTGATAGCTAAGTTCGTAGGCTGGGGAGATATAATAATAATAACAATAACATCCTCCTTATGACACAAATATGGAATTAAAGAGGAGTACGTGATGAGCTGAATAATCTAGACATACGGGGTTGCGTATTAACTTGCCTTAAGCATTTGATGACTAACGCATCCAAAGCTATAATGTAGCGACCACATGGGATGAATTAACTTACCACCACTCGACCCCATAAATGATAGATCTCCTTGCATATTTTCTTGTGCATGCATCAAAAAAGAAAAATATGTGATCATCAATTGAAGGGATGGGTGGTTGAGGAAAGGTACATGCCTCAATTGAATGTGTGTCAGAGCCTTTAGATTTTTCCTTCTGTTTGCCTATTGTAGTGGAGGTGATAATACAACGCTGACACCAATGGTGGCGGCCAAAGAGAAGTCAGCCTATACTAGGGAAAGAAACGGCTGGGAAAAATAAAGAGTGTCGAACCAGACTTCTTAAACCAAGCATTATATTCGATCTTTATTTATTTTTCAATTTACTTTCAACTATGATTCATACTCATCAAGATGAAGAGCCTAAGCCAAGGACAAGGCTACCATAACTCTATCCTTTTCTTTCATGCTTAGTTTGCAGGTCCATAAGGCTACCAAACACCGACCCATACAGGCTCAAATGATGTTTAAAGTTATCCAACTCGTCCACTGATAGGAGTAACCAAAGGGAGGCAACACACAATTTTTTTAAATATATATAAAAATTATTATAGAACTGGAGGGGGGGGAACACCTCTCCCCACAAGCTCACGACCCTCTTGTTGGGGTTGCACCTTCAACAGGGATGCACCCTCTCTCTTTCTTTTTATTGTTTGTAAGTACAATCTTAATTTTTTGTTTTCCTAACATTTGATGTATTCAGAATACTGTTCCTTGCAATCCATTTTCAAATGGAAAGGTCACAATTTTTCATCCTTCTAGTCATATGTTTATATCAGTTTAAGCCTTATGAGTAGATTTATACTTTAGTGTTTTATATGAATACTGACCAGTGCCACAATGAAACTACAGTTTAGTAATTGACTTGTTTTAAAATTATTTCATTGCTAATTTCCTTCCAAAATATTCATTATGCCATTTTTGGAAAATAACATTCCCTTCTTCGCCTGAAAATATTCATAAACGACCCAAACATACTGACCTATCATGCACACAAGTAAATTACCACTGTATGGTAGTAGGTAAATAAAATAAATGATTCTTTATGAACATATATCTATATATAAGACCAAGCATACATGTTTATACTCCGGACTTGTGTACACCCCTCAAAATAGCAGGCTTTATTTAATATATTAACTGTTATTATCATTAAGCTTAGTAAAATAGTAAAAACCATTCAGTGAGCATTTAAAATATGAGAGTGAAAGAGGTTACATGTGTATGCCCAACTAATTCTTGATTTAGGCTCTCCTATTCTTACAACTGGAAGATGAGTATATATATTTCTTTCTTTCTTTTTTTCTACAAAGAAAATACAAATGAATATACACTACTACTTCCAAATAATACCTCAGAGTATTCTTCATTCCGAACACTTCCATTACACATTAAAGAGTCTCTCTTCTTCATTTCAGTGGGATATTGATCCCTTAACCAAACATTCCACAATACAAAGGATATATATACATTGAAATGTCCTAAATAACATGATAATGCATTAGACTTTCTCTATTAGATTTCTTCATTTAAGCAAAGTAGAAAACTCAGATTTCAACCTGCATTGTTATAACTAATGTAGAGAACAACTAACTCTTTTTTCTTTTCTTTTTTTTTTTACTTGCCAATGAAATTATCCTTCTCTTTACATTCTTCCATTTTTTTTTTTTAAATAAATACTAAAACAAAATGTTGAATATTAGTATTGTAATGAGAACCCATGAGCCACATGCTAAAGAAATAAGTCTTGTTCTATTCCATCTTTAATAACATAAATATAAGTCTTTTAAAGAATCACCACCTTTGATGCAACTTGGTCTTTTCCATTCTCTTTCATGTTACAACAAAATGCTATCTTTCCATTTTACAAATGAGTTTAAAGAATTACAATGAGACACACACAACTGATTAAGGCTTGCTCTCCACCCTACCATAATGGCATCATGGAGCCTCGTGGGCTCTAGCCATACCCCCGTGTGAGGTATTATTTTAGCTCCATGATGATAAATGGAGTCTTTTCTCATTTTAAGAAAGGGATAAACTAACATAGCACAAATTTCATGCATCTAGGTTTCCTACTTTCTACTTTCAACCATGATCCATACACTATGTCACCTTCTTACACTAACAAGTAAATGAAAATAGGAAGAACTTATCTCTTTTCTTTGTGGGTGTAAGTAAGGATTGAACTCTTTCATCCATCTTTCCTCTCCATGTCAAGCCATCTTCACTATCTCCCCAAATAGGTGGACTCCTCTCCTCTTCTCATTCTTTCTACAATCTTCACTAAAGTTCTCCAAGAGGAGAAGTGGGTAACACACCACTCCTTTGTCTCCAAATATATAGAAGTTTCTCCAATTGCAACTCTTGGATGGGAAGGTGTGGAGTGTACCTCTCCCCATCAATGAAGGTCCTTTCCCTTTTATGAGAACATGCATTTGGACAACCACTCCATCTTTCCACCTCATCCTATTGTCAAAATTCGTCACTCTCCATTATGAGAGCTTTTTAGGGGTCAAATCATGTTGTAGAGGCACTATTGCATGCCCACTTGGCCCCTACCACTATGGTATAGACCCTAGGGGGTTTATTTTTGCACCCTAACCCAAAAATTTGACCAAAAACTCTCATTAAAAGCCCACTCAAGGTTCTATCCGAGTTTCAAACTTAACTAGGGGTTTCCAAGACCTAATCCCCACTCACACCTTAGATAAATCCCATCAAAATACTGTCACAACCTTATCCCTCCAATACATTAACTCTACTTGCTTCTAGGTCCTGGATGGAGTTGAATTTATATCCTCTACAAGAAGTCTTTTGATTTGCACTTGATGGTTCTCCCTTCTCATGCTAGCATGTTGTTATCTTCCTACACATTACCAATACAATCATAAGTAACAATTATTTATCACGTTAATCTGTTAGTTGAATATTCTAAATTTTAACTACAAAATAATCCATTTAAATTTCAATTTGTATTCCACAATATACAAGTACATTCCACCTTCATGATAGAGACCATAAAACATAATTTCAAAATGAAACGCAATGATATTTCCCATAGATCACCTTATTTATCATCCCCCATATGTCTAATTATTACTTCAAGAAAAACATATAACAAGTTAGGGTGATATTAAGTACATGCAAGGCGGGGTCTTACAATGGAGATACAGATGATGACACTATGCCTGACATATTTTTGGATATAGATGAGGATGAGGAGGATCCCCAACCTATGAGTGCGGATACAGATGAGATAGAGGAGGATCCAGATGCCTTCGAGAGGAGAGATGCACCTCCTACTAGGGTCACTAAAGTACATGCGGTAGCCACATCAAAGATCCACACTCATGAGCGTGGAGAGGTGAGTGGTAGCGGGCCATCCACACTTCCCGCATAGAGAGGGACCACCATTGTACGGTTATACCCCAACTGGCGGACTAGAGATCCAGGTGATGATTTGATATTTATGTTCTTTCTTTACACTTTTATCTTTATGTATATTTTTTTATATATGATGATGATGTGTACTAATACCTATTATGATTTCTATCTTACAAGGTCCACACGAGAGTGGCATGAGCTCTACCAGCTAGTGACCACTAAGATAGTGCCTCCACTGTGTGTAAAGGATGATACACTTCTAGAGTACATGCCCCCACCTTCTACAGGGAAACATGTAGACCTCTTTGAGTCAGTAATGAGATTAGGCACAACATACGAGAGTGCCACTAGTCATGTTGACCGAATTCTAGCAGAGCTTTCAACACTTTGAGCATTTCAAGGTCCTATTGACAATAGGACAGAGGATGCCTTACAAGAAGAGATCTTGAGGCTACAGGAGGAGTTAGGTAGGGTGCAGGAAAATAGAGATCAGATAGATCGAGAGCACATCAAGGCACTCATACAGGAGGCAAGAGCGGTTGGACTAGCAGAGGGCCTACATGAATTGATGAGTAGGTCACGATCACATTCTATTGTATCATGATGAATGCGATCACCACTAGTCCCCGAGGGGTCTAGCAGCCATAGACCCTATTAGAATTGTATTCCTTGATATATGTACTTGAAATTTTGATGATATATATGATATATGAGTATTGATGATCTTATGTTTAATTAAATGTCAATGTGATTTATTAAATATCTTTTGTAAGAATGTTTAATAAATATCTCCATGATTTAATGTTTATGTGATCTAATTAAAAAAAATTCAGTTTATATTAGATACTACAATGTGATGAAGCATGCTATGTTAAATTAAATGCACCTATGATCTAATAACATTAAATGCATATAAGGATCTAAATTAACATAACACAAGATTTTCTTTTGAATAGTATGGAAACTAAAGTAATAATTCAAACCAATTGAACAATCACTTTAGACTCTAAGACACACTATTATCATTTGTCAAAGAATGGAGCAATGCGAGATAAAATAGAACACCATCTACCTAATCTAACAACACTGCTTTAACACACTATTCAAAAGAGAATGCTATGTGTAATATCGACACAAATGAATGACATAAATAGGTTCTTTTAGAGTGTAGCATCCATTTTTGTTAATGTGTAGGCACCAAACCCATAGTTTTCTTTGATTACATAAAGTCTTAACCAATTAGGGCTAAATTTTCCTTTTTCGTTTGAAAGAGCATTTACATTACGCTAATTTTTGTATAACACCAAGTCACCTTTATTAAATGCATGAGGGATGATATTATCAATAAAACTACATTGCACTCACTTAGAATAATCTTGGAGATGCTTGAGAGCATTGATACACTATTCATCAAGCATTTCAAGCTAATGCAATCGTTGCTCTTTATAAGTAGTATCGTCGATAAGCCCTTTAAGAGAAATTCACAATGAAGGAATTTATAACTCCAAGGGAAATATTACTTCAACACCATAAACAAGGTTATAGGGAGTATTTCCAATAGATGTTATAATACTTTTACGGTAGGCCCACAACACACAAGTTAGTTGAGTATGCCAATTCTTGTTATGTTTACTTACTATTGTTTGTAGAATTCACTCAAGAGTCTTGTTAGCTTATTCCTCTTGTTTTTTTTATTGTGGGTAATATGGTCTGGAAAATCGATGTTGAATATGAAAGGTTTCCAATAATTTCTTCATGTCATTTTTCTTAAATGGAGTTCCATTATCCAAAATCAATGTAGAAGGGAGACCAAAGTGAGCAATAATGTGTTCCAATATGAAATGGCATATTGCATCAACTATTGTGGAACGAAGAGGAATAGCTTCTACCCATTTTGTAAAATAATTAGTTGTACTAATGATAAACATATGTCCAATGAAAGAGCATGGTGATATTTTTCCAATAAGATCTAAACCCCAAACCGAGAATGGCCAAATAGGAACTTGGGCATGAAGCTCAGAAGTAGGAGCATGAATCAAATTTTTATGTTATTTCTTAACATAGGCAAAACAATCTTGTTCCATATGTCTTCAGTAGTATCCTATTCAAACTAACTTTTGATCTAACAATCTTCCTCCAAAATGCCCCCCACAAGCACTTGCATGAGCTTCATCAAGTGCTATGGGGATTTCAGATTATTTATGATATCTAAGTAAAAGACCATTAAATGATGTTCTGTATAACACGTCTACAAGGATTATGTACTTAGATGTGATTTTTCAAAGATGAGTTTGAGTGTTCTTAGTTGTAGGCTCAGGAAAAGTACCTTCTTTTAAATAGTTGAATATCATTTTGTATCACTAGTTAGAGTTTTTAGTATCAGTTAATAAAAATTCTTTGATTTTATCATCTATTGATGCTTTAGGGATCATTTGGACTATAAATGTGAAATCAACAAAAGGATTGTTAGGAGATACAAGGGAAGCAACACTTGCCATTGCATTTGCATGTCGATTATCCTTTGCCGTTATATTTTTGATCTTATATGAGTCAAATTTATCTAATAATGTCATCATGAGGTATTTATATCAAATGAGCTTATCATGTTTTTCTTGATATGAACCATTTATTTATTTAATAACTAATAGGGAACTACCAAATATAGAGATGTGTTGGAAACCTAATGCTAATGTTACATGTATACCAATGATTAAAGCTTCATACTCTATATTGTTATTTGTACATAGGGAGTTTAAAGGAAAGATAAAGGAATAGGCTTACCCAAAGGAGGAATTATTATAACCTCTGCCTCAGAGCCAATTTGACACTTAGAATCGTCAAAGTAGAATTCCCATTTTTCTTTTTCTTTTTGAATAGTTGACACATTCTCATCAGGGAATGAGTCCATATTAGGTAATGCTAAGGGAGAGGGAGCATCAACTAATTGGTCGGTCAAGGCTTGTCCTTTGATTTCATTTTGAGAGATAAATTTAAGATCAAACTTAGTTAACAACATAACCCACTTAGCTAAGCATCTCAATAAATCTATTTTAGCAAAAAGGTGTTTTAAGGATGAAACTTCATCATCACATGAATTTTGGTGTTTAATAAGTAGTTTCTCAATTTACTAGTAGTAAATACAAGAGCCAAACATCATTTTTCTATCATTGTATATCGCATCTCATAATCCACCAAGGTCGGATAATGTAATAAATGAGATGTTCTCTACCATTGTCATCTTGTTGAGCCAACAATTCTGCAAGAGCATAGGTAGATGCTGCTATATAAAGGATAAATAATTTGTCTTGCATAGTGGGTTGTAAAATAGGTGGAGTAGCAAGATAATATTTCAAACTCTCAAAGGCCTATTTACAATCCTCATTCCACTTAAACGTAACCTCTTTCTTAAGGAGTTGCGTAAAGGGTAATGTTTGGTCTACTAAAGATGCTACAAAATGATAAATAGGTTTAATTCTTCCTTGTAAAGTACACAATTGAGAAATGTCTTTAGGAGGTGGCATGTTAATGATAGCATCAACTTTCTTTGTGACCACCTTAATATCTTTGTAGGATACTATAAAACCCAAATTTTTTCCACTATCCACACTAAAGATGCTTTTTTGAATTCAATCTCATGTTATATTTTCACATTCTTTCAAATATTTTATGAAGGATGTTAACATTGTTTTGTCAAGTTAAATATTTGGCTATAATATCATCAACATAATCTTCCAAAATCTTGTTTATGTAATCATGAAATATCAATGTCATAGCTCTTTTATATGTTGCACTTGCATTATTTAATCCAAAAGGCATAACCACCCAATTTTTTTTCCCTAAGCTATAGTAAATGCTATCTTATATTGATCTTTAGGATTGATAAATATTTGATTATATCCAGAAAATTTGTCCATGGATGACAACAAAGCATGTCTCGTAGTTGAATATACTATCATGTCAATATTAGGAAGGGGAAAATCATCTTTTAAAGATGATTTATTCAAAGCACAAAATTCCATACACATCCTAATACGATTATTAGGTTTTGTGACAACAACAATGTTTGATATCTAAGGAGAATAATTGATAGGTCATATAAAAGCATCTTGAAGAAGTTTCTCAATCTCATATTTAACCAATAAAGCTATCTTAGGATTCATCTTTCATATTTATTGTCTTACTAGTTCAGCATCTTCCTCAAGAACTATGTTGTGTCACTATCTTAGCATCGATACCTAGAATATCTGAATAAGCCCAAGCAAAAAATTTCATGAAATTCATGTAGTAATGTTGCTTGATCTTCTTGTTCATCTTCACCAAGGAACTTCCCTATTTGAATCACTCTTTCTTCATTAGTTTCACTCTTTCCTTTATTAGTTGTATCCATTGGTATGTTGATTGTATCTCCCAAAGGAAGTGAATTTTGTCTTAGAATTTCAGGATTGTGTTTGTCTTTTTCATTGTCAATTACATTAATTTCCTTTTCTTCATCCACTTGTTTAGCACTAACCATAGCACAAGTAACCCATTTTTTCTTAGGTGGAGTAAATGAATTGTTACAAACACCTAAAATTTATTTCAAAGCTTCATCATTCTCAAAGTATTGCAATGATTTTTTACATGTTGTAATGATCAATTCAATATGCTTCAAAGTGAGAGTTGTCTTAGAGGAGTTACACATGACTCTGTTGATGTTGAGTGAGGGTCTTTTTGTTTCTTGCGTTATATTAGAAGGACAATATCCAAGACCACTTTTTGTTTCTTGTGTGTTAGGCTCTATAGGAACATGGATGCCTTGTTCTTTTCTTCCACATCCTTTTCCACTGTAACCAAGTTGTTTCACAAGATCATAACCTCTTCCATAAAGTTTCTCCATCTCTTTTGGATTTGATGGTTGTTGGTAGTCTATCTATAGTTCCCCTCATGCTATTCCCTAGTAGACTGATAATTATTCTGTTAGGATAGACATTATGACACTTTTTTGATGTTATATTTACTACTTTGATGATACTCGATGACACTTTGATGTTTTGTTATTACTTGACTTATGCATATGCTATGACAGTTTTATGGACTTATTGGTTTATGTGGATTAATTTAGTTATGAGCATTTTGGGGTTATCTGAACATGGTTACTATTTGTTTATTTAGTGACTGTTTGATGAGTCTTGGTGAGAGGAATAGTGTTGCATTACTCATTCGTGAGTACCTTGCTACACTGCAATTTCTTTTCACAGTGTATTTGACTGTTTGATATATATATGGTTCAACTATTTTGTTTGGTGTAGCTTGCAGGTACCAGGCATCAACTCCATCTAAATTGAAAGGTCTGAGTGTGCTTAAACCTAATGGAAATTTCTTGAATGGAGATAACGTACTGTCCCCTACCTTTGCCATCATCCTTGTATGTGTTCATGGTCAGTTGTTCCCATTTTGACCTTGTGTATGCTTCAGTGATTATTTTTGATATTTAGTTGTTAAATTAAATTGGTTTAATAATGATGTTTGATTAGTCGTTGAATTAAAAAAGTATTAAATAAACCATGTTGATAAATGGTATTTGAGTTGCCTTGGTTAATTAATTTATTAATTAAATTGATAAGGTAAAAAGTATTTTTATAATTAAATAAATATATTCATTATTAATGTTGAGTTTAAATAAATTAAAATGTGGGAAAATAATATAATATAAAATATTAAATTATAAGGAGATAATGGATAATCAACAAAAACAATAAAAAGATAGAAAAAAATTATTTAGAGCACATGCGTGACTTCAAACTGCTTGTCGTTTGGAAACTTGTTATTTTGCGATATTTTTTTATTTGATTTTTATGTTCAAGAAATTTTACAAATTCTTTTTGGAAAAATAATAATAATGATCATTTTGGAGAGATTATGCATGATTATTATGATTGATTTTTGGTTTTTGAATAGAGAACTTTGTCTACAAGAATAATCTATTGAATAATTGTTTTCGATTGATTGTTTTTCAAAATTGGATTGGGGGAAAATTACTGAAGATTAGATTAAGGTTTTGAAGAAATAGATTGTTAGACGTAGAAGTAGATCTTCACACCGGTTTCTATCTCAGTAGTGTTGGAATCCAGGTAGGATTTTTCTATATTCTTGTTTCATTTATCTATTCAATGTAATAGGAATTCATTGTTTCTCTATTGTTGCAAGCGAATGTTTGCTCATTGTGTTGTATGTTGTTTCGATGTTGAATCTGCACTAGATGCTAGAAATTTGATACCCTCATACTATTGGTCATTTTCAGTTGTTTGAAAGTTCCTTGAACATTTTTAAAGGTTGTGCCATCCATTACTGTCTAATTTGAATTCTTAGTGTAACCTCTCTTATCTTTTCCTATAGCGAATCCCCTTCCCTTGCATCTTGCTGCCATACGATTGATATTGATTTAAAACCTTTGTGTTTATTTCATCATTTTATTCTCTCTTTGGTGTACCACCCTATTATGATAGGAAAGTGAGCATAATGTGACTTTCATATCTGCATTGTATATAGCTAACTCATTATGTGATAGAAGTGCATTTGGAAGAAATAGATGCATGTATTGCCTTTTATTTGATGTAAATATGTTGTTAGACTATCATTGGTGTATTTAGTTTGCATTTGATGGTCGATGTTTGGATCACAAATATATCTGAAGTTCTCTTTTTGAATGGAATCCATTGAAATTATACATTGAGATCTCTCATCAAATTCCTCTGTAAAGGGTTCAATTTCCTTCCCTTTTTGTAGTTTGACATGCCTTCATTTAAATGTTTCAACTTGTATTTATTGGAGTTGATACTATTTGCACCATTTGCTTTTGTTCAAATTTTTCTCTTTTCGATTAAGTCTACATAATGCGCCCTCCAACCTCCCCTATGTCCTTGCCTTGCAGCCATATGAATTTTATAGTATACGATTTCATTCATAGGTTTTGATTTTATACATATAAAGTTCAATTCTATTTATCCCCATTACCTTCGTTTTATATGGTTGGAATTTGATTTTATGAATATGGAATTTGATTTATGTATGCAAGCTGATTTTACATAGATAAGACAATTTGATAACTGATGAATCGATATATATATATATATATATATATATATATATATATATATATATATACATACACACACATTTATATATACAATATATATGTGTTTCTATATATATATACATTTACGTATATTCTATTTTATTATATTAAAAGACAATATTTTGATAAAAATCAAATATGTTGTTGCCATCTCATAAATTGGGATATTGAAATTCACTTTCTGATTTTATATAAACATGTATATATGTATGTATAAATATATCATGGTTATAATTAAAGAATAATTGTTTGTGTATTCAAATGTTAGAGAATAATATTTTTACCTTTTCAAATAAATGATTTATGTTAGATAAAGAATTTGGAAATATTTAATAGTAAGAAGGCTGATTTATTATGTAATTAGATAACTGTGGAAATCGTTTAAATGAATGAATTTGTTGAGCTTTTAGAATGATGTTTTCCACTCATATTTTGTATTAGTTGATATGTGGATGCTATATGTAAATAGTTATTAAAGAGTTCATGATATTGTGATAATTTTTAGAAAAAGAGATGATTTTGAATTATTATTTCAAATGGGAGTCCTTGTGCAAAATGGTTAGTATACTTCCAGAGGCTAGGGGGAGTTTCTTGCATGATGGTTTTCATGATTATTTCATTTTGAAATGGTTGATAATGTATTTGAAAAGGGTACATGAGGGTCTTTAGCCTTACACTACTTATTCAATTGTGATTGGAATTTGTGTGTGAGATGGTTCATGTCTCACTCTATGTGTGTGTTCATGTGGTTTCATAATTTGTGCAAGATGGCTTTACCCTATTGATGTGTTGGGTCTTCTAGTTGCTAGTAGGGGGTGGATTTCAATGAGGTCCAGAACCCAAAGTGGTGTCTAGGGTAACCCATGTGGGAGTTTCTTAACTTAGTGATAACCTAATTAATTAATTAGGGGGTTGGGTAGTTTTCACACTAATTAAGATAATTGGATGCCTCACCCATGCCTTTAGTGCTCGTTTAGAGTAAGGATGGGTTGAGAATGCTTGGTTGGAAAGATCAATTTCTTTATCTTCACGAGAGGAATGTTGGTTCCGCATGTGTCACCCTATGGGGCGAGGATCTAGTGAGAGGTTTACCAAGGTAACCATAGATGGGGGCTGATGTCTAGTGAGAGATTTCCTAGGTAACCCATGATAGGACCATGTGATGACACTCTTCCCTATAGAAACCTAGCATTCCCTAGTCTTGTGTTCCCCTTGTTGTTTGTGTGCCTCTGGAAGTGATGTCATTGTTATGTGATGTTATGTTGTACATTGTATGTTGGAGTCTTATTACCCCTTTGGTGTTGTGTTACTGTCTTCTTGACTATTTTTGTGGTGGGACCTTATTGTTATCTCCTAGCATGGGGGGTGCACCTTAGGGTTCCACATGATAAGGTGGATTGTTCTTTTTCCTCCACTAGGTTTCCCTTGCGATTGTTTGTGAGCATGGAGGATGGACCTTGTGTAGTAGGTTCTGGGTCTTGTATTAGTTCGAGAGATAGTTTCCTATGTTATGTATTGTACTTGTATCTCATTTGTATCATGTAATGTAATCTTTATGTATTCTTCCTGTTGTATTTAGTGAAGCATTGATGTAAGTTTGTAACAATGTAATGATGTACCCTCATGAAAGGGAAGTAGTATATGTACCTTTTGGTTCTTTATAAATGATCTTTAATGGTTACTTATCTAATGCCATAATATGGAATTGTATGTATTTATTCAATTAATGCAATGGATTTAGGATGAACTCTTGTTGCTAGTTAATTTGTCTTGTATGTTTAGATCTTGTTAATATAAGGTTAGTAATGTAGTCATAGTACCTTAGAGGACATAGCTTAACTTATATGTTATGTTTAGATATGATTTTATAATTCATGTTATTTCACTTTTTAAAAATAAATTGTGCCATTATTTTAGTTGATGTGTCATCCTCTAGGGTTCTTTGGTAGGGAATTGCACATAGTATCAAATCCCAAGTTCTAACACTGGGAACTTTGGTTTTATTTGAGCCCATTATGTTGTCCTAGTGCTAACACTCTTGAGCTTATGTTTTTCACTTTTGATGTTGTGTAGGAAGATGCCTAGAGGTCAAGGTCGAGTTCATGGTAGAGGTAGTATTGGTGGTCGTAAGGCTAACCACCATAACACTCCTAAAATTTCCCATGAGAGTGACCGTGACGAACATTGGGGCTCCTAGTATGATTAGAAAAGTGGGGGTTAGAATCCAGGTCAGTCGGGATTAGAGGGAGCTCAATTGTGTCATTTTCTTGAGGAGGTTCTTGCTCACCTAGGCCCTAGGCAAGAAGGTAATCATCGGGTGGTTAGGGATTGAGAATGGTCTCCTAGAAGGAGAGATGTTTTAGTAGAACAAGAGGTTGTTTTAGCATGCCATATGAGGGATATTTTAAGGGCACATCCTTCTAATTTTGATGGTTCTAGTGGTGGATTTGAGGTAGAGACTTGGTTGATCAATCTGGATAGGTGTTTTTTCATGCATCCATATGGTAGTAACACCAAGGCGAGGTGTGCCATCATGCACCTTAGAGGTTTTGCTTCTACATGGTGGCATTTGGAGGAACAATAGTTGCATCTTGATATTGGTTCAGTGTCTTGGGATATGTTTATGGAGAGGTTCAGAGCTCAATTTTTGTCAAATCATTGGATACAACACTGTGTGGATTAGTTCCATGAGTTGAGATAGATGGCTATGTTGGTGGAGCAGTATGAGCATAGGTTTTATGAGCTTAAGTAGTATGGTGGTATCAACAATGACAAGGGTATGTTGGTGCAACATTTTATTAGGGGTTTGAATTCTCACATCAGTGGAGGAGTCTGTGTCTTCAAGCAAAAGACCATGGAGGTGGCTGTAGAAAAGGCTCGTTCGATGGAGGAAAAGTTGGCCATGGTGTTAGGAGGTGAAATAGGTGTACAGATTGGTAGCGCACTTCCAATAGGATTTTGTTCTCGAGGTGGAGAAACTTAGATAGAAGGTTCCTCTAGGAGCCAACATGCACCCTCTAAGGGTGGACAACAACAAAATTCTTAGAAAAGACATAAGAACTCATAGTCTTAGCAAGGTGGTGGACCTCAGTCCGGGAAGAACCTAAATTGGTGGTGAAACAAGCATAACCATTATGAATAGCCAACATAGAGCACATAGATTGCAACTAACAAAGGTTGTTTCTAGTAGCCCAGTGTACCCACAAGTGGCAAAGGATATGGAAAAGGTACTGGATGTTTCTCTTGCAGCTAGTAGGGCCACATAGCTAGGAAGTGTCCTTAGAAGAACACAACATGATTTAGTTAGAGGCTGACATCTTCAGAGTCGATAGTAGGGGATGTAGGTAGGCCCAACAGAGTATTTGCAATGGTTGATAACCACTAGGTAAACCATCAGGGTATAGTGGTGGAGGCTACAGGTGTGTTACAAGGCATTGATATCTCTATTCTTTTTGATTCTAGTGCTTCCAATTCGTTTATTTCCCTTTCCTTAGTAGAATGTTGTGGACTGGTGGCAACAAAGCAAGGTGTTAGGTGGTAGGTTGAATTAGCCTCTGGAGCTAAGGTAGTGGTAGAATCCCTTGTGCGTGGTTGTGGTTTGAGGATTAGTTCACTCGTTACCATGGTGGATCTCCACATCATACTACTTAGATCTTATGATGTTGTTTTGGGTATGGATTGGTTGGATGTTCACTGAGAAATAATCGATTTCCAATCTAAGTTAGTGTAGTGTGTGGATGATTCTAGAAAAGAGGTAGAGGTTGTTGGAATTTAGAGGCCCATCTCCTTACAAATGATTTCTGCTATGCAATTGAGGAGATGTATGCGTCAGGGTTGCCAGTTAGTTGCTGTGACGGTCAATGATTTGGAGCCAGGGGAGAGTTGAGAGGTGTTTCTTGATGATTATCCTATCCTTAGAGAGTATGAGGATGTTTTTTCCCAGTGAGATTCTAGGGGTGCCACCTAAGCTTGACATTGATTTCAGGATAGACCTAGTTCCTAGAGAAATTTTTTTTTGTCAAGCTCCATATCAAATGACCACTTTGGAGCTTAAGGTGCTTCGTTTGTAGTTGGAGGAGTTATTGGAGAAATTTTTGATTCATCCTAGTGTTTCCCCTTGGGGAGCACCAGTTATATTTGTGAAGAAGAAGGATGGATCTCTTTGGTTGTGTATCGATTATTGACAGTTAAATAGGGTGATAGTGAAGAATAGGTATCCCTTACCAAGAATTGTGATCTCTTTGATCAAATTAAGGGAGATAAGGTGTTTTTGAAAATTTATCTTAAGTTAGGGTACCATCAATTGCGTATCCTTGAGGTTGACATTCATAAAAATACATTTTTCACTCATTACAGACACTATGAGCTCACCATTATGTCGTTCGGGTTGACGAATGCATCATCTATGTTGATGAGTTTGATGAATGGAGTGTTCTACACTTACCTAGATATATTTTTCCTTGTGTTCCTTGATATTTTGATTTACTTGAGGACTATGGAGGAGCATGAGGAGCATTTTGCAACAAGTTTTGTAGGGTTTGAGAGATAATCATCTTTATGCAAATTTGGTGAAGTGTGAATTATTTTAGAAAGAGGTGAGATATTTGGGACATGCCATCTTGGGAGAGGGTATCACTGTGGATCCTTTGAAGATCCAAGCTATTATAGATTGGCTTGAGCCCACTAATGTTTTAGAGGTTTGCAATTTCATGGGCTTAGCAGGTTACTATCGGTGGTTTGTTTAGGGTTTTTCAAGGATAGCTCACCCTATCACTTCTCTTCAGAGCAAAGGGAAGAAGTTTATTTGGTTAGAGCAGTGTCAGTCAACCTTTTAGTCTCTTAAGGAGAGGTTGACTAGTTCACCTATTATGGCAGTTCTTGATCCTATTGGAGACTTTGTGGTGTGCATTGATGCATCTTTGGAGGGTTTAGGAGTAGTTTTGATGTAGGATGGCCACATGATTTCCTATTGTATAGGCATGAATTTGCACCTATGTGTAGGTGGATTCCTAGTCTAAAATGAAAAATGAACAAAAACAAAAATGAGGAAAACACAAACAACACCTCAACGATTAGCCTGGTTGAACTTGAACAAAATGAAATACAAAAGGAAGTATGTTACCTTGCCCAAGTTGATGTGTTTGTTGGCCCTATTGATTTGTTTGATTGTATGCTCCTTTGGATGAAAAATAGCATGAAACGTAATGCAAAATGATGAGGATGAGATGGGGAATGCAATGATGCAAGTGGGTATTTGGATAGATACACAATATGGATGCAAATGAAGCTGCAAAAATGGAGGTTATGGCTTGGTTTGAATGCTTGATAGTTGAAGTGCAAGATTTTGTGTTTGATGATTGTTGAATGTTGCATATGAGGGAAAAATCCTTTAATTTTAGGGGAAATTCCTCTAATAAATCAAGGGTTGAGATGATGCCACCATGGACAAGATCAAGGGCCAGGGTGAGTTGAGAACTCACAAGCCCTCACATCTTTCCATGTGGTGAGTGAGGTGTCAAAAGAGAGGTGAGGTGGAGGTACCTTATGGTACCTAGGGATTGGGAAAAGATCTCATAAATGAGGTCCTTGTCCCCATGTGGGTGATGTGACATGTGAGGAATTAAAAATTCCTCAAATATCCACATGGGAAAGAGGGGAAGCTTAGGGAGAATAAATGTGAATTTTAAATTCACAAGGGGAATGGGTTGCCTTCTCCAAAAGGAGAAAGCAATTAATGAAAGTTGACTTGGGGGTATGCCATAAATGGCATAAGGATTAAGTTGAACTAATCATGTAATTAAAGTTGTGCAAACAGGGGATTAAGTTGATTAATGAAGGATTAAGGCAAGTGGAGAATCATGGAGGATGTGACACTAATCCTGATTAAGGGTGTGCACATCCTAATCATAGATTAATTAAATTAATCCAGTTTAGAGGGGGATTATGGAGGATGGAACAAAGAGAGAGTAAAACGTGTATTTAAAATTGATTTAAATTCATAAGGCCAAATAACTAAATTAAATAAATAAAATCATTTATTTAATTTAGAGAAGAAAGGGGATAAAAGATAAAGTATTTAATTATTTTAATTAAATACCTTAGGAACATTAGGAAAAGGGGTATATTAATTAAATAAATTGTTTAATTAACGCCAATGAGGGATGCAAGATAGATGAATGAAAGGGGATGAATTTGACCATATGGGGGTGGTCAAATTCAGATGTCTATATTTTTTCCCTCTTCGAAATACTTTTAGAATAACAGTGTTTCAAAGAAAGATAAAATACAGACAACTCAATAGAAGAAAGGAATAGAAAATGATGCCCCAGCATGGGAAAAGTTGTGTAGGTTATCTAATAATGGAAAATGAAGGGAGATGCCCTGGTCTCGCAATGAAGTGGGCAAGACAGACGAAGAGAGGAAAATGACAGGGTATTCCCCCTCGAGAGGGTGGATGGGGAAGAAAAAGGGGCTCTGGGTGACTTCTCAGTATGGAGAAATGGAGGGTAGCACATGATAGAGTGCAAAAAACCATGAAGGATGGATTTTGAATGGAGGAAAATGGACAAATGAGGTGCAAATGGCGGCTCATAGAAGAAAAGGGATTAAATGAATTAAAAAGAGGTTAAATAAATGGTAAAAATTACCCAAAATTTAAAAAGTTAAAAAGGGGGGAAAGTTATAAATAATAATTTTAGAAATGACTATTCACCATTTGCACACTTGGCAGTTGACTCAACAAGAGAGAGAGAGAGAGAGAGAGAGTGATGAGGATGGTTGAGGGAGTGATGACGAGGGATTTGTAGATGATAGGATCATCCACCAAGGTGAGGAGGTGTGCCTATTCTACTATGAGTTCGCAGTACCCTACCGGGTAAGATTCAAAACCCTTCTTTGTGCTTTTGATTTTGATTTTAAAATTTTAATGCATTTAAGAGTTAGGGTTTTGGGGAAAGGGGAAATAAGGTAGCCACAGATGGGCGAATTTTCCCATTCGTATGGAAAGTTCACCTATTTGGGGAGGTGACTGTAGCAAAATGGGAATATGCCCCCAATAGGGGTGAATTCATTGGGGGAGGAAATGGAAAATTCGCCCTTCCTCAAAGGAAAGGTGATTTTTCCAAAAATGGAAGTGAGGGCGTGCAAACAGGTGAAAATGAATTCACCCGAGCAGGGAGGAAACTCACCTATCTCAAGGAAATGGGCAAAGTTTCCAAAAAAAGAGGTGAATTTGGGCACGATTAGGGTTGAGGGTGAATTTTCCTAGAAAAGAGGTGATTTCGTGATTGGCAAAATAAAAAAGGAAAATTCACCTGAAAAAAGAAAATTTTCATGGTAAGGTGAAAAAAGGTGAATTCGCCTAAAAAGGAAAATTTGCAAAATAGCGAGAAAAGATGAATTCGCCTAACAAGGAAAATTTTCAGGACGTCAAAAAAAGGGTGAATTCGTAGCACCCACTCACCCAAGCAAGATGAAGGACTGCCAAAGTGTTATGTGTGGATACAAAACTTTGAGACGTTGTAGATGCAAGAGAGGCACTCAACGGTTTTAGAGGTGACGATCGGGGCGATGAATGCCCACAACCATGTGATGTTGGCATAGGCAGGCTTGCTTCACATGTTGGGATATCCCAACATCAAAGCACATTGAGCACTATTGATGGCATTGATGGAGTGATGGAGCTCAAAGAAATCAACCTTCCATCTTCTGACAGGAGAGATGATGGTGACCCTTGAGGATGTGTGGAGGATATTGCGACTGCCCATCAGAGGGTAGTTGGTGAGTTGGATATGGAGCCAAGGGAGAGAGTGAGACAAGAGCCTATGAGCAATATTTGGACAGGTAGATCTCCCTATCTAGGGGGGAAATTTAGACTTAGACAGATGCTTTGGATTGGGGGTCCCTGCACTACCACTATATCTCTACCAACTAATCAATGAGATTTTATTACCGGACAAGAGCAGGTGGTTTTGCAGCCTCAAGATCATTGAGGTTGTGCGCCACATTATGGAGAGGAGGGAGGGAGAGTTCACATGGGGTGCATGTGTGTTGGCTCAGTTATATCAGGATATGCATGTGGTTTTCTATAGGAGGTCCCTTAGCATTACACTTGACACTGCTCCAAGTATGGGCTTGGGAGCACATTAGCATGGCAAGGTCGAGGATTCTAACAGTAGGGACATAGGACAAGACACTTCCAGTATCCTACCAGTATCCTACTAGTATGAGACAAAGTACGGCTGGAGGCTACACTACATGGATATTAGTGACTTGGAGGGATGGGGGAGGAGGTTGGATGATCTATAGGGAGATCAAATTATATGGAGATTGTACCATCACCAACAGTTTTTGGGTTGGAGATAGGATGAGAGGAGGCATAAGGGCTGTTTTTTCACAATATGCTACCTAATTGGGAGGGACCCACACATTGTTGAGTTTCACAGGCTGGACAGGGTGACTAGGTAGTTTGGTGTTCAACAAAATATCCCTCCAAGGCCTCAGAGGTTTCAATAGATTACCCGAGAGCAACTATGGGGTGGTCAGATCACCAAATATTTTTCTAGGTAGATGTGGGGGGATTTATAGTTGGTGCCATATCCAGGGAGACAGGGGATAGAAAATGCAGGGATGACAATGTGGTACTTTGCATGGTGGGTACAACATAGGTTAGGGAAGATTATGATAGTGCACTTGATGGTAGGGGCACTAGGATATGGCTAAGAGGATGAGATGAGATTGGCTAGATAGAGGAGAGTTAGGAGGAGAGGCGGCTAACAAAGTAGGGGTAAAGATAGAGAGGGTGAGGTTGAGGAGGTGAGAGGAGACCATCGAGCAATAGGATAGGGGGAGGCGATGGAGGAGGATGCCCCAAAGATACATTCATTGGCTATAGTACCATATGTACCTCCACCACTAGAGGATCTAGTTGTACTATTGACAGGAGCTCTAGTGAGATTATAGATCATAGAGCAGAAAATGAGGGAGTCCAAGGAGGACAGAGAGAGATTGCAAACAAAGATGGAAAAAATGTGGAGGGAGGGGAATAGGGACTACAAAGACCTAGCATATGAGGCAGGACATGTATTAGAGATGGAGGTAGAGAGGGATGACTTCTAGAGGTGGCTAGTAGAGACTCAGAGAGAGATGGAGGAGATGAGGAGGGAGCGAGATGAGCTCAAGAGAGAGTAGGATGAGCTCTAGGATAGGGCTGATGTTGTAGAGTTGATAGTCGGGGAGGTAGGGTCAGTACTAGAGAGAATAGAGGTAGCGATGGCACAGATGTAGACCATGCAAGATAAGAGGAATGTGGTAGAGGCACATGTACATGCCTTGTAGGGTAAGAGGGATACAATAGAGGCATAGTTGTAGGTCTTGTAGGGTGAGGGTGATGTAGTAGTAGATTAGATTTCATAGATGTAGGCACAGATGTAGACCATGCAAGATGAGAGGAATGTGGCAGAGGCATAGGTACATGCCTTGTAGGGTAAGAGGGATATGATAGAGGCATAGGTACAGGTCTTGTAGGGTGAGGGTGATGCAACAGTAGATTAGATTTCACAGATGGAGGCACAAATAGATCAGTTGAGGATGGCACAGGATGCATGGGAGCAGGAGCGGAGATACTTGGCTAGATTACGAGACAAGTATAGGGTAGAGTGAGACACGACCAAGATACAGGCAGCAGAGAGGAACAAGTACATGAAAGAGACTAGTTACTACATGGGAGCTTATTTTAGAGAGGTTCTAGATCCTGCATGACATGTACCTCCCTATGTTTGAGCAGTACCACATATGCCAACACCGTCATGGTCATTAGGGACACATACACGAGGGTACAATAGCTATTGAGAGACTCCCCGTACAAAGGACCAGTGCCAAATTACTTGTAGAGGTTAGATGTCAATAGATCATGATAGTGAGGATAGAGGAGAGAGGACATAATACAGGTTTTTGATAGGTGCAGGGTGGATGTGCAGTACACAAGGGAAAAGACCACAAATCCCACAGCACAAATCAGATATAGATCATTTCAATCATTGATGTAGTCTCTACATTTGATTCAGAGCCCTGTACTTGTATCTTATTTGATGATTATCGATGTATATGCTGGAATTTATTATGGACATTGTGATGGACATGATATTTTGATATTTATTATATGATATGTGATAGCCCTTATCGACACTATGTGGTGTTTATGTGATGGATGTT
Organism: Sequoia sempervirens; assembly: GCA_007258455.2. Classification (NCBI taxonomy): domain Eukaryota; kingdom Viridiplantae; phylum Streptophyta; class Pinopsida; order Cupressales; family Cupressaceae; genus Sequoia; species Sequoia sempervirens. Next base: position 559,490,635 of record VDFB02047230.1, read on the forward strand.
TATGTATGCACATGTGTATGTATGTGTTTTATTATGGATTATGATGGTGCATGTGTTTATGATGAGTTATATTTATACCTATGTTGATGACATGGATGAAATGCATTATACCTAACACTTTGTGATGCAGTATGTGATGAATGTTTTATGATGTTATATGTTATGTACATGAGACTAAAGATTTGTGATGCAGGTGGTGATGTATGCATGAAATAACTAGTAAATGTGATGTAGAAACCTCAATCGACTCATAGCAGATGGAAATTTGTGTTGTACACTATACAATCAATTTTCTTTTATTATGATTTGATGTATGTTATGAGAATGCAATATGATGGATCAATATATAAAATTTAATACAATGGGATATATGCAATGCATATAATGAGATGGACTATATGAAAAATATTAATGCAATGAATTGATAATGAAATGAACATAAGATGCTTAGAATAACCAATTAAGATTAATCTAAAGAACTTAAAATGAACATGATATGACAAATGCACATGGGATGAAATGCAATGCAATAAACCTACCATGCTAGATCAATGCATGTGCAATGTATGTATGACCTTGGTGCCATTTGAGATCAAATTGTATTTTAATAAGATATTGATCGAGATTAATGAACGATTGGATGTACATGTTTCTATGATGGACAAGATTTTCCTTGTATTTTTGCATCAATCTCAGTTTCTTTTCTCATTTTACACATTATAGACTAGGGATTTGACAACAGAGATGACCTTGGTACTGTCGACATTATAAAATGAATGCAACCTACATGAGTGATGGGATTAATATCTAAATCAAATTAGCACGAGAATGAGTGTAAATAAGGGCTTGCATAGTGATGGAAGCTAGGGATATGCCTCCTTTATTTGCATATCATACTTGCTTTTGCTTATGGAAAGTACTTTCCCTGTAATCATTATCAAAATAAGGGATGATGGGTGTAATACTACACCTATCAAAGCCATAGGAATCCTGAGAATAAAAAGGAGATGGGAGAGGAATGTTTGCACAACCAAAATAACTAATCATAACTTAGGGACAAGATGGATGGAGGAGAAATAATATGCAACATGATGGAAAAGAAAATGAAATCCTAATGCTATTTTCCAATTCAAAGCACTGATTTTTTCTATAGCACAATACACAACACGCAAGGGTATGAGGAACCAAGGCAAATGAATGTCTAATGCACGAAACAAACACGATAGGAAAAAAGGTTATCCCAACACCCCAAAGTAATGATGACTTTGGTTGGGCCAGGCATTGGGATAACCACAAGCACAAAGGATTCCCCAGTGTAACACAAGACCACAAGGATCTTGGTGGGTACTATGTGCGGCAACCAAGCAGACAACAAACAAAAGATCAAGATATGAGGGTATGTTTACCAATCAAAACACACCATGATATGATGGATCATGGCGACCCTGACAAGGTATGATAGGAAGCTCAATGATAAACCAAAATGCCAAAAGCATCACATGAAAGTAATCAATTTCAAATTTCCTTTGCCATAGGATCAAAAGGTGGATGGGATTGATGTGGTCTGATTAGGAAGGATTCATCCTATTAAGACCAAAGATGGAGACTAAACTAAGCGATCAACATGACTTAGGATGCTCAAAACTGATTGAAGCTTGTGATACTAGTGGATATTGTTTGTTAAGAACCAGCTAGATAGGGACATACTTGACAACACAACACAAGAAATGAGATACAAGACACAAGACCGACACACCCTAAGGACCTAGGGGCTCAGGGGATGATCAAAGATTAGCCTTGCCTACGTGAAAGCACAAAGCCCTCGTAGTTTGATAAAATACCATGGATAAAAGTAGAAAGAGGATGATGGAGATGATGATGGATGACCAAGATAAGATGAGCAAAAGCCCCGGGGGTGGATCAAATGATCAACCTTGCCTATGTGAAAGTGCAGGGCAACATAGTTCGAAAAGGACTGACAACAAAAGATGAAACTAGACAGATGAAGGACAGACGACCAACATGATAGGACATACAGAAGCCCCAAGGGCATATCCAAATCAACTTGTAGGTCATCCTATTCCAGATACTAAAAACTAATGAGGATATCTATTAGGGGAGGACCATGACCACATTAAAGTGTATGTAGTGAAATTCATTATTAATTACTTCATAGAAAGAGACCTAATGAGGACTGACACAATGAAGGACCCTAGGTGAAGGTGAGAGACTGATTGATGACAAAAAAAAATGACACAAGCTCGAATTGGGATAAAAAGCTCAGGGTGGCAGATAGCTGATGAAAACCATCCAATGTTCAACCAAAACATACCAAGTGGCGGATAAGAGGATGCTAATGACTGGATAGGATTGATAGGATGCTATGATAGGATGTGAGGATAAGATGGATGGAAGCATAAAGCAACTATGATGCAAGGTAGATAATGATTAAGCCCTCTACGAATGGTGCATGTTACTAGGTTTTCATGAAATGTACTTATCTAAGGCACCACTATGGGTGGTTTTCACCATAGGACAGATTAATTCTCTTTACCATTTTTTGGATTTTTTGTACTTTTGACAAATTTTTACTTTTTTTGGTATTTTTCAGGATAGGATAACCTAGCTGACTTAGGTGTAAAACCTCTGCAGGTGCATGATGTGTTGGAAAAACAAGGACATAAAACTAAGATGGGGGGTGAATCAGTTGTCACAAAATATTTAAACTTTTCAAGCTTAACTTAATCTCATATATAATGAATGAACAATCAACCATAAACAATCAACGCATCAAAAACACAAAGAACACCAAGATTTTTTACATGGAAACCTTGTTAGGGGAAAAATCATGGTGGATGTTAGTCAATAATATTATACCCTATTAAAATTATAATGAAAGATAATGGGAATGCACATGCATTCAGGAACATTGCCTAGAGCTCACTACTCAAATACAAGAGGAATCACTTCCCAGTAATACATAATAATACAGATTAGATCCACAGGGTATGAACTAAGAAAGTAGCTTCTATACAAGCCTGATTACAGTTTCAGTTAAGCACATAAAAACTTCTTCACACTTCACTCAAATTTCTTCTCACTCTGCTCTACAATCAAATGATTAGAACACTATTTGCACATCTGCACTTTCTTTGGCATACATTTTCTCTTATGCACACACTAACTTCACTCAAACAATCACTCTTATATATCCACAACATGGAATTACATCAACAACCTTGTCGGCCAAAAAATATAAAACATATTTACAATGTCAACCCAAATTTACAAATAAATTTTCAATGTGGATCAAACACCGTCAAATAATATTATGATGTGACCTAAAAAAATATCCTCGAGCGTGCCAAACATTCAAATATAAATCTTCAAGGGTTTGCAACATGTTACAACCATCATGTCAGTCAAGAACATGAAAACTCGAACATACCGAGAAAAATATTTGACCACAAGCACATCGATCAATCTAGATGTACAAGGATAGAGAATGATCTAGAAGCATCCAAAAACAACATGAACTAATAGAGAATCATCCACAACAATAGAAATTACAAGAATTGCATAAAATTCAATTAGGAACACTAACAGAACCCACAAAAATATTTTTTGAACACAACTATTCATAGCATGATCAAATCTTCATGCAGACCTCTAAAACTTCTTGTAGATGAACTAGATACTCTCAACAATAAACCCTTTAGTCCACAACAACTTATCTTCAACGTATAGAACAAAACACCTTCATGACCTTCACTATTCCACTGGAAACTTGCAACTCTTCCTTTACAATTTTCTCAATATCCTCGACGTATACAACCTTCAATACAATAATTCTAATAGTGTTGACATCAATGACAACCACCTATCATAAACACAACCACAACATCCAATAATCTCCCCCTTTGGCATTGATGGCAACACATGACGTGAAAAATACCATCAACACAACTACACTTACTCTCTCTTAGGTTCTGACTCTTCTCCTCAATCGCTCTTCTCCCCCTTTGACATCAATGAAAAAGATAAGCACAATCTCTGAACCACATATTTGCACATCTGACTACTCCCCTTGAGTAGCAACCATGGAAAAATCAATTTGGATAAGGAAATATCTATGAAGCACATGGATTGATGCAAATAAATGCATCTCTAGTTCATATTAGTAGGGGTAATCACCCATAGCATCCCTCTGAGATACTCAAAAGTATCCTTCGACAACGACTTGGTGAAAATGTTTGCAATCTATTCTTTGGTAGGCACATACTCCAGTCTGACTTCTTTCTCATTCACTTTTTCCCTCATATATGGAAATAGGTTCATCATATACTACTCTAATATCTTTTAGCATTTGTTTCATACACATCACTTGGGTATAGTTATTTGCAATAGCAATATTCTCTACCTCAGCAGTAGATAGAGAAATGGAATTATGCTTTTTGCTCAACCAAGACACCAGCTTCTTCCCTAGGAATAAGGCACCACGAGTAGTAATCTTCTTGTCATCAACATCTCCTGCCCAATCCGCATCAGTAAATGCATTCAAAGTAAGATCATCATCCTTAGGATACCAAAGCCCAAAATCAACTATTCCTTTTAGATATTTGAAGATTCTCTTTACTGCAATCACATTAGATTCTTTCGAATCAACCTAAAATATAGCAACTATACATACAAAATTCATAATGTCTAGTCTGGTCTGAGTTAAATAGAGCAATCCACAAACCATTGACCTATATCTTGTTTGATTTTCCTTAGGAAAATCATCCTTTTGATTTAACTTGCATTCAATCACCATGGGAGTACCAACATGTTTTGAGTAATCCATGTCAAACTTCTTCAGCAACTCTCTCACATATTTGGAATAAGATATGAAGATCCCCTTATCTAACTGAGTAACTTGCAATCCCAGAAATAACTTCATCTCTCTAATCATACTCATCTCAAATTCATTCTTCATTTCATCAACAAACTTATACATAGATTATCATCTCCTCCAACAACAAAGACCTCAATAATTAACTCTTTGTCATGATCCAATTTGAAATACAAGTTGTTGTCAGCAGTACCTTTATTGAATCCAAGCTTTAGTAAGTATTTTTCTAGTCTAGCATACCAGGCTCTTGGGGATTGCTTGAGTCCATATAGAGCTTTCTTCAATCGACAAACCATGTTTTCCTTATCAGTCAGTTGAAATCCATCTGAGTATTCAATATATACTTCTTTTAGCTCACCATTCAAAAAAGCTGACTTCACATCCATTTGATAGAATTTATAGTTCTTATATACAACATAAGCAAGAAATAACCTTACAACTTCAATTCTAGAAAAAGGGGCAAAGGTTTCATCAAAATCAATACCTTCCATTTGTGAATACCCTTTACATACCAGCCTTGCTTTATTCTGGACCACTTCACCTTGTTCATTCAACTTATTCTGAAAGACCCATTTAGTACCCATCACATTTTTATCTTTAGGTATGGGAAAAAGTATCCATGTATCATTATTTTCAATCTACACTAGTTCTTCCTTCATAGCTTCCATCCAATGTTCATCATTGCAAGCTTCATTGACATATTTAGGCTCAATCTTGGAAATTAGACAATACTCTTCTGCAATCTTTCTTCTAGTTTGCACATCTTTATTCTTGTCTCCTATAATTTGATTTTCAGAATGATTTGGCTTCACATACCTCAGAGTTTTAGGATTCTCTCAAACTTCTGGTTCTTCTATTCCTTCTTTTGCACTCACACTTGTCTTTGCTTCCTGACTACCTTGATTTACCAAAACAAATGGAAGTTATTCTATTGGAACATATGGCACAATTTAGAGTTGATTCTGTGTCTGAGAATTCTTCCCTTTGTTTGTGTTGTCTTCCTAGTCATTTGAATCATATCCATAGTATCTGGATGATCTAGCAGAGTCCTCATCAACTCTGACATTTTCACTCAACCATTTTTCTCAGGCTTTTGTTAAAGCACTGGTAGGCCTTTCTTTTTGTAGAGTAACCTAGAAAGATTCCTTCATCACTTCTTGCATTAAGCTTTCCTATATCCTCATCTCTCTTGATGTAACACTTGCTTCCAAATATCTTGAAATATTTAATAGTAGGCTTATGATGAAACCATAGTTCAAAAGGAGTCTTACCAGAATTACTATTGACATTTACTCGGTTCAATGTGTACACAACAGTTCTTACAACTTCACTCCAATAGATGTGAGGCATATTTCCTTCTATCATCATTGTTCTAGCAGTATCCAGAATTGTTCTAGTCTTTCTTTCTACAACTTCATTCTATTGAGGGGTTCAGGGAGAAAATAACTTTCTTCTGATTCCAAGGTTTTCACAAAAAGAATTAAACTCCCTGGAGGTGAATTCACCACCTCTATCTGACCTTAAGCATTTGATTTTCAGACCTTTCTCATTTTCTTCCATGGCCTTGAAACTTTTGAACTTTTGTAATGCTTCACATTTTTCTCTTAAGAAAGCAACCCATATCAACCTAGAATAATCATCAATAGGCAACATAAATTACCCTTCTCCATGAATACTTCTGACTCTGGAGGGACCACATAGATCAGTATGTACTAGCTCTAGTAATCCATTTGAATGGTTTCATTTTCTCTAAAAAGAAACTCTAGTCTATTTTCCCATATGACATTCCTTGAAAATTGTGTTAGTAGGCTTCACTAGCTTAGGTAGATCTCTTACTTCTTGAGTGAAACTTACTTTGACAATGTTATCAAAATTCACATGACACAACCTTCTATACCATAACTAGCTTTCATCTACTTGAGCAATTTCACAACTTTCACTAGCAACATTCAGGTGAAAAATATTACCTTTTTTCTTTTTACCTAAAGCAATTACCTTTCCTGATCTTCCAAGTATCCTGCATCTTCCATATTTGAATTAAAGATCATAACCCTTGTCCACCATCTGTCCAACACTCAACAAGTTGTGTTTCAATCCTTCAACATAAAGAACATCATCAGTGTTATGCTTACCACCAAGACAAATAGATCCTCTACCACGAGTCACACCAGCATTGTTATCTCCAAATCTTACAACCCCACCATAATACTTCTCAAGACTTATAAATTTTCTTTTGTCACTAGTCATATGATGTGAGCAACCGCTGTCAATAACCCACTCATCCTTTTCTTCAATTTGAGCTAGAAGATCTTTCTCAACTTTAGTAGATTCAATAGCCATTGAACCATTTTCCTTGATAGCAAGGAACACCCATTCATCTTCATTTCCATTATCTTTATCAGACTCATCATCAATCATTCCTTCTTCAACATAGTAACATTTCTTTTGGAATCTAGATTTGTTGGGCTTGGATCTATGAACTCTTTTGTGACACCTTGATGCAAAATGACCTATTTTATTGCAAGAAAAATAGTTAATAGGAAACACTCCTTTATACTTACCTTGTCCTCTACCTTCTTTCTTTACAATTAGTGCTTCCAACTCTTCTACCTCTCTTTCTTCATCTTCAAGCTATTTCGTTTCTTCCTCATACTTGAATGACTTTTTGGAACACTCTCTTGGATCATATCTTTACTTGTTTCTTTCGGATACATTAGCCATAAATGCAGTTTCAGTCTTAGAAGCAAATTCACTAAATTCACTCAACTCAAGGGCAACAAGTTTACCAATCAGTGTATCTCTTGTCATATTCTCTAATGATCTGGTTTCTTCAATACCCTATTAAAAGTATAATGAAAGATAATGGGAATGCACATGCATTCAGCCACACTGCCTAGAGCTCATTGCTCAAATACAAGAGGGCTCACTACCCAAAAATACATAGCAATACGAATTAGATCCATAGGGTATGAACTGAGAAAGTAGCTTCTATACAAGCCTGATTACAGTTCCAGTTAAGCACATAAAACCTTCTTCACACTTTGCTCAAATTTCTTCTCACTCCACTTTGCTATCAAATGATTAAAACACTATTCAAACATCTACAATTTCTCTAGCATACATTCACTCTTATGCACACACTAACTTCACTCAAAAAATCACTCTTATATATCCACAACATGGAATTACATCAACAACCTTGTCAGCCAAAAAATATAAAACATATTTACAATGTCGGCCCAAATTTACAAATAAATTTTCAATGTGGATCAAACACCATTGACTAATATTATGATGCAACCTAAAACAATATCCTTGAGCATGCGAAACATTCAAATTTAAATCTTCAAGGATTCACCACACGTTACAACCATCATGCCAAGAACATGAAAACCCAAACATACCAAGAAAATTCTTCGACCATAGGCACATCGATCAATGTAGGCATACAAAAGGGATAGAGAATGATCTAGAAGCATCCAAAAAGAGCATGAACTAATAGAGAATCATCTGTAGCAATGGAAATTACCAGAATCACATAAACTTTAGTTAGGAACATTGACAAAACCCATAGAAATATTGTCAGAACACAACTATTCATAGCATGATCAAATCTTCATGTGGACCTCTGAAACTTCTAGTAGATGAACTAGATACTCTCAACAATAAACCCTTTAGTCCACAACAACTGATATTCAACGTACAAAACAAAATGCCTTCATGACCTTCACATTTCCACTGGAAAACTACAACTCTTCCTTTACAATTTTCTCAATATCCTCAACATATACAACCTTCAATACAATAATGCTAATAGTGTTGACATCAATGACAACAACATATCAGCAACACAACCACAACATCCAACATGATGTTGATAGGCTCCTCTAGGGGCTCCCCTTCAGGTGTGGCAAGCCTATATTCCCCAAATCTACATTTAGTTGACAACATAAGGACCCAACCAATTAGCTTCAAACTTCCCTTTCTTGTCTCGATCTTGCTGAGTATGCTGATTCTCCTTGAGGACTAGACCACCAACATTAGACTAGTGAGGACAAACTTTCTTATTGTAGCTCCTCATAAGATGATATTTATACGCTTGTAGATGATTATAGGCCCTAATACGCTTTTCATCCAAGAGCTCCAATTGACTAAGTTGTGCCACCTGAGTGTCTTCATCACTTATGAGGTTCTTCAAAGATATTCTAAGAGATGGGATCTCGACTTCGATTGGAAAGATGGCATTGCTACCACAAATGAGAGAATATGGAATGGTGCTAGTGGGAGTGTAGATGGAAGTACGGTAAGCCCAAAGGGTGGGATGGAGATGGAAGTGCCAATCTCGACCAATGCTATTGACCACCTTTTTAAGGATCTTGATAAGTGTTTTATTGGTTGCCTCCACTTGACCATTACCTTGAGGGTAGTAGGGAATGGACCAGCAATGCTAGATATGATAAGTTTCACAAAGGTGTTTCATGAACTAGTTTTTGAATGGATTTCCATTGTTAGTGCTGATGGTGGAAGGGTTTCCATACCTATAGAGAATATGGAAGAGGATGAATTTGGATATTTGAATACCCGTTATTTGGGAGAGTGGCATTGCTTCCACCCACTTGGTGAAGTATTGAGTGGCGGTGATTATGAAAGTACAGTCATTGAAGGATGGAGGGAAAATATTTCTGATCAAGTCAAAAAAATTTTGAGAAAAGGGCCATGGTGCTATGATAGGATGCAAATATTGGGTAGGAGCATGTATCAAATCTGCATGTTGTTGATAAGGTAGACATTTCTTTATGAACTTGCAAGAATCATGCTCCATCGTAGGCCAATAATAACCAGCTTTGAGAATCCATTTGGCTAAGGCCATGCCATTAGAATGGGCCCCACAGACACCACTATGTACCTTAGTTAATGCAGTGTGGGATTTTGATTTGTTCAAACACCTAAGAAGAGTTCCATCATACCCATGATGATAAAGTGTATCTCCCATGATGGTATAGTTGGATGTACATTGGATGAAGGATTTACGTTGGTTTTGTGTAAGTTCAGGAGGTAAGAAATTATCATAGAGGTAGGTGTAAATGTAAGGTACTAGGGAAACTCAGGACCTACAATATCACACACCATCTCACTCTCAAGGATATCATATGCGGGGGTTAAAATTTGTTCAACAAGGAACTCGTAGCATGTTCGATCCTTAGGCATATCAATCAGGGAACCAATCGTAGCCATCACATCTACTGCCTTATTCTAAATTTTGGGGATTTGCTCAAACTAGATGAATGTGAATTATTTCTTAAAGTCATCCACCATTCGTTTATAAGGTAACAATTTGTCTTCTTTAGTTTGAAACTCATCATTGAATTGTTTGATAATCAATTGAGAATCACCAAAGACTTGTAAATGAGTGATGTTCCATTGAATAGTGATCCTAAGACCAGTGATAAGAGCTTAATACTCTACTATATTGTTTGTGCATGGGAATGCTAACTTGAATGACTTCAGGATGTAGTGACCTTGTGGGGTGATGAATAGGACACCTGCACCAGCTCCATTATGTGTGTATGACCCATCAAAATAGAGTGTGCATGTAGCTGCTTTTGTGATTGTGAGGACCTCTTCATTAGGAAATTCTATGACCAAGGGATAGGCATCCACCAAAGGAGAATCTGCCAATTGATCTACTATTACTTGTCCTTTGATCGCCTTATGGTCCACATTCTCTATGTAAAATTCACTTAGTAATGTGAGCCAAGATCCCAAACCTGTATCAACACAGGAAACAAACACCATATTAGATCAAATGCAAGTTAGTATCATGATTGCCCATGAAATCCATTTGAATTGCAAAGGAAAAAGAAAGGAAATGAAGAACATAAACAAGCATAAATCAAATATATTAAATCTTATTCAAATGAAAAGAAAACTCCTAATCTCTTGGGGGAATTAGTACCAATTTGATGTGAAAAATGGCCCTTTCCCAACTCCAATGATGCAATGTTGATTGGTGATGAAGAGTGATCCACTTTGTTGATTATTGAAGTGTGCTCCAAGATGAAAATATGCATAACCTAGCTAAGATTGGATAAAAATGGATGGGATTGCTATGGATTTGAGTATAATAACTTTGCTCAAATTGTGGATGTTAAAATGAGGAAAGATACCTCTTATTTATAGAATGATAGGATGGAGAAATGCCCAAAATGAAGCAATGTGGGACTAACATTCAACCAATGGCAAGGTGCCACTTGTCCAAATGTGAATGGATGGAGGATGTGCACATTTTCATGAATGTTCCCATAAATGCAATTAGGTGATATTTGAAAATGTTAAAATGACATGTAAGAGGGAAATGAAATGCATTAAATGCCACTTGGCTCAAGACAAAAGGAGTTATTAGGTGAAGTAAATGCCTTGTTGGAAGGACAAAGTCCACTTGGATTTGAATTCAAATTTGAGAGAATATTCCTCCATTATGCCATGTTGAGAGAAAATAGAGATTTAATAAATGAATTAAATCTATTTTCATGTGCAAGTGGAAAAAGCTAGAGGATGGGACATGAATTAGGATTAAATTAATCAAGGGTCAATTAATTTAATGGGGAATTAGATGATGTGACAAATTTGAATTAGATTTATAGGTTGATTAAAATCAAATTTGAGAGGAATGCGATTTTAGACTTAGTTAAATAAATATTTTGATTTATTTAACAAAAGAGGGTGATTGGTTAGCGTAAATTAAACAAGGTTTAATTTATTTAATTTAATAGTTAGACTTTAGAGATTTGATCAAATAAAGTGAATTATTTAATCAAATATGGACATAGGGTTAATTAGATCAGATAGATTGATTTAATTAACGGGAGAGAAAGACTTAATTAGATAAAATGATTTATTTAATTAAGAGAGGAAAATTGATGAATTTAATCAAATAAGGGTATTTAATTAAATGGTTAGAGTGAGGGATGATTTTGGATGAAATGGTGTTAATGATTGGGATGAAGTATGTCGGTATATTTTCCATGTCTAAAAGTAACATGACCCACTTGGCCATGCAGCCCATCAAGGAAGTCCTAGATAAAAGGCACTTGAGTGGATCAACTTTTGATATTACCTTCACGGGATGACTGAGCATATAATGGTGAAGCATTTGTGAACTGAATACTATGGCCAAAATTTTTTTTCCATTGGAGAATAGTTGAGTTCATAGCCAACTAATGTTCGACTGATGTAGTAGATTGCATGCTCTTTAGAGGACTCATCATGTTGAGCTAATAATGCCCCTAGTGCAATAGAAGTAGCTGAGATGTACAACAAAAGTGATTTACCTTGAATAGGAGGCATGAGGATGGGTGGATAAGCCAATTACTCCTTGATTTTATTGAAGCCTTGTTGACACTTTGGATCCCACTTGAAGGTGGTTTCTTTTAGTAGGAGATGGGTGAACGATTGACACTTGTCAGCTAGTTGAGCTATGAACCACCTAATGGACTATAACTTCCCTTGAAGGCTTCTTAACTGCTCGAGATTACATGGCAAGGGAATTTCCATTAGAGCTTTGAATTTAGCTGGATCTAACTCTATACCCCTTCTAGAGATGATGAAGCCCAATAGCTTTCCTAACGTAACACCAAACAAACACTTCTTTGGGTTTAGATGCAGTTTGTAGTGCTCTAACTACTCAAATATTTTCTTTAGAATCATAGGGTGATCTGCCCTAGTCTTGGACTTCCCCAATAGGTCATCAACATAGTATTCTATTATTGATTTGATGTTAGGATCTAGGACTGTTGCACGTGAATGATAACTTAATACAATGATTAAATTGAAGGTCTTTAAATCAATATTGAAATGCTTAATTTCAAATGTAACTGAAATGCTTAAATGAATAAAGCAATGATAAAGTGATGAAAAAAGTAGAGAGATAAAAGAGATAAGACAAGAAATAGAAAGTTGATAACGAAGTTCACCAAACGGCTATGTCTCCAGGTCCCTCTCCAACATAGTGACTGATCCTTGATTAAGCTCTAGAAAATGGTTACAAGGCACTTCAATAATTACAAAGTATCCTCACATCTCCTTGAACGATAATGAATTACAAAAATTCCTTCTCTATCAAGTACAACAAGCTTGAATTCAAGCTCCAAATGCACTGAGATGAACAACTCACTATCATAACTCTCTAAGAAAATTTTCTCCCAATTCACTCGCACAAAGGAAATTCTCTCACAAAAATCACCACTTCTAAGTCACCACTTGGTTATCCCAAGTCCTAAATCCCCCCCTTTTTATACATAAAAAATTGCTCAATATGGTTACTAACCATATGATTTGAAAAAACTACCCTATCTCAAAAAATCCCCCATAATTACATATATAGTTTTGAAAATCTTCCTTATTTATAAAAATAATCTACCTTTAAAATCATAAAAATCCTAACCCATTTTAATTGTAGTCCCTTATAATTTCGAACTTTACAAGGTAATCGTAAAAATCCTTTTAACAATCTTTAAATGCCCTTTTAAAAATGATCTTGATTAAATCCTTAAACTTTTAATATTTTGGAAACCTTTATTTTAAGGCATTCGGGTGAGCTTTTAAAAGTTTATAAAGGATATATATTATAAATATTATTCTAAGGTAGACTTTATATTTAGGGGAATTAAATCTTATTTAAAGATTTATATATACAGAGGGGTTTTCCTTTTATCATGGAGAAACGTAAGGCAAGAGGATTTTAAGGCAAATCCCACTAAATCCTCCTTATTTTAAGTTTTTTAAACCATACATTTTTTTTCCTTTAATAATTATGGTTTAATCCATATTTATGCCATGCCATCTACTCTTGCCATGTGTCAGTCTCTAAAAGGTTAGTTGTGCCACATCACCCACTTACCACATCAACATTTTGACCAAGTTTGACCACAACTTTGACTAGTCATAACTTTTGCATACGAACTTCGTTTGACGTGAAACAAACGTCATCGAAATTGTAGCAACAAGCTCTTCGACATGATGCTATTGTTGACCATTTTTGAGATGATAAATTTTTTCACCTTTTTTATTGGCCTCTATACCCAGTTTGACCCCAACTTTGGCCGGCCATAACTTGAGCATACGAGCTCCTTTTTTTCCTATTCAAGTTGTTTTGGGTTCTATTTTTTGAGCTCTTCAAGATGACGCTAAAATTTGGAGCATGTGGAACACTTCAATTTTTGATGACAAGTATCCACTGGATCAATTATGATGTGAATAAGGTCATGGAAGATGACAGTCATGGCACGTTGATAAGTTTCCCCCACATTCTTGAGTCCAAAGGGCATGAAATTGCAGCAAAAGGTACCCCAAGGAGTGGTGAAGGCAGTTTTATGTTGGTCTTCTTGTGCAATCTTGATCTGATTATAGCCAGAGAAACCATCCATCAAGGATAAAATCTCATGTCATGTGGTGAGGTCAACCAACATGTCAATATTTGGTAGGGGAAAGTCATCCTTAGGACAAGCTTTATTGAAATCCCAGAAATTTGTATAAATCCTAATATTTCCATTTGGCTTGGTGGTAGGCACTATGTTGGATATCTAGTTAGAATACTCGATAGGTTTGATGAACCCAACTTCTAATAGTTTCTCCAACTCTTTCTTGACAAGAAAATCCACATAAGGATGCATCTTTCTTAATTTATGTTTGACAGGTTTAGCATCTGGATGAACTTCCAAATGGTGTACCATTAAAGTGGGATCCAAACTTGGTATATTTGAATAGGTCCAAGCAAAATTGATGATTCCTTCTTTGAGTAGCTTAAGGATGGTAAAATGTTCTTCCTCTGATAAGGATTTGGCTACATATGTGATCTTAGAATTTTCTACAGTGTCTCTTTGATCAGAATAAAAGATCATTCAGACAATTGAGTTCCCACAAGGGGAAGATGAATGTCCCCATCCTCCAGTTCCTCGTCAAGGTTTTCACTATCGAATTCACCCTTTATTTTTACTTTTACTAAGTCAAGAAGTGCCTTAGAGAGGTTTTCACTAGATGACCCTTTTTTATGTTGTTTCTTCTTATTTTTGTGGTTAGGGAATTCATTCTCCCCTAATCCCACAAGATGCACACAAGTATCCACTAATGGAAAGGTATCAACTGGTGCACTACCTCGTAGGTCTCCGTCAATGAGCTCAGGATGGCAAAGGGAAAGGCTGATGGAAAAGATGGATAGGCAATCAAACATGGAAGAAAGATCCATTTCATCATCTATAAATATGATGGACTCTTCCTCAAGTATGTCTTCAAGGAGACCATTGTCCACACTAATGTTATTAGAAGTACTAGTTGATGGTGCAAGACCCTTTTGTTTTGTTTCATAGCCTAAGCCTAAGTGTTTTAGTCATATAGGAGTGTTAACAGGTTGTTGTCTTCCTTGCTCTTCTATGCCAAGGCCTCCCCATTGATAATTATATTTTTCAGCTAACTTAGAGGCATGCAAATATGTTTCCTAGAAACATTCCTTAAGGGGTGGGGAAGGTTTAGGCTCCTCACGATATATCCATTGACTAATGTCATCTTCTGGTGTATCATGTCTTGTTCAAGGAGATTGGAAAGTATTGTATCCCATGTTCTTAGAACTCAGAGTGATTGTCTTCTCTTCTTGTTTTAGCATGGACTGAGAGGGTTGGCCATACGTATGAGATGAGGGTGGCATGGTTTCCAAATTTAAAGTTGGGTGCATTTCATACTCACCATAACCTTTTCCGATGATTTGAACCTTCGCGATTGTGGAGTCAAATGTGGAAGATGGAATGGACAATGTGGTGGATAGTGTGTTGGAAGATGGATGGGATGATGAGGCCTAAGGTTCCCCCACTTCCACTCTTGGATAGTAGTGAGAATGAGGGAAGGAAACTTCTAGTGCCTAACGATACTCAAATGGTTGTGGATCAACATGTATTTTTAATTCCATCCCATTAAATGGGAACTTCAGACACTGATTGTAAGTGGATGGGATGGCCAACATGACATGGATCCATGGGCTACCAAGAAGAAAGTTATATAGGAGGGCCAGATCAAGGACATGGCACGTAGTATACTGTACAATAGGACCAACCTAAATTGGAAGACAAATAGTTCCCTTAGAGTCACTTTTCACATTGTCATATGCATTGATGGTAATAACCTAATTGTTTAAGTCAGCATGGGTGTAGCCTACCTATTTTATGAGCTTCAATGTGCAAAAATTTAGAGTAGATCCATTATCTACCAAGACCCTTTCACGTTATGTTGGGCTACAAGGACCTCAATATGGAGTTGACAGTTATGGTTCAAATCAATGCAAGGCATATCATTTTGACTAAAGCCTAGCTGATATGTGGCTGATAGGTGTCCTACCAAGGCTTGAAATTGGGTAGGATCTATATCATTGGGAACATGGGTATCATGTAAAGCTTTGGTTAGGATTTCTTGATGAATCAAAGAAGACTTAAGAAAATATAGGATATATATTTGGGCTAGAGTCTTTCCTAGGTGATCAAGAATATTATACTGGGAGCTTACAGGAGCTGGCTGGGTAGATGTGGAAGCTCCTAGGATTGTGATGCAAGTGCGGTGGGTCATGACAACACATTGTGGGTATTTTATTTTATGTGTATCATAGACACATGAGGCTCTACCTGATTGATGCACATGATGATGCCATCATAGTTATATGGCACATTCTTGTAACTAATGTTATTTGTGCTATTGTTCTGATTGTTGTTGTTACTTGACTCGGGATTTGCATTTGATGTACTAGCACCCTGGTTATGCTTTGGGAAGGTGTTTTGATATATCTAAAGCTAATAATTGGATGATGGGGCCTAGTTGGCATCCACTTGTATATCACCCCAATCTATAAGAGCCTAGATGTCGGTTTTTAATCCCTGACATTTGTTTGTGGAATGCCCTTTGATCTTGTGAAAGTCACAATATTTGGTATCCTTGTACCAGGTAGGCTTTAGCTTAGACTCATAAAAAGGTTTGGTAACAAGATATGTGATTGGATAACTTGCTTGAAGGAGTCTATTAAAGACAACAGTTAAGGACTCTCCCAATTGAGTGAATTGGCATTTATTGTTCCCCTGATTATTCTGATTGGAACATTGAGGAGGACAAGGTACCCCTTGTGGCACTGATATGACATTGGAAATAGATGGTTGATTTGGGACATACTATGGCCTCTGGGAGGTATTGGCTACCTAAACATGTTTGGTGTCAGTGACACCATCATTAAATGTGTTCTTGTTCTTATTCCAATAGCATGACTTATCATTGGATGACTTTTCCTTATCAGGATTATAAATTTTGATTTTTCCCTTCACAATAAGCACTCTCTCAATGATGGGACCTTTTTCTATGACCTCTACGAAGGTTGTGACACAATGAAGATTAAGATTGTGTGTCATATTTGGATGAGTGTTTTTGATGAGGTCACCATGTCCTTTTCACCAAGAGGAGACTTCATGCAACTAGCCAAAGCATGCCACCTTTGAAGGTAGCTTGCAAAGGTTTCTCCCTCAACTTGTTTTTCTTTCAGAAGATCTAGAGTATCTATATATTTCTCTAGATTGAAGGAGAATTGTCTGACAATTTTTTTCTAAAAGATTTGCAAAGGAAGAGATTGATCCCTTTGGAAGAGCCATGAACCAATCAAGGGCCACCCCTATTAGACTCCTTGGGAATAATCTCATGAGGTAGTTGTCATTGTGTAGGAATTCTTGACAATGGAAGTAGAACTCCTGAAGGTGGTTCTTTGGGTCCTTGGTTCCTTTATACTTGTCAAATTTAGGCATTTCAAAATGTTTTAGGAAAGGAACAAGTGAAATCAAAGGATCAAATGGATAGGGACAAATCTCTTCAAACTTGAAAGACTTCTTATATTTCCTAGCTTGCAAGTATTTTAGTGTGGCTTTGAACTCTTCCCACTCCTTATTAGTGGGTGTTGATAGAGGCAGATTAGACGGATTGGATTGAGTATAAGGAGCATATTGTTGGTAGGATGAAGATGGGGATGAAGTGGTTTGATCATATGTTGGTGGAGGCGTATTCAGAGGCATTTATTGATATTGATTGGTATAGCTAGGTTGTGGTTGTGGATTGACGTAGGATTGATGATAGGATGACAATTTTTGGTAATGTGAAGTGGAGGACCCTTTTTGATATGGTGGAGGCATTTGATAATATGAAGAGGTGGAAGCACCCTGCTGATATGATAGTTGTTGTTGGTAATATGAAGCAATGGAAGCACCCTGTTGGTATGGTGGTTACTGCTATGTGTAACATGGATTAGATTGATAATTATACACAATGTTTGGTTGTTAGGTAGCATGTGGAGGTTGTTGCGGATTGGATGTTTGGTAATAAGGATTGGATTGTGATTGTTGGGGATTTGTGTAAGGTGGTGGCATTTGGGATTGCTAAGGGTTCTAATAAGTAGGATTGGGATTGGGATTAGATGGAGTAGCGAAAGAAGCATACATGCTTGATGGATGGTAAAGGTATTGAGCAAGAGGATTTCCTTGCATTTGCATTAGGATTTGGGTGTGTTGAGGTAGTTGTTGATGATGTGGTGGTTGTTGATAGAGAGGGTGAGATGGAATTTGATGCTATTGGGAGACTTGCAGTTGATGTGTGGGGATTTATGTTTTCTAAGGGATCGGTATTGATACACGCATTTGTTGTTGAGGTTGTGAAGTAGCCTGTGTTGCCTGATGTGGAGGTTACGTGGAAACAATAGTATGTTGTGGTGTTTGAGATGGGATGGTAGTATGTTGTGGTTCTTTTCATGGGATAGCAATATGTTGGGTCACCTATTGGTGAGGTGGTTGTGAGGAGATGACGTGTAATGGGTTAACTAGATGTTGCTCAAATGTTGGGATGCTACCCTAGGGTGGTTGCTGAGATGTGAAAGGTGGAGGCAGTAGGTTGGATGCAGGTGTAGATCTAGGAGGTGATGGGAATGCAAGGAAATGATTACTCCTAGTGTTTACTGGTGGTTGACTTGGTTGATTAGGTGGAAGAGGTGGTGCAGATGGTATGGGGGTCAGACCTTGCGAGATAGGCATTTCAGGTGGTGGAGGTGGTAGATTTTGTGGCATACCATAAGCAAGGGGATCATTAGGATCAGATGATGCTCCCATGACTGAAATCAGAACCCGAGGGATGTTGGAGACTTGATAGAGCATGACATTCCCAAACCTAGGTTAATACCAATTATCCACAGGTGGACCCTTAGGGACATACGAATTTCCCAAAACATTCTATGAATTTTGATGGTCTTGGAACATTGGAGGGGGTGTGATATTGACATATTTGGATAGGTCAATTCTGGGTGACAGTTTGACTCCCTTCAAGAGTAAGGTAGCAAGGATTTTATCCCCACCCTCATTGAGGAGATGATCTGTCATTTGAACATTGGTGGGATTACTGCGGTACTTGTCTATTGTGACTTTAGGTTGATTGACCATGATTTCATCTCTAGGAGGGGAAGTGTTATGAACCTCAGTATTGGATTGTGATGAGCCACCATTATTGGGATCTTGAGGGATGTTAGGCTAGGTACCTTGAGCCTGTTGTTCTGCCATAAGTTTCTTTGCTTGCAATCGGGTAAGGGGCATGAAAATGAAAAACTACCAGGTGGACTAAGATGATACTACACCCTAGGATGTACTTAAATGAAGGATTTAGGGGAAGACTAAAGGATTGACTAGATTGGATGAGGGATTTATTGATCAGATGATTGGATAGAGGTTGCAATTGGATTCAATTAGAATGATTGATGAGATGAGATGATCAATAGGCTTGGAGGATTGACTAGATTGGATTGATGAAACCGATTCTAAACTAAGTTTAGAGGTTTGGCTAGATGATGTAAGGTGCTGATTTATTGGATTAAATTGCAAAAGGGATGATTACAACACTGAATCTACCTCAAGATGGAAGTATATTGATTAGGTCAAAGATGATGAATGACTTAGGATAGATGACAATCCTAAGTAGACGTGAACGATGACAATCAGGATTAGGCACCTAAGCTAACTTGGATTAAAAAACCTTTAAAATGAAGTCTAGGGGATTGGGATTGATGAACTGATGGTGGATATGTAATCTAGAGTTGTTCTAAGATGCACCTATATGATTTGATTAATGGATTGATGACTTTTGGAAAAATGTAAATGGATTAAAGTGACGATTACGGGGGAATGGATGATGATAAAAAAATTTCAATCACGACAAAGTACTTAGAAAATGGTAGGCTTTTAGGGGCTAGAAGGATTCACTCTCTATAATTTGTATGAGAAATAGATACGCCTCTAAGTCAAGCAAATTTTCCTCTCCAGGTCATAACTTTCCCTATCTAAGGGGATCCAAATCGCTTCTATTTTGAGTAAACTCACCTATTCTAGGGAAGCAAATTCACCTATGTTTAAAGGACTCACAAGAAATGAGTGAAGTTGAGATGCAAATTCACCTATCTCTGAAGGGATGACTAGAAATGGGAAAATTTAGGAAGCAAATTTGCCTATCTTTGAGGGACACACAAGAAAAGGGTGAAGTTGTGAGTCAAATTCACCTAACTAGGTGAAAAATTAGCCTCTAGGGAATACAAGATCACCTAAAAATAGGGAAAAAATTGACTGGATTTTCAAAATCACCTAACGGTATGAAAAGGTTCACTTAATGGGATGAAAAGTTTTCCTATTTCTTAAACTGTATGGACGGGGAATGAACTTTCCTAAAAATGGGATCATCTAATGGACAAATTGGTTTTCCTCATTCCTAACTCGTACGAACAAGGATGACACAGGGGAAAATGAATTCACCGTAAGAGAGGACAAATTCACTTATTCTAAGGAAAACAAGCAAATTTGACAGACAAGAACTAAGTGGGGATGCCCCTGTGGACAACAAGTTTTCACAAGGAGGGGACAAATTCACCTATTCTAGGGAAAATGGGTGAATTTTATAGATGATGACTAATGAGATGATTTGAACTGAAAAATAGGATCACCCTTATGGACAGTAGGTTCACCCTAGGAGAGGAAAAATCCACCAATTTATGGGAAACAGGCTAATTCGATAGATGACGACTGGAACAAACTCACCTATTTCGAAGAATGGGAAAAAATGGGGTCGCTTAAAAAGTGACCCATAGGAAAATCTTCCTTTGACAAAGAAAAATTTTCCCAAAGGGATGACCTGGACTAGACCCAGACACAAAATTGCCCTTTTGCAGGGAAAAGCCACCTGTCTATAGTGCAAATTTGCCTTTGTAAGGGGAAAATTCACCTCTATAGGTAGGGGCTAACTGTGGCAAAGGACAACAAGCACAACAAACAATAGACATAAGGCTAGATTGACTCAACTAAAAATAAAAGCACTGGTATTGCACAATGAAGACACACTAGACAACACAATCCTAAAATTAGTGTTGAAGGTTTACAAACTTGATGTAGGCCCACCACCTTGAGTGGAAAACCCAAGGTCAATACTTCGTGATACCAGGGTGGTTCTCTGGATCACCCTTTCTCGTGAAGGTAGATAGCTAGCGTTCCAGTGGCATAGGGTCATCAACAAATACCGTGGGCTCACCTTCATACTCTCTCTCAAGGACTATCGTATTCCACCATGAATATTTCTATCTCAACCCAAGGGGGTATGTGGTGAGTAACTTCGGGGTATGGTGCACATCCCCTACACTACACCAAGCCATGACTAAAAAATGGGTCTCTATCTAGGTTATACAATGAAATCTCATGCAACCCTGATATAGGAAAGGTATGTGGGGCACAACTGTGAACACCAGCCCATCACAAGCATGAGTTGGGAGCCCCAACGAGGTAGTGGAAACTCAGACCAACTCTAAACGTCTTATCTAGGTATCACCCTAGCTTCAATGCTTAACTAAACATGACATGACTAGATTAAGGTACAACTTTATCTCTCCCCCTTTTATATACGCTGCCAGTAAAACATGATTGGGATCATTCCCTAGGTAATGAAATCCTAGGCAGGTTCCGCTAAGGGAAGAAGACACTAAACGTTTTGGCTGGTCCCCAAATTCACACGTAGCACAAGTGGAGAGCTTACATGCACAAGCACCTCCTAGTTAGACTGGAGTAGACTAGAATGAACTATGATTTCTTGTCACCCAGGATCACTGAGAGGTGCAAGGGGATTGGATATGTCAACAGTCTACTCCCAAACACAACAAAAAAGTTAAGTGACCCTTTAATTAGTGTATGTTTGCCTAACTAGTATGAAAATCAATAGACATACTACCTAAAGGGATCTTTGACTAATTGTCCTATAGAAAATATATCTGTAATTTTGACCACCGGTCTTGAATGAATGAGGACAGGTTGCACAAATTGTTAGTTAAACCCAGGCACACTCACAAACAGATGAGTTAGCAGATCAATACCTAACATCGAAACCAAAATGAAGTTGAAAATTATGAAATAAAGTTTTGGGATTACCTCAAATTCGCCCTTGTGTATGGAAAATTCACTTGTTTCTGCCGAGCAAATTCACCCTTGTGTATGGAAAATTCACCTGTTTTGTATGATCAAATTTTCCTGTCTGAGAAGATAGGTGAATTCGCTATCGCCTCTATAACTTGAGCACTTTCTCCTATTCTTGGAGATCACTAAAAATTCAACCATGCTTCGAGAAACTTTGCACCTAATGTTAGATTCACCCCTTTTCACAAAAGGGAGAATTTTCTTTCACCTTTGATGAATGTGAATTCACCTTAGTAAGTGGAAAATTCACCTCTACTGTCAAATTCGCCTTTTTTTTTATTGCAGATTCGCCTCTGTAAGCCACAAATTTTCCTATTGGGGCGGATTCGCCCTTGTGTGTAAAACCTGAATGTACAAAATTAAAAAAAAACAAATGTGAAAGTATAGATCTGTGACATGGATCCCACCAGGCGTGCCAGAAATGTATGCAGGTGAATTCCTAGTCTAAAATGAAAAACAAATGAAAATGCAAACAAGGAAAAACACAAACAACACCTCAACAATTAGCCTAGCTGAACTTCAACAAAACAAAATACAAAAGGAAGTATGTTACCTTACCCAAGTTGACGCGTTGGTTTACCCTATTGATTCATTTGATTGTATGCTCCTTTGGATGATAAATAGTGTGAAACCTAATGCAAAATGATGAGGATGAGATGGGGAATGCAATGATGCAAGTGGGTATTTGGATAGATGAACAATATGGATGCAAATGAAGCTGCAACAATGGAGGTTATGGCTTGAATTGAATGCTTGAGATTTGGAGTGCAAGATTGTGTGTTCGATGATTGTTGAAGGTTGCATGTGAGGGAAAAATCCTCTAATTTTAGGGGAAATTCCTCTAAGAATGAAGGGATGAGATGATTCCACCATGGACAAGATTAAGGGCTAGGGTGAGTTGAGAACTCACAAGCCCTCACATCTTGCCATGTGGTGAGTGAGGTGTCAAAAGGGAGGTGAGGTGGAGGTACCTTATGGTACCTATGGATTGGGACAAGATCTCCTCATAAAGGAGGTCCTTGTCCCCATGTGGGTGATGTGACACATGAGGAATTAAAAATTCCTCAAATATCCACATGGGAAAGAGGGGAAGCTTAGGGAGAATAAATGTGAATTTTAAATTCACATGGGGAATGGGTTGCCTTCTCCAAAAGGAGAAAGCAGTTAATGAAAGTTGACTTGGGGGTATGCCATAAATGGCATAAGGATTAGGTTGACCTAATCATGTTATTAAAGTTATGCAAACAGGGGATTAAGCTAATTAATGAAGGATTAAGGAAAGTGGAGAATTATGGAGGATGTGACACTAATCCTGATTAAGGGTGTGCACATCCTAATTTTAGATTAATTAAATTAATCTGGATTAGAGGGGGATTATGGAGGATGGGACAAGGAGAGAGGAAAAGGTGCATTTAAAATTGATTTAAATCCATAAGGCCAAATGACTAAATTAAATAAATTAAAGCATTTATTTAATTTAGAGATGAAAGGGGATAAAAGATAAAGTATTTAATTATTTTAATTAAATACCTTAGGAACATTAGGAAAAGGGGAATATTAATTAAATAAATTATTTAATTAACACAAATGAGGGATGTGAGATAGATGAATTAAAGGAGATGAATTTGACCATATGGGGGCAGTCAAATTCAAATGTCTACAACACCCCTTATGCAAATTCCCATTTTACACTTCCTCACCTTAGAAAACTAAATCCGAAGGCAAATATCCACATCATCTTGCTACCTTCATTCCACTTGGCATCTCTCTTTTGTGTCAGTAGAAGAATAACTATCAGGGATGCCCTTGTGACACACAGCCGTCCATGTGATGCACTTATGTCCCTGACAGATTCCTACGTTTAAAGCTAGCAGAGGCATTACACTTCCCATTGGGGTCAATTTGTAACAACCCTCTTCGACCAATCGACTCGAATATGGCCTTTTTTCTCATCCCAAATTCAAAAAAACTCTTCCTTTATGCATTTCATCTTCTTCACAAGTTCTATTAGTCTTCTACACACTCTTTCTGAGCATTCTCAAGCATTCACTTAGCATCCATCATTCTCAAGTAGCACTTTGGTACTCCATAGCAACAAAAAAACACTCCATCAACTCCATAGAGAAAGTGTGGAACAACACCATTGCAACAAGGTCTTGAGTCCTCTATTTTTCTCCACCATTAGCTCATGAGCTCTTGGTGGAGGTGGTAAGCATTTTCACTCTTCTCCTCTACGAATTGATTGTTTAGCACATTACTGTTTGTAGTGTTTATTTTGTTCTTTACTTTCATTCTCCTTTATCATAATTTTGTCCATTGTTTCTATCTTGGTTGTTCGTGGAGGTGGAAACACCAAAACAAGGGTCTGACTAAGGTAGACCCCTATACAGTCCCCCAACAATTTTCCTCCTTTTTGTGTGTAGGTGGATGTACATTTGGAGCTAGCTAGCGAACATGCTTTTTTGTGAGATCATCTTTGTCACCCTAGCTTTAATATACTTGCTTTATCATATTCACTTGCACATCTCTTACTTTATAGTTTTATTTTGTTCCCTTAGAAACCACTAGCTAGGTTGTCAACTCATTTTCTAGTAGTTCCCACTATGTTTTTGGTCCTCTGGTTGTACAAATTCCAGTGCATCTGAGAGATGCTAGCGTGTTGCATTGTCATCCCTAAACTGCACTTTCGTGCTTAGGTAGAGAGCTACCTGAGGTATAGTGTTGAACCCAAAAACTAGCTTGCCTAGCCCCATTCCAATTTTTGGGTCTAAAGAGTGATTGAAGGGCCTTATAGTCCTCATCATTCTTGTCCCTCATTTTGAGACAACCCTTTAGAGTGAGGTAAGTTAGGGAATCCTTTTTCTCTTGGCTCTCTATGACCTAGGGCCTTGAACATGGTTGGTCCCCCACTCTTACACCTATGAGTCTCACAAAATCAAGGATAACAAACTGAACTATCCCATGCATGAATTGGAGTTAGCCACGATTGTTCATTCCCTAGTGAGATGGAGAAAATTTTTGTTGGGACATTGGTTTGAGTTGCATAATGATCACCGTAGTTTACAGTACATATTTACGTAGCCAAACCTGAATGCTAGGCAGAGGCAATGGATGGAGTTCCTATGTGAGTATGATTTTCAGGCTAAATACATCTAGGGTAGGGAAAATGTTGTGGCGGATGCTCTTAGTTGATGGAGACATGATCTCTCAATAGTGGCTCTTGGTGTAGATTTGAGGAGTCAGATTCTTATAGCACTTCTTGCAGATAGTTGGTATTAGGAGGTGAAGTCGAAGGTTGAGTCAGGTAGAGATTTGGAGGGAAGATTTGTGAGTTATTTTCTTGAATTAGATGGCCTCTTGTGGCATTTAGGTCACATTTATGTTCCTCCTTCTGTGGGTCTTCACACCCTAATCATGTCAGAGGCACATCAGGAACCCTATTCTACTCATCTAGGTGTCAAGAAGATGTATGTAGACCTTTGTTAGTTGTATTTTTGGGCTTGAATGAAGAGATACATTGCAGATTTTGTCACGAGGTGTTTGGAGTGCTAGAGGGTTAAGACAGAGCACCAACACCCTGTAGGTCTTTTGCAGCTGCATCTTGTTCTAGAATGGAAATGGGACATCATTTTGGTATATTTCATAGTTGGTTTGCCTATGTCTTCTCACTGTCATGACGCCATCATGGTCACCGTTGACAAGTTGACTAAGGTGGGGCACTTCTCTCCTATTCAAAAATTGTATAATGCTTATTTTGTGGCCAAAATTTTCATGGAGAATTTTGTCAGACTACATGGAATTCCTCGTAGAATTATATCCGATAAAGATCCAGTGTTCACTTCAACTCTTTGGACATCCTTGTAGCATGCTTTGGGAACCTAGTTGAACTTTAGTTCTACTTACCATTCAGAGACAAATGGACAGAATGAGAGGGTCAACCAAGTTCTTGAGGATATGCTCAGGATGTATGTTATGGATCAATAGTCTCGATGGGAGGACTACTTGTACTTACTGGAGTTTGCGTACAATAATGGGTACCACAGTTCGATTGGTATGCCTCCTTTTTAGGAATTGTATGGCTATCCTTCTTGGACTTTGTTGAGTTGGGATCATCTTGAGGATAAAATTATTCTAGGATCGGAGATTCTTTAGGTGATGGAGCATCAAGTTTCTCACATTAGGGAGCACTTGATGGTAGCATAGGATAGATAGAAGACATATGTAGATGATCATAGGGTGGACCATCAGTTTTTAGTTGGTGATTGGGTATTTTTATGAATGTGTTCGCAAAAGAGTCTGATCCACTATGGAAAAGTCTCTAAGCTCACACCACATTTTGTAGGGCCATTTGAGGTTTTGGAGAGGATTGGTCTTATTTCTTACCATCTTGCTTTGCCACCCAGTCTATTGCGCATTCACAATGTATTCCATGTTTCTGTTCTTAGGCCATACTATCTAAACATTTCTCATGTTCTTGACTGGAATATCTTACAGGTAGAGGACGAGTAGCTGGAACTAGAGCCCATGGCCATTCTACAACACATGAGACTCTCCCTTAGTGGTTGAGATGTTAAGAGGGTGAGGGTCCAGTGGGATCCCAACGATGAGGCTTCACCTACTTGGGAGGATGCATCTCGAATGCGAGAGTCATATCCATACCTGTTTGCAGGCTAGTAAGCCTGATCCTACAGGAGGAGGATGTAGTGCCCCTCATGTTATTCCCTAGTAGACTGATGATTATTCTATTAGGAAAAACATTATGATACTTTGTTGATTTTAGATTTACTGCTTTGATGATACTAGATGATGCTTTGATGTTTCGTTATTACTTGACTTATGCATATGCTATGATAGTTTTATGGACTTATTGGTTTATGCGGATTAATTTAGTTATGAGCATTTTGGGGTTATCTAATCATGGTTACTTTGCGTTTATCTGGTGACTATTTTATGAGTCTTGGTGAGAGGAACAATATTACATTACTCATTCATGAGTACTCTTCTATGGTACAATTTCCTTTCACAGTTTGTCTAACTATTTGATTATATATATGTGTGTGTGTGTGTGTGTTGTTCAACCATTTTTTTTGATGCAGGTTGCAAGTACCGGGCATCGAATCCACCTTAATTGATAGGTCTGAGTGTGGCTTAAACTCAATGGAAAATTGTTGAACGAAGATAATGTATGGTCCCCTACCCTTGCCATCATCCTCAATAAGGATGAGTATCCTTTTGGTCACCCTGCCAGTCTTGTATGTGTTCATGGCTAGTTTTTCTCATTTTGACCTTGTTTATGCTTAAGTGATTATTGTTGATATTTAGTTGTTAAATTAAATTGGTTTAATAATGATGTTTGATTAGTTGTTGAATTAAATAAAATATTAAATAAACCATGTTGATAAATGGTATTTGAGTTGTCTTGGTTAATTAATTTATTAATTAAATTGATAAGGTAAAAAGTATTTTTATAATTAAATATAAATATATTCATTATTAATGTTGAGTTTAAATAAATTAAAAGGTGGGAAAATAATATAATATAAAATATTAAAGCGTAAGGAGATAATGGATAATTAGCAAAAAACAATAAAAAAATAGAAAAAGAATTGTTTGGAGCACATGCGTGACTTCGAACTGCTTGTCATTTGGAAACTTAATATTTTGAGAGATTTTTTATCTGATTTTTACGTTTGAAAAATATTACTTCTTTTTGGAAAAATAATAGTAATTATCATTTTGGAGAGATTATGCATGATTATTATGATTGATTTTTGGTTTTTGAATAGAGAACTTTGTCTGCAAGAATAATCTGTTGAATAATTATTTTCTATTGATTATTTTTAAAAATTGGATTGGGGGAAAATTACTGAAGATTAGATTAAGGTTTTGAAGAAACAGATTGTTGCTGACATAGAAGTTGATCTCAACATCGGTTTCTGTCTTAGTAGTGTTGGAATCTAGGTAGGATTTGTCTCTATTCTTGTTTCGTTTATTTGTTCAATGTAATATGAATTTGTTGTTTCTCTATTGTTGCAAGCGAATGTTTGTTCATTGTGTTGTATGTTGTTTCGATGTTGAATCTACACTTCATGCTAGAAATTCGATACCCTCATACTATTGGTCATTTTCCATTGTTTGAAAGTTCCTTGAACCTTTTTAAAGGTTGCGCCATCCATTACTGTCTGATTTGAATTCTCAGTGTAACTGTTAGAAAACCAAGATATGATTGCAAACCAAAATAAACCTTCCACAGAAGAGGAAAACAAAAAAGTAGAAGCTTTGCATAAAAACATGCAATTGGATATATTCGAAAAGACAAATAACTACAAGAGATAATTTGCTTTATAAAAGCAAAGATTCCTAAACCTAATCTTATCTTGAGAAACAAGATAGCTCGATAAGATAAAGATGAAAGCCTAAAACTTAGGAATTAAATAAATCCTAAGTAAACTTATGCAAGTGTAATTAAATGTTAATTACACTAACACCCCCCATAAGTGCAACTTAGGGAGAAGCAGATTATTATACAAATATGAGTCCCGACAACAAGGCTTGATGAGGTACTCATGTACAAATGCAAAGAGAGAGAAAACCCAGTGGGAAACCCCCCCTTCAGAGAGATGAACTGTTGCGAAGAAGCATTGGAAGAACTCTGATGAAGCAACACTGGAACCCCAAATCCGGCAAGCAAGGAAAGATAGTTCTGTTTGCAAAATACCAATCGAAATCAGAAATGCAACATCAAACCCGATGCCAAGGAACATAGGAAACTCACATACTGGATCAACCCTGGAATCTGTAAGCAACAATAGATGAAGGATGAATGAACCCATAATGATGACAAATCTGGAAGTTGTGTCTCATGAAGCCAATGCCAAATTGAAACTAAAACTACCCATAGGACAAGTACCATTAAGTTTCTAGAACATTAACCATAAAACCATGGCCTTCAAATTGAGAAAGATCTGAACCAATGCAGATCAAGAACTGTAAAATCCCAATGTGAAGTGTGAATCGAAGCAAACCAACAATGTGTCCAGTTAAGCAAGAAAGAAGCAAGAAGGAGACAATAGGAAACCAAACAAACTCATGTGATTTGTCACCAAAATGAAATATGGATGCAAGAACCCCCCTTACTAGAACTTTATATCAGTTTGTTATTACAATACCCAATGATTGCATAAGGAGATAATGCAAAAAATATGCAGAAACATAAGCGAAAAATGCAAACCTAGCACACGAAACAAAAATGAATGCATGCATAAAATAAGTTACACATTTTCTAGAAATGACCTCATATCTGCATAGAGACTGAAACTAGCTTTCCAACGCCGCAAAAATCGCGAAAATTGGATAAGCGAGTCACAAGATATGTCTCTTGGAGTGAAAAAGGAAACATCTGACTTCTGAGGCAGAAAAAAGCATCAAAAAGGAAAAACCAGAAAACCACACTAGCACCATTGCGTAGAGCATCAAAACAGCTTTCTGACGATATCTTGTTTGCAGAAAAAGGATGCTGTATGCCCAAGATATTCCCATTTCCGTGAAAGTTGTCCAAAAATGTCCGCTTTGGCCATGTGAGGCCCTCAGGGGCTAAAAAAATAAGCCCCTAGTCGCCTGGGCGGACCAGGGGATTGGCAGCAGGTTTTAGGGTGAGGCCCCTAGTCACCAATGTGACCACCGTAGGGGCTTTAAAGTTCGACGGGGGCTTGTGGGCGCAGCCCTTGGTCACAGATGTGACCGGGGCGGTTGCTTGGAGTCCCGGAAGCGGTTGGCGTGGGGACCTGGACCCCGATGTGACCAACTGCAGACTTGAGAAGCCCTCAAGGGCTAGAAGCTTGGGAGCGGTGCAAGGGTATCTCCGCTGGTGGTGGATGAAAAGGCCGCCACTTCTAGTGGCGGAGAGGCGGAGCGGTGGTGGTGTGATCGGTGTATAACGGGCGGCGTAAAAAATCTGCCAATTTTTTGATTTTTTGATTTTTTTTTTATTTTTTTAATTTCTGAACCTTGGTATGCATGCTTGGGGGTCGTACGGCCTCAGGGTAAATTTTTTTTGCCTCCTCAGACGACTGTGTCCAAATCAGACAAACTTTATATGAAAATGGGGGTTTTTGGGCACTGCGAATCCAATAGCGAGGTCTGTTTGGGCCCAAAGTGCTCCAAAAATTAGGCAACCCCCAGATCTATTAGAAAAAAAGATGCCTGTGGAAACCCTTACACTTGAAACTCACTGAAAGGCCATATCTTCAGATCACGAATAGGCAGTTGCAGGTCTGGAGCTCTGATACCATGTTAGAAAACCAAGATTTGATTGCAAAACAAAATAGACCTTCCACAGAAGAGGAAAACAAAAAAGCAGAAGCTTTGCATAAAAACATGCAATTTGATATATTCAAAAAGACAAATAATTACAATAGATAATTTTCTTTATAAAAGCAAAGATTCCTAAACCTAATCTTATCTTGAGCAACAAGATAGCTCGATAAGATAAAGATGAAAGCCTAAAACTTAGGAATTAAATAAAGCCTAAGTAAACTTATGCAAGCGTAATTAAATGTTAATTACACTAATAGTAACCTCTCTTATCTTTTCCTGCAGCGAATCCCCTTCCCTTGCATCTTGCTGCCATACGATTGATATTGATGTAAAAGCTTTGTGTTTGTTTCATCATTTTATTCTCTCTTTGGTGTACTGCCTTGTTATGATAGGAAAGTGAGCATAATGTGACTTTCATATCTGCATTGTATATAGTTGATTCATTATGTGATAGAAGTGCATTAGGAAGAAATAGACGCATGTATTTCCTTTTATTTGATGTAAATATGTTGTTAGACTAGCATTGGTGTATTTAGTTTGCATTTGATGGTCAATGTTTGGATTGCAAATATATCCAAAGTTCTCTTTTTGAATGGCATCCATTGAAATTATTCATTGAGATCTCTCATCAAATTCCTCTGTAAAGGGTTTGATTTCCTTCCCTTTTTGTTGTTCGGCATGCCTTTGATTTAAATGCTCCAACTTGTATTTATTGGAGTTGATACTGTTCACACCATTTGCTATTGTTAATTTTTTTCTCTTTGCCAGTAAGGCTACACAACATGCCCTCCAACCTCTCTATGTCGCTGCCTTGTAGCCATATGAATTTTACAGTATATGATTTCATTCATAGCTTTTGATTTTATACATATAAAGTTTGATTCTATTTATCTCCATTAACTTCAATTTATATGGTTGGAATTTGGTTATGCATATGGAATTTTATTTATGTATGCAAGCTGATTTTACATAGATGAGA
Organism: Sequoia sempervirens; assembly: GCA_007258455.2. NCBI lineage: Eukaryota > Viridiplantae > Streptophyta > Pinopsida > Cupressales > Cupressaceae > Sequoia > Sequoia sempervirens. Next base: position 559,522,373 of record VDFB02047230.1, read on the forward strand.
CAATTTGATAATTGATGAATCAATATATATATATATATACATTTACGTATATTCTATTTTATTATAGTAAAAGACAATAGTCTGTTAAAAATTAAATATGTTGTTGCCATCTCATAATTTGGGATATTGAAATCCGCTTTCTGAGTTTATATATACATGTATATATGTATGTATAAATATATCATGGTTATAATTGAAGAATAATTTTTTGTGTATTCAAATGTTAGAGAAGAATATTTTTACCTTTTCAAATAAATGATTTATGTTAGATAAAGAATTTGGAAATATTAAATAGTAAGAAGGTTGATTTATTATGTAATTAGATAATTGTGGAAATTGTTTAAATGAATGAATTAGTTGAGCTTTTAGAATGATTTTTTCCACTCATTTTGTATTAGTTGATATGTGAATGCTATATGTAAATAGTTATTAAAGAGTTCATGATATTGTGATAATTTTTGGAAAAAGAGATGATTTTGAATTATTATTTCAAATGGGAGTCCTTTGCCAAAATGGTTAGTAGACTTCCATAGGCTAGGGGGAGTTTCTTGCATGATGGTTTTCATGATTATTTCATTTTGAAATGGTTGATAATGTCTTTGAAAAGGGTACATGAGGGTCTTTAGCCTTGCACTGCTTATTCGCTTCCTTGTGATTGGAATTTGTGTGCGAGATGGTTCATGTCTCGCTCTATGTGTGTGTTCATGTAGTTTAGTAATTTGTGCAAGATGGCTTTACCTTGTTTGATGTGTTGGATCTTCTAGTTGCTAATAGGGGGAGTGGCTCTCAATGGGGTCTGAAACCCAAAGTGGTTTCCTGGGTAACCCATGTGGGAGTTTCTGAACTCAGTGATAACCTAATTAATGAATTAGGGGGTTGGGTAGTTTTCACACTAATTAAGATAATTGGATGCCTCACCCATGCCTTCAGTGCTCGTTCAAGCTAAGGATGGGTTGAGAAGACCTTGTTTGAAATATCAACTTCTTTGTCTTCACGAGAGGAATGTTGGTTCCGCATGTGTCACCCTATGGGGCTGGGATCTAGTGAGAGGTTTACCAGGGTAACCATAGATGGGGGCCAACGTCTAGTGATAGATTGCCTGGGTAACCCATGATAGGACCATGCAATGAAACTCTTCCCTATTGCAATCTAGCATTCCCTAGTCTTGTGTTCCCCTTGTTTTTTGTGTGCCTCTGGAAGCAGTGTCATTGTTATGTGATGTTATGTTGTGCATTGTAGTTGGAGTCTTGTTATCCTTTTGGTGTTGTGTGACACTATCTTCTTGATTGTTTTTGTGGTGGGACCTTATTTTTATCTCCTAGCACGGGGGGTGGACCTTAGGGTTCCACATGGTCGGGTGAATTGTGATTTTTCCTCCATTGGGTTTCCCTTGTGGTTGTTCGTGAGTGTGGAGGATGGACCTTGTGTAGTAGGTTCTGGATCTTGTACCTGTTTGAGAGATTGTTGTTTATGTTATGTATTGTACTTGTATCTCATTTGTATGATGTAATGTAATCTTGATGTATTCTTCATGTTGTATTCAGGGAAGATTTGATGTAAGTTTGTAACAATGTAATGATGTACCCTCATGTATCTTTTGGTTCTTTATAAATGATCTTTGATAGTAACTTATCTAATGTCATAATATGAAATTGTATGTTATTCAATTAATGCAATGGATTTAGGATGAACTCTTGTTGTTAGTTAATTTATGATGTATGTTTAGATCTTGTTAATAGAAGGTTAGTAATGTAGTCATATAACCTTAGAGGACATAGCTTAACTTATATGTTATGTTTATATATGATTTTACAATTCATGTTATTTCACTTTTAAAAAAAAAAAATTATGCCATTATTTTAGTTGATGTGTCATCCTCTGGGGTTCTTTGGTGGGGTGTTACACTATCTCATCAAATTTTGTTGTATAACTTGTTTCTTCTTCCAAAGTGGATGAAGTAGATGATTGTAGAGTTTCTTTTAAATTTAGCGTTGGCATTACCATTGGCTCTTTTTTCTTATCAGTTTCTTTTGTTGTAATTTTATATTCTTCCATGAATGTTGGTGTGAAATCTAAGGAACCCCAATCATATTCTAATAATTTAGTGACTTCCTCAATGTTCTTCTCTTGTTCTTCTTCCTTTAAGATTTCCACTTTTGTAGTTGGTATCAAAATTTTCACAAGACCTTGGTTTTCTTTTTAGATGTGCAAACAATTTTCAAGTTCAAGGTTGGCCTTGATTGTGTAAACTTTGTTGTTATATAAATTCTTCATTACATAGTGAAGGTTTGAAGGAACAACATTAATTTACTGAATCCATGGTTTTCCCAAGAGGAGATTGTAAGAAAGGTCATGAAGCATAACATGGACTAGAGTTTGTAATGTTACCTTCCTGACTTTAATAGCTAATGTGATGAATCCAAGCGTCTATTTTCTTATGTTTTCAAACCCATGAATAAACAAAGAATGAAGGAAAATGTCACTCTTATCCATATCAATCTTCTCCAAAAGGCTCAAACTACACAAATTTAGGGATGAACCATTGTCAACAAGAGTTCTCTTTATCTCAATTTGATTAACACTAGCTATTATCATGAATGATTCATGTTGTTTTTGAACTTCCAAGGATGGTAAATTTCTTTGGTGAAAACCAATATCTAAATTAACCTCATTCATTCCTTGAACTAGTGTTGCCACATCGTTTTAATTTGTATTAGGAGGAACCATAACTTGTCGCAAGGTTGTTTGAAGCATACTATGGTAATTTGGTGAGGCTTGAATTAGATCCCATAGGGATATCTTAGTAGGTGTATTCTTACATTGTTCAACAATATCATACTCCTTTCCACTATGTGAAGGCAAACAAGGAGCAATAGGCAAGATAGGTTGAGGAAAAGGTAATGAAACATGAGTGGTTTTTTGTTGCCTATTGTTCCTTGTATTGTATGTGTGAGCAATGGTACTATAACCAGTTTGTTATGAAACATTGTCATTGTCAAGTAAAGGATTATTTTTAGGTGGTTCTAAGATGAGCATAGGTTTGTTTTGAACTTGAGGTTTTTGTGAGGGAGGGTAAATGATAAGTTGAGGTGTGATTGTGTTGCATCTCTATGTTTTGGTTTGTCATGAGAAGCCTTAGTGGATGGACCTTGCGAGATGAAATCCTCAAGGGCTTCATCTAACTTGTCAAAGTCATCACTACGAAAGGGCTTGAGGGATCAGCTAGCTTGGAAAAATAGATTTGACATAATCAAATAACTATGTTTTCTCCAAGGGTTTTGTTTGTTTCTTTTTATGTTTTTGGTTTTTTTTTCATTTTCTAATGATTGCAAGATGTAAAGTAATGTATTTGATGAAGCAATAATGCTGGAAATAAAAGAAAAATTCAGAAATCTAATGCTACTTTTAATTGAAATATACAAGAAATTAGTTTCCCGTTGTTGCATAATCTAACTAAATGAACAACAATTTCAATGCACAAGAAAATTGTTTTATGAAATTAAATATTAGCTATGATAACAAAACCATAAATGTAGATCAAAGACTAAAAATCACTTAGAATTTTTGTTGGAAATGTTTGTACAAGGATTCATTCACCCTAGGGAAAATGGGTCCCAAATTAGGGTTTTTTATATGTGACTTTTGTATTTTTGAGGTGATCCTATGTGTTTGCTATTGCTGATCTGTAGTAGAAAAATCTATAATAGATTTTCTAGATTTGATGCTTCTAAATGCAATTTTGACTAAGGTTGAATGATAAAAAATGCGACTAATTCTAATGTGAAATATTAATCTAAATAATTGAATGATAATTTAAATGCTAATACTATGCAAAATAAATTTAGATCTAGTGCATTTTTTTAATTTTTTGTGATTTTAAGCAATGCAAACATGCAAATTTTACCCTAAATGTAATGAAACTAATGCAATCCTGATTCAATGTATTTCAAAATCAAGATCTAGGGTTGAAAGGACTCTAATTCTCAAAATTTTATCGTACAAGGTCAGGTTCACCAAAATGAAATAAAGAAAAATAAGATATAGGGAGTGTCCCAAAATGGAAAAGTAGATCCAAAGAGAGACAAAGAGTTCCTATATTTCCTTAATTCATTAGGAAATGAGATCCACATAATAGAATGACAATCAACTCTTAGGTGAGTCAATCCAAGATGTGAATCTACCGATTTTCCTTTTTTCTAGGATGAGGGTCTAGGCCAAAATAACACTTTGGGGAGAAAGATTTGAAATAGCAAAACAACTCCAAATTTAGATCTACAAAGTGCATTAAAAATATTTAACATAAAAAAGATGGAAACAATAAATTTTTTGGAGAATTGAAGGTAATAAATGTTGTGCACTTGTCAAAACTTGTTTTTGCAACCCTAACAGGGACTCATTTGCCCTATGTTGAATGTGTCCTGGTATAATTTTCTAGGAAACTCTAAATTAGAAATTGAAGCTTAGGAACTGTGAAAGCTTGTTGTCCTTGCAATGTTAATAGAGACTCATTCAACCTATGGCGAATGGGACCTGATAGGCTTTTCTAGAAAATTGAATATGAAATTGAAGCTCCAAAACTACAATTCGTTCCAATAACTTGAAATCCCCCCTCTCATATTTGGATTTGTCAAAAATTTAAAAAATAAATTTGGTGTTTTGTTGGTGGATAGGGGTTTTCCTCCATCTAAACATGAAATGTGTGTGTGATCCTAACCTTAAGTGTGTCTAAGATTAATATTTCTAATAATACAAATAAACCCTACTCAAGTGAGCTAGAATAGGAACCTAAATGAACATGAACAATGCATAATACCTATAATCCCCTTAGTAAGTCATAAATATGAATATACCTCTCTTTAGGCTGAAAATGGAATGATCACAGAAGATGGAATCACTTAGGAAACAAGTCATTAGGCTTGGTTGAATCTCATAGTGCTTCTTCCAAAACCTGGAATCCATCATGATTCTCCATAGGCATTTATCATCAATTCTTCAATAATTTTTTATCTTTGATGACAAAATGAGCTTGAAGACCTACAAAAACAATAAAATGCTACTCCAAGACTTCACTCTTTCTCTTTCCTTTTGAATATGAATGCTTTCTATTAGGACTTGAAAACTTGAAAATCTAGGTGAAACTAAATGAAATAACCTTGTATTTATACATATCTTAAGATTAATTCCCAAAATTCAAATATCACAAGCCAACATTGAATTTTAGACTTGAAATCATTAAAATACTGCCAAAAACATATTTCAAAGGGGGCTCCTAGGTCTAAGTTAGGACCCATTCGCCATAGGGCAAATGGGTCCTAGGTCACTTACCTAGGACACACATTACTCAAGGTTGAACATTATGCTAAATTAGGGTCCTATATCTAAGTGAGGACCCATTCTCCCTATGGCGAATGGGTCCTAGGTCACTTACCTAGGACACACAACTTCCAAAGTTAAGTGCTGTGTAATGGCATTTATGAATGTTGGGTTTTATCCCTCAAAAATTACATTTAATTAGACTTGTATTTGAATTAAATGTGCCAATTAAGGAAAATTAACCTCAATAAATTATTAAAACCATATATTAGTGTGAAAGTTTAAAGGTACACCTTACAACACCAAAAATAAGGCACAATTAAGTCCATTTTATTTAAAAGGGCCCTAAACTTAATGTGAATATGTAAAGAATATTACAACACATAATAAAGACAACATTAGGCTCATTTTATTATTAATTATTCCCAAATTAAGTGTGAAAAAGGGATACTTTTTCCTACACTACACATTCTAAACATTTCAATAAATAAATCATTCATACACAATATTCTTGCACAAGTTTTTCCAAATAATAAATTTTATTAAGATCAAAGGATTCCAATCATCCCTGAGTTACATAGAGTGACTATTCAAATAGTCAAGGGGAGAATATCCCTCGGATTCACTTTTTGATACATAACTAAGTGGGACATATCCCTCAAATGGTTGTTCAAATACATAGTCAAAGGGAACACATCCCTCAAACTCACTCTCAAAGACATAATTTCGGGGGACATACCCCTCTGATTCACCACTAGAGGCTATTATAATGATTTCATAAAGTGAGGGTACAAAAGGATCACTAAAGATCAAAGGAGGACTAATGCTCCACTTTGAGGGTATATCCCTAGAAAGTGGTATGGAGTCAGACCTTGCTAGAGAAATAGGAGATACAAAATTAGTTGCCTCTCACATCTTCCTTTCTTGTTTGACATGGGATAAGGCATGGCTAAAGGATTTAGTGTCACTAAGCCATATTTGTTTGTCATAATTGGTTCCCTCAATTGTTCTAACAATGGATTCCCTTTCCTTCTTGGACTTGAGGTAGCACTCATTTCTGATCATTGAATTCCTTGCAGTTTTCTTGAGACACACCATCTTGGCACAAGAAGTCCAAACATTAGAGTCACCTAATGTTGGATGAAAGACTAGCATAGTGAGATTATAGGTTCCAAAGCTAAACATAGTTGCTTTGATACTACATTTAACAAGCCTAATGTTTTTCCTACTGATTTACCTAAGTTTTAAACCACATTTGAAAGTTTAAGTTTACCAACACATAGCAATAATTTTTTTCCATTTCAATAACAATGATGCATATTCAAAATAAACCAATTTCAAGTTTCCATTGCATTTCAATAGAGTAACATTACATAATCCCAAGTAATGATTACATTTCCAAATACATTTTTCAAAAAGATATAAGATCATGATTACATACATAGCTTTCAATAGTTCAATGGAATAAAGTAAAAATGGTCCAAATATCCTCAACCATTGACTAACTGTGGTCCCCCACACATCTACCTAATAGTAAAATGGCCATTTCTTGAACAAAGAGATTGGTCTGGTAACCCTTGTAATAATAGCCTTCCTGAGCATGGTGTTCTATCCTACATAACTAGAGCTACCATACAATGGATACCCACCTACATACATGACATTCCCAGCCTAGTTATGCAAACCTAGCTCATAGTGAATCGACAAGTGTAAACAATGACAACTTACACTACATTGGAAAAAGATTTGATAGTTACATCAAACTCACTTTCTAAGAAGTGTTGTCTCACTTCTATGAAGTGGAAGTTGTATGTTCACCCACCCTCTTTGCTCAATTTCATAAATTACATGACTGTACTAAATCTTGATGAGTTTATTCCATAACATGATTCCAATCTCATAGGTATTGTACATTCAAGTGATCTAATTGACCAACTAGGTTACTACCAACCTTGGTTTATCCTAATCCCAAGAAAAACCCCTACTATCTATACAAGTTTACAATGCTTCACAAATTGGCATTCACAATCATAGTACTTCTATTTTAACATTTCAATTCATGTAACCATACATTTGGCCTATGATAGCCTGTATATAATAATTAATTATCTTTGTGAATACAATATCATGCATCTATAGATATATACATATATTTAAGCTATTAATATTTCACCTTCAACATATAGGAAAACATTATGTAAAACACAAACACTAATTTCTCAAGCATTTGCAAACACATGACATTACAAATAGAAATAAATAACAAAGTAGAAATACTAGCATGCTTGGATTACAACTTCGAATGAATAATTTTCCTTCTAATCTTGGTGCTAAAAACCTATTGCTTCTCCTTCTACTTCTAGCTTGCTCATCAATATAACTCTAACTTCAAATACTCAAATTATACAAGAAAAAACTCTAACTCTCTCAATGAAAAACTCTCTCACACACCTCTCCATGACACTCAATAACTTGGCTTATGCATAGTAAAATGGATTGGAATAATAAAATAAATGAATGCCAAAACCCAAAATACTACCTTCTATTTACACAAAATATTGAGAAGCTCAATGCTACAATTTAGTTCTCAAAATTTTCACCATTTTCATTTGAATGCCACCTCTAAGACTACAAACACAATTCTAAAATCATCTCTTCTCCAAAATAGTTCAAATAAGAAAGATCAAGTGAAATGTGGTTGCTTAAATAATTAGAATACAAACACATATACAGTCCCAACAACTTCATCCTCGATTCCTTAGCTAAGTCGCCCCCAATAACTACCAACAATTGTTATTTTACTTAGTCAAGCTTAGTAATGGTTTACTATAGGTTTCTTACTCTCATTGTGGTTGTTGATTGCTTGCCACAGGCTGCCTATGATGCCCATTTTTATGGCTATCATTCAAAATAAATACAAACTCTACTTTTTTTCCAATGTTACACCTCATTATGTTATGACCTATTTACTATTACTTTGATGAGTTAAAATAATTTAATACATGAATATGTTTTATATATTTTGATGGAAAATGAATTGAATGGATATGTGTTGCAATGTGATTACTTTAATGCTTTTATAATGCAAATGATATTTGATGCATATGGATGTTATGTTATTAGCTAACTTCTATTATGATGCACTAAGTTAGATGCAGGAAAAGACTCAATCCCTTTAGAAGAGAGGGCGAGTATCACCCAGGAGAGGAATTTAGTTTGGGAAACCCTAATGCACCTACTTGAGCTATCACACACTGATATCCTAGTTTGGTCTAGTTGATTCGAGTAGTTCAAAAATTAGTAAGTAAACCTCTAGTCATAGTTTGGAGAATGATTTGAAATAATTTTAGTCTTTGATTTCTTAATTGTTTCTTATGTTTGAACTATGTGACTAAATCTTTGTATTGAGTTTAAGTTCATGTATTTATATTTATATATTAATCAATAAGTATATACATAGAATGTATATATGTATATATGTATGTAAATGTGATAACTCATTCATGTGAGCATATAAATGTGTGCACATATGTAGGTAGAAATACTTATGCATATTCATACATGGATATAAGATATACACGAGGATATCAATTGATATATGATATATATATATACATTTTATATATATACTATTCAATGAATACATAAATATCTGTATTTATTATGCCTATTAAAATAACGATATATGTATATTATATATATATTAATATATGTATATGAGTATGTATTTTAATGTAAACATATATACATACATATTAATATATATTATAATGATGACATGACATATATATATATATTAACATATATAATGCTATATATATTAAATGCTATAAAGTAAACTTCAATGCATATATAATGAGGAAAAAATAAATAGTGAATGGCTTGCATAAAGCCAACAACATATAAAATATATATTGCACATAGACTCACACATATGTGAGGATTATAGTTACAAATAAAAGTGCATAAATTGTGGATTGATATTATTATGAGAGAATGTACATAAGTGAAAGCACTTGGGAAACATTTGAAAGTCATTTAATAAATATTTTGTTGCTCCATGTTAAGTGGAATAATGCAAATAGAAGTCAATGTTGAGAGTTGAAAAGCCACACACAACCATATGGAAACATAAGACTTGGTCAAGCCATGAGATGGTTGAAGATAATGGAAGAGGTCAACTTGTTGTGACAAGCAACAAAAAGCCACATTGCAAATAAGAAACTTGTAGGCAACTATTTCTATGTTTGACTCAGTAAAGAGCTATTGCTCCTAGTTATTGATGGTGACTCAGCCATAATAGAGAGATTGAAGTTGCTAGGACTTTTTATGTGTTTGCATTTTAGTTATTTGAGCAACCACTTTGCACTTAAATTGGCTTAGTCAACTCATTTAGGATAGGATGGTTTTTTCTTTTTTAGTGGTGGAAAATGGAAGAGAAAAGGTGGCATATTTGAGAGCTTAATTGTAGCATTAAGCTTCTCAATGTTTTGTATAAATAGAGGGTAGTCTTTTGCATTTTGGAATTCATTTTTTTCATTGTTGTGATCCATTTTTGTTGTAGAATTTCTTGAGTATAGAGCCGAGTTCGTAAGTGTTGTAGAGAGTTGTGTGAGAGAGAGTATTGCATTAAGAGAGTTAGAAGTTTGCTTGTGTAGCTAGGGTATTTGGATCTAGAGATATATTGGTGAGCAACCTGCAAGGAGGAGCAAAAAATAGAGTTTTAGCACCAAGCTTAGGAGGCAAATTTTGTATTGGAAACTATTTTCTAGGAATGTCAATTTTACTTCTCTATTCTTTGATGTTTGATTTCATATATGCCTATGATTGTAAGTGTTTGAAGAAAAGATGATTATGTGTTATGTTGAGCTTGCTTGCATGAACTTTGATGGATTCTTATTTTGGTGAATTTGTATGATCTTTGGTGATTTATTATTTTGGTGAAACAATATTGGTTGATATCTGTATATTTATCTATTATGTTGGAAATATGTGGTTGTGTTTACCAAATAAAGATAAATGTAGAGTATTAGTTTAATACCTAAGTTGTTATGGACCTTATGTATGCTTACATGTAGTATGTAGATTGATATTACATTGAAATGCTATCTTAAAATTTTTAGCTTATAATGCTAGGTAAACTTTTGTGGTTAGTGAGGTTAGTCTTTGAGGTAAGTTAAAATGAGGTTGGGAGTAACCTAGTGAGCCAGTTAGGTCACTTGAATTGTATTATCCTTTTGGGATGTAACCATGGTATCGAAATAGACTCATTAAGAGTTAGTATGATCATAATATTTACCAAATCAAGAAATAGGATGGGTGAACATATGATGTCCACTTCATAGAGGTGAGACACCACTCTTTCAAAGTGAGTTTGAACATAATGATCAAATCTTTGGAAAAAGTACTATAAGTAGCCACTGATTACACTATGATTCACTGTGGTCCAAGGTTGCATATCTAGGTTGGGAATGTCATGCATGTAGGCGGGTATCCATTGTATGGTAGCTCTATTTATGTAGGACACAACACTAAGCTTAGGTAGGATATTATCATTTATGAGGGATACTAGAACAAACTCTTCGTTGAAGGGTAGGACCATCTTACCAGTATGGTAGATGTGTGGGGGAATACAAAAAGTCTGTGGTTGGCAGAAAAGCACTTGGGTGATGTTCTCCCTCATATAGTAGGCAACCAAAATTTGAGGATGTATGCCAGCAAGGACATCTGGACCATTTGTAATTTGTTCCATTAAACTATTAAAAGCTATGTATGTAATCATAATCTTATATCTCTATGAAAATATAATCATTACTTGGTATTATGTAATGTACTTTATTAAAATGCAATAGAAATTTGAAATGGGATTATTTTGAATATCCATCTTTCGTTATTGAAATGCTAGGGGAATTTCAAATGGGTTTATTTCAAATGTGCATCTATATTATTGAAGTTGAAATTATGAAAAAAATGTATTGTTGTCTTGGTGAACTTAAACTATTCACATGTGGGTTAAAATTAGGTTAAAACATTAGGTAAAACATTGGGCATGTTGCATGTGGTATAAGAGCTACCAAGTTTAGCTTTGGAACCTATGAGCTCACTATGCTTTCATCCAAGATTATGTGAATCTAATTTTTGGACTTCTTGTGCTAGGATCGTGCGACTCAAAAATGACTACAAGGAAGTTAGTAATTGGAAATGAGTGCTACCTCAAGGACAAAAAGGAAATGGAATCCATTGTTAGAACCATTGAGGGGACCAATTATGACAATGTAATATGGCCTAGTGTCACAAAAACCATTAGCCATGCCTTATCTTGTGTCAGTCAAGAAAGAAAGAAGATGTGAGAGGCAACTAATTTTGTACCTCCTATTTCTCCAGCTAGGTCTAAATCCATACCATTTTCCAAGGGTAGAGCATTAGTCCTACCATTATTTTTAGGGACCCTTGTGTACTTCCATTGTCATAAATTATTGTAATTGCCTCTAGTGGCGAATTAGAGGGATATGTCCCCCAAAATTATGTATCTGAGAGTGAGTCTAAAGGTTATGCACCCTTTGAAAATGTATCTAAACAAAAATATGAGAGATGCCCCACTTAGCTATGTATCAAAAAGTGAATTCGAGAGATATTCTCCCCTAGACTATTTGAATAGTCACTCTATGTAATTCAAGGATAATTGAAATCCTTTTATCTTAATAAAAATTATGATTTGAAAAAACTTGTACAAAATTTCTTTATTGTTTTATATGAATATTGGTTAATGAAATGTTTTAGAATGTTAAGTAATCCTTCATAGGAACTAAATGAAATGGCACCTACAGGTGGAAAAAATAATTTGTAGAAATGGTTAGAGCAAGAACCAACCTCAAGGAAAGCCAAGAGGAGGGTCAACCCACAAAAAACTCTAGGGCCAAATTGGATTAATTTTGGCTATGATGAAGGAAACTAGGAATATAATTGGCTACCTCGAGCAAGAGGTGAGAGGTGTAAGAAGACCAAAGAAAGAAGTTATGAATGAAGAGGAGGGAGAGAACTCTAATGGTCATTCAAATTCAGACAATCATGATAATGAGAAATCCCAAACCAGATTTGAGGGAAGAAAGAGGAAGTGACTTGCTAATGAATTATCATGGGATATGAGGAAGGTCACCCCTCCTAAGATTGAGGGAACCACCAGTGGTGATGTAGCCAAAGCTTGGCTTGCAGAGATGGAGAAATATTTTGAGATAAAAAATTACTCAGAAATAACCAAGGCCATATCAAGAGCCTTTTAGCTAGCTAGTGAAACATCCACTTGGTGGATGAATAAGAAAATGGAGCTTGGACTAAATTACTTAAGTCTTCCTTGGCATAGATTTGTGGAATTTTTTTGGAAGTGGTGACTACCACAACTTTACTTTGATCAAAATCTCATGAACTTTTAGAATTCAAAGTAAGGAGATTCCTCAATAAATGTGTATTCAAAGAAGTTCAATCATCTTTTGAAATATGTACATCATTATCAACAAGACGTGCAATTTTAAATAAGAGTTTATTTTGGGTCTTAACATCTAAATCAAAGGAGAGGTAGATGTACACGATCCTACTACTATGAATTTAGTGTACAAATACAAAATCAAGCAAGAGAAGAAGCTTAAATCTCTCTGCCTACCCTAAGAGGAAGAAAAAAATTAATTGGTCTCAAGCCAATCAAACTTCTAAGAAGTCAGGTGATGGGAAGGACTATCAAAGGAGAGGATATAAAGGATTTTGCAACAATCAAAATGAATCTAGAAGGGAGTGTAGGGGAAATAACAACAACCCTAGTAAGAATGAAGGTAGTTATGGGAAGCCGACATTAAGGCATGACCGATGAGAGGATGTTTCATGTGTGGAGGAGATCACTATGCAATTTAGTGTCCCAATAATCCATCAAGGACACAACCACATGGAATCCCTCTACCTCCTCAACAATCAACTTTCCAATAGAAAATTCATGTGATGCTAGACAACCAACATGCAAAGTATCAGATCAATCCCATAGAAATCCTAGGTACTTTGTTTGGCACACCCATTTCAATTTTAATTGATACTAGTGCAATAGAAAATTGTTTCTCCTAGTATAGCTAGTAAAATATTTAAAAAGGTTGGCTATATGGAAAAGTCTTGAATTGTTGAGTATGCAAACTAGATAAGAGCTAAGGTAGAGCAATGTTTGTTTGAAGCAAGGGTTGGAATTTCAAGTTTCTTTATGGAAGTAAATTTGTATGTAGCCCCCCTAGGTTCATATGATGTCATATTAGGAATGAATTTATTGTGGAAACATTGAGCCAAGGTAGATTGTCATGCTAAGATTGTAAAATTTTTAGATGAGCTTGGGAACTGGGTATTCTTGCAAGGAACACTTAGAGAAGTTAAGTTGCAAAAAATCTCCGCTATACAAATGCATAGAGATAAGAAGAAAGGATGTTATATTTTTTATATGAAAATGGAAAATTGGAAGAGTGAAATGAGTTCATATCTTGGGATGACGTAGTGTACTATGGACTTCAAGATCTCCAAGAAGTTGAGGATGGAGAGGTAGTGGAATCAAGAAAATTAGATATGGAGAAATACCAAATTTTAAGGAAATTTGTTGATGTATTCCCAGATGAACTACATAGGTTACCTCCCAAAAGAGTATTTTATTTCTCCATCGATATTGTTCAAGGGTTAGAACCTATATCAAAAGTTCCATATAGGATGAACACAAAAAATTAATGGAATTAAAATCTCATTTGGAGGAGATGTTGACCAAAGGGTTGATTAGACCTAGTGTTTCACTCTAGGGAGTGCCAATGGTCTTTGTTAAGAAGATGGATGGTACATTGCACTTGTGCATAGATTATCACTTGCTTAGCAAAGAAACGATAAAGAAAAAAGTATTCATTACCATGTATCAATTACCTCTTTGATAAATTGTGAGAAGCGACAATATTTTTAAAAATTGATCTATGATCAAGATATCATCAATTGAGGATCAAGGATGAAGACATTCAAAACAACCTTCAAGACTAGGTATGGTCATTATGAGTTCATAGTCCTACCTTTTCGACTAACGAATGCACCTGCAACATTCATGAACTTGATGAATAATGTATTTAGGGACTTCCTAGACAAGTTTATGTTGGTCTTCTTGGACGATATTCTTATCTACTCCAAGAATGAAGAACATCTCCATCATCTATAGATTGTTCACTAATGTCTAAGATACCATAAGCCCTATGTAAAACTCTTGAAATATACCTTCTTTCAGAAAGAGGTGTAGTATCTGGGTCATTTTATTTTAGCTGATAGGACTGTAGTTGATCCAACAAAGATTAAGGTAGTACTTGAATGGCCAGTACCAAAGAATGTGCCAAAAGTCCAAAGATTTATGGGTTTGGTAGGATATTATCAGAAGTTTGTAGCAAAATTTTCCCGAATAGCTTTCCCCATCACATATTTGTAGAGGAAAGGGAAGAATTTTGAACGGTTGGAGAAATTTCAAGTGGCATTTGACCTACTTAAGGAAAATTTAACCACAACTCCAATACTAAAAGTACTAGATCCAGATGGTAATTTTGTTGTCATCACTAATGCTTCAGGATAAATTTTTGGTGGAGCATTGATGCAAGATGGGTGAGTCATAGCTTATGAGTCAAGGAAGTTGAAGCCATATGAGATAAATTATGCTTCACATAATTTGTAATTGTTAGTAGTTATCCATGCACTATAGATGTGGAGACACTATTTTTTGGGGAAACCATTTGAACTAAAGACCAATCACCATGATCTAAATTATTTGTTTATCCAATCAAATCTGAATGCATGACAAAGGAGATGGCTAGAATTGATATTGAATTATGATTTTAATATCAATTACATTAAGGGAAAGAAAAACCAAGTTATAGATTCCCTAAGTCGTAGGATACATATCTCCTCGATGATACGAATTTAAACTGATTTCAAAAGTCAAGTGTTGTAGAAATCCAAGGGTGATGAGTTTTATGAGCAAGTCAAGCAATTACTCTCAGATAATCCACAAGAGCCAAGGTATGGAGGATTTCACTTTGAACCTGATGGTTTATTAAGGTTTAAGGGAAGAATCTATGTACCTGACTCTAAGGAATTAAGGAATACAATGTGGAAATAAATTTATATCACACCTTATTTTGGACATCTCAGAGTAACTAAGTTGTTGGTTGATGTAAAGCCATTTTATTTCTAGAAAGGAATAAAAAGGGATGTTGCAAGATTTATAGAAAGTTTATTAGAATTTCAGAGGGTGACGAAAAAGAATCATCACCCTGCAATACTTTTGTATCCTCATGAAATTCCAGAAAGGAAATGGTAGATCATAAGCATGGATTTTGTGCAAGGTCTTCCAATGTCAAGGAATAAGAATAATTCCATTTTGGTAGTGGTGGATAAGCTTACCAAGGTAGCTCATTTTATTCCAAGGAATCTAATGGATGGAGCTCCTGTTATAGCTCAAAATTTCATTCAAGAGGTGTTTAAGTTACATAGAATTCCCGAAAAGATTATTTCTGACATGGATGCTCATGTGACTTCTAGATTTTGGAAAACCCCATTTTCTTCACTTGGGACATAATTAAACATAATTTCAAAATATAATCTAGAAAGTGATGGTCATACTGAAAGGGTGAACCAAGTGTTAGAGGATCTATTGAGAATATATTGCATGGATCAACAATACAAGTGGGAAGATTATTTAACCTTGGTGGAATTTTCATATAATAGTTCTTATCATTTTGCAAATAAGATGGTTCCATTTGAAGCATTGTATGGTAGGAAATTTTGAACTCCTCTAAGCTAGGATAAGCTTTGGGCCATAAATTCTATCAGAAATGGAGGAGAAAGTTAGTGTAATTAAGCAATGGTTAGCAGAATCTAATGATAGACAAAAGTGTTATGCAAATTCAAAATGAGTACCTAGACATTTTCTCAGTAGGAGAAAAGGTTTTGTTAAGAGTCAAGCCTCACAAGAGTTCTATAAATTTCAGAAAGTCATCCAAATTGGCTACACATTATGTAGGTCCTTTTGAGGTTCTTAAACAAGTTAACCCTATTGCTTATTGAATTGCTTTTTCCACCAGCTCTTACCAGGATGCACAATGTCTTTCATATATCATACCTTAAGAAGTATATGCTAGGGGATAATCATGTTATTGATTGGAATTATTTATAGGCACAAGACTTAGGAGTGGTAACAATAGAGCCTCTCAGAGTACTCAAAACATGTAGGCATCGCCTATGTAATAGAGAGGTTCTGCTATGCAAGGTCCAGTGGGATGAATTTGGAAAAGATTTTGACACTTGTGAGGACTATACTGAGATGAAGAAAAATTTTCCTCATGTTTTGATAGAATTTGAATTTTTTTGAAACAACATTTATATGCTTTAAGTTTTATGTTTTATGTATGATACTTAAGATCATCAGGGATGATGATTCACAAGGGGGGAATATGTTACACCCCATTATGTTATTATCTATTTATTGTTACTTTGATGAGTTAAAATGATTTAATACATGATTATGTTTTGTATATTTTAATGGAAAATGCAATGAGTGGATATGTATTGCAATTCCATTACTTTAATGCTTTGATAATGCAAATGATATATGATTCATATGGATGTTATGTTATCAACTAAATTCTATTTTGATACACTAAGTTGGATACAAGAAAAGAATCGAGCCCTTCGAAAGAGAGGGAGAGTATCACCTAGGAGAGGAATTTGGTTTGATAAACCCCTAATGCACCTAATTGAGCTATCACACACTCACATCCTAGTTTGGTTTAGTTGAGTTGGGTTAGTTTGGGAATTGGTAAGTAAACCTTCGGTCATAGTTTGGGGAATGATTTGAAATGATTTGTCTTTGATTTTCTTAATTATTTCTTATGTTTGAATTACGTGACTAAATATTTGTATTGAGGTTAAGTTCTTCTTTGTGTATTTATATTTATATATTAATCAATAAGTATATACATAGAATTATATGTATATATGTATGTGAATGTGATAACTCATGCATGCGAGCATTTATGTGTGTGTATACGTAGGTAGAAATATTTACACATACTCATACATGGATATATCATATACATGAGGATATCAATTGATATATGACATATATAATGTATATATATCGATCAATGAATACATAAACATGTGTCTTTATCATGCATATTAAATAATGATATATATATATATATATGAGTACATATTTTAATGTAAACATTTATACATACATATTAATAAATATATAGTTATATTTTTTAATATATATAAATGGAAACCAATGATTTTAATACATATAAAATATATATATTATAATGATGACATTATAACATATATATTAATATATATAATGTTATATATATATATATACAATGTTATAAAGTAAACTTCATTACATATATAATGCAGACCAAATAAATAGTGAATGGCTTGCATAAAGCCAACAACATATAAACTATATGTTGTGCATATAATCACACATGCGTGAGGATTATAATTGCAAATAAAAGAACATAAATTGTGGATTGATATTATTGCAAGAGAATGTGCATAAGTGAAAGTACTTGGGAAACATTTGAAAGTCATTTAATAAATATTTTGCTGCACCATATTAAGTGGAAGAATGCAAAAGGAATTCAATGTTGAGAGTTGAAAAGAATGAATAGCCATATGGAAACATAAGACTTGGTCAAGCCATGAGCTAGCCGAAGATAATGCAAGAGGTAAACTTGTTGTGGAAAGAAACTGATAGCCACAATGCAAATAAGAAACCTGTAGGTAACCATTTTTGTGTTTGACTCAGTGAAAGAGCTATTGCTCACAATTAAAGATAGTGACTCAGTCATAATAAAGAGGTTGAAGCTATTGGGACTATTTATGTGTTTGCATTTTAGTTCTTTGAGTAACCAGTTTGCGGTTAGATTGGCTTAGTCGATTCACTTAGAGGAGAAGTTGGTTTTTGTTGTTTAGTGGTGGAAAATGGAAGAGAAAAGGTGATTGATTTGAGAACTAATTGTAGCATTAAGATTTTCAACATTTTGTATAAATAGAGGGTAGTCTTTTTGGTTTTGGCATTCATTCTTTTCATTGTTGCAATCCATTTTTTTTGTAGAATTTCTTGAGCATAGAGCTGAGTTCTTAAGTGTTGTAGAGAGGTGTGTGTGAGAGAGAGTATTTCATTAAGAGGGTTAGAGGATTTTCTTGTGTAGTTAGAGTATTTGGATCTAGAGATAGATTGGCGAGCAAGCTAAAAGGAGGAGTAGATAACAGAGTTTTGGCACCAAGCTTAGGAGGAAAATTTTGTATTGGAAACTATTTTCTTGGCATGATAGTTTTACTTCTCTATTCTTTTATGTTTTATTCCATATATGCCTATGATTGCAAGTGTTTAAAGGAAAGATGATTATGTGTTATGTTGAGCTTGCTTGCATGAACTTTGATGGATTCTTATTTTGGTGAATTTGCATGATCTTTGGAAATTTCTTATTTTGGTGAAATAGTATTGGTTGATATTTGTATATTTATCCATTATGTTGGAAATATGTGGTTGTGTTTACTAGATAAATATAAATGTAGAGTATTAGTTTAATCCCTAGGTTGTTATAAACCTTATGTATGCTTACAAGTATTATGGGGATTGATATTACATTTATTGCAAGAATGAAAATATTGAAAGTGTTTTGGAAAGATCGAAGGTGTTGTCATTGATGTCAACCGGTCAACTGGTTATCAACTAGTTGTTGTTGGCTGTATATGTCAAGGATATTGAGAAAATTGTAATAAAGATATGTTGTAGGTTTTTAGTGGTTGCTCTGAGTTTTGGTCCAGATTTTCCCCTATGATTGTGTAGTTTAGACATGTTGTTCATGGTTGTTAGTAGATGCTATATCCAAATTTTTGGTTGTTGATTCATTGTACAGTGCATGTTGTATTCACCAGTTGTGAACCATGGTTTTCTGTGTTTTTGGTTGAGGTCCAAGAGAAATGTTTTTGGTTTGGATTTCTCTTTGGTGAAGTCTTATGGCTTGCAGATCTAGAGTTGTGTTGCCTTGATTGCATTGAAAATAGTTTCGGCATTTGGAAGATGTGTGCTTAATGATTCTATGTGTTTTACACTGGTTTGGTCGATCTTGCGTGAAATACTACTTTTGAGGATGATGAAGCATGTTGGATCTTTTTGGGTCCCTTGAAGCATGTATTTGGGTCACCATCATTCTAATTCCACCCTAGGATTTTTTGGTGTTGACCTAATTTGAATTTGAATTTGGATGGCCAACTTTGGACATGTTTCAAAGTTGAAGATGGTATAAATGCAAGATGAGTTAATGGTGAAACATGATACAAGAGCGAATATGAAGAGAAAAAGGGAGAAAAGAGAAAGTGTAGTTTGATGAGACATTGATTTTATTCAATGATCTGTGTGTGTGTGATGCAAGTGTGGTAGATCAATGCGAAGCTTAATGTTGAGTTTTCGGATGCAGTGAGCAGAAGGTGGACTCTATCATTCGTGCATGTTTGTGGACCTGATTGTGGTGGAATCCTTTATCGCATTGGGATTGTAGTCTCTCTGTAACAAGTCTTTTTTTTCTTCTTTGTATCTCTATGGCAGTGAGCCCTCTAGGTTGTTAGCCCCGTCAGATTGTGAGTCCTTGTTTTGGAAGTGAGCCTTATTCTAGGCAGTAAGCCTTTTTGTGATTGGTTTTGATATTCTCTATAGTGTGAGTTAATCCTCACCATGGTTTTTTCCTTATTGGGTTTTCCACATAAATTTGGTGTTATTATGTTTATGTGTTAGATTTAAGTTTTTTCATTGGAATTTGATGATTAATCATTTAAGTAGTATTAAGAATTAGTTTCGGTGATTGAATTTAAGGTTTAATTCTATGACAACTGATTCACCCCCCCTCTCAGTTGTCCTATTCAACAACATTGAAGTGCTATCTTGAAATTTTTAGCTTATGATGCTAGGTAAACCTTTGTGGTTAATGAGGTTAGTCCTTGAGGTTAAGTTAAACTAAGGTTGGGAGTAACATAGTGGGCCAGTTAGGTCACTTGAATTGTATTATCCTTTCAGGTTGTAACCATGATATGGAATAGACTTATTATGAGTTAGTATGGTCATAATATTTACCAAATTGATAAATAGGGTGGGTGAACATATGATGTCGACTTCATAGAGTTGAGAAACCACTCTTTAAAAGTGAGTTTGTGTCATGCCCAAAAATTCACACAAAATATAGTTAAGGAAAAGACACAAATTTCAAATTTCGGTCACAAAAATTTGCATAATTCACAAAAGGTTGCTTCCTATCCATGAAATTGATGAAAACATAATAATATTTGATCAATAAGATCATGATGAACTAGTTGGGTAAACAATTGTTGTGACAATCATGGTTGAGTTCAAGTGGAGACTTGGAATCCACATCACTAAGATAGACTTAATTATTTTAACTAACCCATTAATAATTAGAAAACAAATTAAGGTCAGATGTTAAACACTTAAATATATATAAATAGTAATCCCAAAGTAGTAATAAGAGAACAAGACCTAGGGGCCATACCTAGTCCTCAGGGGATCGTCTTTGATGGTCTTGCATACATTTTACACAGAGGCTCCATAGTTCGTCAACTTGAGTTCACCAAACTCATATTTGATTGCCCAACAATCACACCTAGTTCCAGGGTATACATCATGTCTTACTCGCAATTGTAGTAAGTATATAAAATGATCAACAGTAGTAAAACTACAAGGGCTCTTTTTACAATAAGGAGTAGTGGTTAGCAATCCCGATTGATAACGCTTCTCATGGGTCACTTGAAAAAATAAGATAACTAAGTATGGTCCAGAATGGAGATAACAATATCATATATTAAATCAATGCTTGTAACTATAATTGTGGTTCAATTTAAACCATACAAAGGTCACCATATGACATTAATAAGATTGCAGGTGAAATGTTGACAAGTTAATTCCACATATTGAATATTTATAGCCCATTTAACTATCATACACTTGGTGGAATAACACAAAGGTATAATCCTTAGGTTCCAAAATGAATCTACCTCGATCACACTCATAACCCAATAACATTGAAATACACTAAAATTGATTGTCTACTCAAATTCATCTTGTGCCTTTGTCCCATTAATTAAAAACTATAGGAGTGGGTCCACAACCATTTCTAGGGTCCTTTTACCCCAGATATTTTCATACTCAGTTGCCACCCACTTAGGTGAAGCTAGAGATCAGAAAAATCATTAACGATATGCACAAAGACTATTTTTTCATAAACAATGCACATCACGTGTACACGACAATTTAAGGATTGGACTTAATATCTATTTTTTCTTTAAGGTAGCAATCCTAGTTATGTGAAATGTTCAATGACCATCTCTAACCATGAGATAAATAGCAACAATGACATAATTGAAAAGAATCAAAATTTCTCTCCACCCTATCATATTGGAATCTTGAAGCCTCATGAGCTCTATCCAAACCCCTGTGTAAGAAATATTTTAGCCCCATGATGATACAATGGGATTAAATCAATATAGATAATATAAAATGGTATTTCAATACAATATTTATCTAAATAACTATCAATCGGTACCATGAGTGCAATGCTTGAATTTTGTTAAACAAAAAATCCCAACACCCATTATTCTTACTAGCTATTGTGTATCAAATCTTATATATGAATTACTGTTAGAGGTGTTAGAAGACCAAGAAGGAATCTGAAACCCAAGCTCTACTCTTTTAGAGATAACATTAAAAATCACCATACAAAAGGCTTATGAACAAGGGTTTAGCTCAAGACAAATGGAATGATCAATGGAAGCCAAGATTCTAAACTCGGTCCTAGAACACTCATAGGTACAATCTAGGTATAAAAATAAAATCCCATCTATTACCTCACTATGAAAATACACAAAATATACAACCAATGCTCCCAATACACATGATAGGGTCCAACAAGAAAATGCATCTATATGCATGAAATACTAGGTGAGTATGTTGAAAACCCACTAAAGATAGACTCCCATACCTACATAAATATTCTCCAAATGCCTAAGATAGGGTTTGAAACCTTTTTCCTCTACTCCACAAATTCTCCACCACTTGGAAAAAATACCAAACCTTTCCATTGCCTTCTCTCTTTCCTTCTATTTCCTAAACTCTCTTTTTCCCTTGTATCCCCCTCAAACTCACATCCTCCTTCCTCTTAAGTAACTGAACTCTCCCTCCTCTTTTCTTCTTAGAAAAGCTTCCTTACTTCGATTCGTGCACCCTTGACCAAATTCCTTACACCTGCAAATTTCTAGCATATGACCAAGTTTTATTTTTCATTAGATGCAATCCCTTGTTTGCTTGATCTCCTCAAACTTACATAGATGATGCTCACATTAATGGTGGTGTCTAATTTATTCCTTCCCTTACAAGAATATCTCATAGAGCTGGCATAACATTTTCCATGCTTTATTTACCCTTCCTAAACATTGTCACAATCTTGAATTTGAATGTAGACCATTGATCTTGAAATTTGTGTCATCATCAAGCGCCTCTCAATTACTTGAATTTCTTTTGTAATGCCTTGCCGGGCAAACCCCGAAGGACAACAACTAAGGCACAATTTTTTTTAAAAAAAAAAAAAGATTACACAAATGAAATGAACATTAAGTCTCAATGTATGGCATTCAAATGATTATATGCACTAACAGCCCTATGTCCTTTGGGGACATACGTGAAGACATTACAATAACTAATCCCTATCAATGATACAATTGCATTAACAAGATACATCACTAGGATGACAAAATCATTCTTTCATAGAGAATCCAATATAAAATATTTCGCAAGTGTTAACTTATTAAAATAAGGTTGGCTCTAATTCAATAACCATAAACATATAATACATTCATGAGAAAACCCAAAGTGCATATCTCCATGACATATCAAAATAACAATGCCCATGATCATCAATCACATAAGGACATCGATATTACACTATACATTACGTCATTTACATTACATTTTCCAAATACATAAGTTATAACATTTATTTCCCAATACATCGTGGAAATAATACATCAAATAAATGGTATGATAGATACAAAGAATATGCTTCTGGAAATACACTGAACTCAAGAACACTCTGCTACTAGTAACCTAGTACTACACAGATGCTAATAGGGGACCCAACGGGGTGTGTAGCATGTTCCACCCGACCGTGTGGGTCCGAAGACCCACCCCCCGTGCAAGGAGTAGACAAGAAAGGATCCTCGACCAAGGACAATCAAACCGAAAACAACAAGACTTAACAACAATCAAGAGTGATGATAACACAAAGGAAATCACAACATCAATGGACCACTTCTAGAGGCTTGCAAAGTCAACAAATCATAAAAGGGTGTACCAACACAGAGAACTACTAAATCTCAAATGAAGCACACACAAGGCATTAGCTATCTCGCCAATAATCTCACAACCAATAAAAAAAATGGCACAATGGAGATAAGGAACAAATCCATCTTGAATGTTTCCCACAATCCTCAAGTAATGATTACAAGCTAGGAAGCTTTGAACCATAGATCACAATTTGAACTAAGAACCATAACCACATTTCAAACTTCACTTTCTAGAAACAATTTCGATGTAAGGGAACCAATATTAAAATCTTTAATTACTTAGTACAGATATAATTTCCTCAAAACAATCCCTTCTAAAATGCTATATTTCATCATCCATATTTTAGCCATTTTGGTTTTAGAATCAAGTTTCCTACGAGATAAAATTATTTCTTTCATTTTGCAAAAGTTCTAAGAAATATTAAGATTTAATTAAACCAACTTTTCTGTTTACTCTAAATGAATTTCTGTAATAAAGTTATAAAAAGCTTGTTATTGTAAATCATATTATTACATCCAATGTATTGTTCTTTATTCTTTTAAAATATATTCTCATGTTTATACAAATATATATATATATATATATATATATTCAAAACCATTGAATGCTATCCATGAGATATTTCTATCAAGTAAAAACCACAATACGCAAAATAAAAGTAGGGGAAATGCAATGATCAACATCAAAATAATCACAATGGCATAGTCTTTATGTACTGGAAAGTAACAAATCGGCAGGAAAAGAGAAGGAAATTATCCTAAAGAGAATTTCATTTATGAAGAGAGCATGATAGCAGGGTACACCAAGCAAATAATGAAGGGAATAATGAAGAACTCACCAGATACAATTTCGGCCAAGGCTAATGTAATGTGATGGACACCAAAGCATGAGTAATATGTCGAAGGCAAGTAGAGAAGAAGAAGGCGCATAATGAAGTTCATTGAATAGGCCTTAGAAACTTTAAGCAAAAGGAATAAGAAAATCGATGCCAAACATAAAGGCTTAAGATTGAATACATATTGTATATTATTCAAGCTGATTTCAAGGTTGGTTTCAGAATTTCAGAAAACAAAATGCAGTTCAATTGAATATAATATCAACCTAATAAACAACACTGAAATATCAAACAAAACAAGGAGATCTAAGGCATCAAATGCCCAAATTAAAAGTGTAAGAATTTGAAAGCATTCATGCAGCCAAAATCGAATATCTAAGCTTGGAGAATTGAATATATTACTTGAACTGAATTTTCAGGCACAAGCTTCAAATACTAAGCTTAAATTCCCAACAATATAAGGAGGGTGCGCAGGTTGCTTAAAGCTACGCCAACCATGGACAGTGACTGGAGGTGGGGGTACGGCTGGTGAAGCCGCTGCCCCCTTTGAAATGCATACGCCGCCTAGCCTAAATGAAGCACATGTAAAGTGCGTAAGAGAGGAGGATGGGTGGAGAGAGGGTTCGGCCCCTCCCTCCATAAAATATATATATTAAAATAATTTATATTGGGTTTTCAATGCACTGTTTCATTCTTCAGAATACCCAGAGATATATATGCATATATATATTTGATATATTTTATTTTTCCAAAATGCAGCTAATAATATGACATTTATAAACATGCATATGATTTCACTCTTTCCGCAGAAATCCCATAGATATAAATAAATAAAATATCTCTGTAGATAAATTGACAGATAACGGAAGAGGATTTTCCAAAGATTTTTTTTTTTTTTTAAAGATTTTCCAAACAACTAATTTTCGTTTCATTTCCAATTAGATTTAAAATTTGAAATCAAAATGAAAGAACCTGGATTCTTTCCCTATTGCAAATTCGTTGACGAATCCAATGGCTGATCCCGAGAATTTCTACAATTTTTCCTTCAGCTTGAATTCCAAACTTTAAAAAAAGAATTCGCCAGGAAATAAAATCTCAATTTTTACAGATTCACACACCAATCCCCCAAAGCCAAAATTTTACAAAGCGTGTTTCTTGTTTCCAAAACCACTCAAAAAATCCCACTGCCATTCCTCTTTTTTTCTAATTAAAATAAAATAAAATAAAAGAAACCCTAATGCAAAAATCAACTTAAGTAGCAAGTTTCTATTCCTTTCATAGTTTTTGAATAGAAAAATGAACATACTTTCCTCATTTTCCTTCTTTTTCTGATTTTTCTATCTTTTGAAATCTTATCATTTTATCTTTATTTAGTTTTAAAACTTACAATTATCTCTTAATTTATTAATAAATTCTTTATTTCAAATATTTATTTTAAACTTACTATTTAACAATTAATACTTAACAATTAAATCGTTTAATTATATTATTCTATTTTATAAAATGACTATTTACAATTATAAACAATAATATTTCCATAGTTTATTTATTTACTTGTCTTTAATTAAATAACCTCATTTAATTTATCCATCATAAGGAATTTAAATTTAATAAATAATTTAGCAATATTTTACCAACTATTTTAATAACTAATTTAATAACATTAATATTCTATCAAAGAAACATCAAGAAAAGTCATCAACTAAACAACACATAGACCAAGATTAAAATAAATGACCAACATAAAGCAATACCGAAATGAAGACGAGGTCAAAGACGATTGACATTGCTAGGAACAACAATGGGGTGACCAACTTGGACGGGGACACTTTCTTGTCAACTCCTTTATTTTCAACATCATACCTGTTGGGATTTCATAATGCTCGCCCTGTCCTGACAAAGCAGGTGGAATCGAGGCTTAATTCCTACAATCTTGCATACAAACAACGTTGTGCACAATATATATATACAAGCACCTCATGAGAAGGACTCGCAGCGTAGCAAGGCACTCACGAGCGAGTGATGCTACACCATTGACTCACTAAAAGCCACATTAAAAACTACAAAATTGAATATAAAATAACATCACTAAAATATACAGATCACGTCATATTATCATGAAACAATTACTAATCCACTGCATCACAACCTAATACTGCATCTGTATGAAATCATCACCAATTAATTGCAATCATAATGTAGTATTATACCCACATAAATACTATGAGAATCTCTTGTCCCATCTTCCTCTTCTGATTCCTTAGCCAGACTACTTACACATCCCTAGTGAGAACGAAGGGGCACTACATCCTCCCCCCCTAAGACTTGACTTACTCTTGGAAGTCACATTGCTCAAAATGGAAACATAAACACATTAGTACCAAAATTTCTCTAATCTATAATTGATGTACATCCTCTTTTTGAATCATTACAATTAGAATCACTATTCGTCTACACATTTGAAAATAATATATTCTTAACTACTTGTATTTATAAATCCTTACATCTCTTATAGTAACATACTTTGTTTTAGCACTAATAATATAACAAGTACTCCAATTAACTCAATTTTCCATTCACCAAACAAACATCTTCAAATTCTCATACAAGGGAACACATCAAATGATTACTTGAAATTCAAAAATACACACCATATCATGCTTCAATAACATATTTCAAGTCACAATTTATGATGTTCAATAATATCCAATTTATTTAATACCACAGAATCACAATACACTCACAATTAAGATAGCATGGTTATCCCTCTTTTACATCAATAGGAACAAAATGTAAGAAATATACTTCTAACACATACATACACAGTCACATCACTGTGAACTGCACAACACAAGGCTACACAAGGGTCCATCTAAACATTGGAAAGTAGCATACTAATCCATGAAACAAAATCCATGAGCCAAGAGCCAATATCCATCTCACATAATCCATACCTCACACTCAGTGGCTTGATGGTGTTAGGCCACACACACATGGTGAGACCATCCAAATAAGACCACAATGAATCATCTTTTTTTGTATAAGGTGGTTAGCCTCCAAGAGATGGTCATCACACATAGGTGGGTAGTGGTTCCTAGCTGTGTAACAGCCTCACATACCCCCATCCTCAAGGTTGCGTTTGCTTCCTCGTATACACTCACCAAGTCTGCCTCATATGTCCTTGGAGAGGAAACAAAATATGACACATGACCGACATGAAAAACAATAAGGATAAACTAGTTTACCCACCAAAGTCATAAATAAATATCAAATAAAGAATTCAATTTCAGCCATAAAGCAAGAAATGCGTGCAATTGTCAACACTAAATCAAATGTAACCACGAGGGCTATGAACAAATGAGATCACAAGGTGTGGCTAAATTGTCACAATCAAATATAAACAAAGTGTCGGCCTTCACAATCAACGTAAAATCATCAGTAATTATAAAGAAAGTTCACAATCTTTGAAATTGCACTGTACAATACTGCGCAACTAGATACTAGCCACCAAACGAGGAAGGAGGGAACATAATCAGTCTATAAGAGTAGCCCTCATGTGGTGTGGAGTGAGCACGCCATCCACATGACCCAGAGTGTGCTCCTCGACTACACCCTGCCTCGCGTCGTCACACGACATGGACTAACCAAGTGGCCCATGCACTCCCTGGCTGCCCGCATGGGATGTGCACCTTGGCCTCCATCTCGCATCACATCTCAGTGCGGCATGGTCATACTCCACCCGAAGAAGGAACGCACTGGTCGTATAGCGCATGGCAGTATTTTTGTGGCTTTGCAGAAGTAGGCATGCGCTAGACACACCCCGCATAGTGATACCTCATGGAGAAGGAACACGCATGTACTCGTCAACGCCAAAGGTATACATGGCTAGGACCTATCAATATGCTAACTGACCCAAACACTGTCAAAAGAAAACATGAGTATCCCTCTACAAGTGTGTGAGGCCCCATCACACTCATCACAAAAGTAGGCTATCATAACACAATCTCATTGTGCACCTTCACGTGTCTAAGCACGTGGCATCGTGTCCTCGAGCCTAGCTCGCTACCATCAGCAACATAGCATCATCACCAGCATTGTGTCAGAACATTAGTGGGGTGTGGCATCATATTCATTGCATTGTGTTGGAACACGTGTAGATACGGTATATACAATTTATCTAAGAGTATATCAATATGGGGCTACCCGAGTTTCACCTCTCATACAAACGAGGTTGACTCGCTAATGCCAGCTCAACATCCCTATGGACGACTAGGCATGCACTAACAAACCAATGTTGTTGTACTCAAAATTGTGGGGTTTAGGAGCCTAGCACATATGGATCAAGTAGCTTGACCCATCATGAGGGGAAGTAGTGAGTATGCTCCATAGGGATCGGTCGAGCTAAGGTTGTTGCATGCCGCCATTATTCGTATGCCGTACACCCCGCCCCATGGAGTGACATTGCATCTACTATCCCTCTACAGATTGGGAGACTTAGAGAACCAAAATAAAAGTATCAAAAAAAAAAACTATCTTTTGGCTACTCTTGTGACAAAATTATCAACTACACGTGGGTTGGCCCCCAATAGGTAACACACATGCAACACATGATTGGTATGGTTCTTTCCACACCAAGGAAAACAACAGTTTCCCCATGGATGGGTACATAGCATCACCATCGCATCGAACACAACGCAAGCACGAGTTTAACACAATGCACAAACATTACATAGATATTGGTTTCCACAATACAGGGAGTACATTCATACCTACTATCATAGAAAACAAATTTTCCCTATTCTCATATGCACATAGATGATTGATGCCACATAACAAAAACAAGTACTCCCAACATCCTCCATACTTTTCCTCCAAAATTGTAAAATCTTTAATCACTTTTACAATTCCTTAAATATCAACATTATCCTCTTCCTCAAGTTCAAAATTCATTTTTATCTCATACAACAACATTGTACCCATGTTATAACATTTTCATTCACCGAGGAGAGTACACTTAACATAGTCACACATTATATACATGCCAAAATGCATTTTCTTTCAACACAAAACTTTTATTTGATCAAACAAGGCCTTTACACACCATCCCAGATACACCACTTTTATAAAATCAAAATATTTAAATTTCTACTTCAAGAAAAGACATAAGAGAATGTCTTAACCCATACACCTAATCATACTCATACAATGCAACATTCTTACCACACCTCTAACACTCTACAAACTTCAATGCAATAAGATTTTTCCTTATATACTGATGCAAATAATATTTTATCAACCTCAGGTGTCTAATTTATTCCTTCCCTTACAAGAATATCTCATAGAGCTGGCATAACATTTTCCATGCTTTATTTACCCTTCCTAAACATTGTCACAATCTTGAATTTGAATGTAGACCATTGATCTTGAAATTTGTGTCATCATCAAGCGCCTCTCAATTACTTGAATTTCTTTTGTAATGCCTTGCCGGGCAAACCCCGAAGGACAACAACTAAGGCACAATTTTTTTTAAAAAAAAAAAAGATTACACAAATGAAATGAACATTAAGTCTCAATGTATGGCATTCAAATGATTATATGCACTAACAACCCTATGTCCTTTGGGGACATACGTGAAGACATTACAATAACTAATCCCTATCAATGATACAATTGCATTAACAAGATACATCACTAGGATGACAAAATCATTCTTTCATAGAGAATCCAATATAAAATATTTTGCAAGTGTTAACTTATTAAAATAAGGTTGGCTCTAATTCAATAACCATAAACATATAATACATTCATGAGAAAACCCAAAGTGCATATCTCCATGACATATCAAAATAACAATGCCCATGATCATCAATCACATAAGGACATCGATATTACACTATACATTACGTCATTTACATTACATTTTCCAAATACATAAGTTATAACATTTATTTCCCAATACATCGTGGAAATAATACATCAAATAAATGGTATGATAGATACAAAGAATATGCTTCTGGAAATACACTGAACTCAAGAACACTCTGCTACTAGTAACCTAGTACTACACAGATGCTAATAGGGGACCCAACGGGGTGTGTAGCATGTTCCACCCGACCGTGTGGGTCCGAAGACCCACCCCCCGTGCAAGGAGTAGACAAGAAAGGATCCTCGACCAAGGACAATCAAACCGAAAACAACAAGACTTAACAACAATCAAGAGTGATGATAACACAAAGGAAATCACAACATCAATGGACCACTTCTAGAGGCTTGCAAAGTCAACAAATCATAAAAGGGTGTACCAACACAGAGAACTACTAAATCTCAAATGAAGCACACACAAGGCATTAGCTATCTCGCCAATAATCTCACAACCAATAAAAAAAATGGCACAATGGAGATAAGGAACAAATCCATCTTGAATGTTTCCCACAATCCTCAAGTAATGATTACAAGCTAGGAAGCTTTGAACCATAGATCACAATTTGAACTAAGAACCATAACCACATTTCAAACTTCACTTTCTAGAAACAATTTCGATGTAAGGGAACCAATATTAAAATCTTTAATTACTTAGTACAGATATAATTTCCTCAAAACAATCCCTTCTAAAATGCTATATTTCATCATCCATATTTTAGCCATTTTGGTTTTAGAATCAAGTTTCCTACGAGATAAAATTATTTCTTTCATTTTGCAAAAGTTCTAAGAAATATTAAGATTTAATTAAACCAACTTTTCTGTTTACTCTAAATGAATTTCTGTAATAAAGTTATAAAAAGCTTGTTATTGTAAATCATATTATTACATCCAATGTATTGTTCTTTATTCTTTTAAAATATATTCTCATGTTTATACAAATATATATATATATATATATATATATTCAAACCCATTGAATGCTATCCATGAGATATTTCTATCAAGTAAAAACCACAATACACAAAATAAACATAGGGTAAATGCAATGATCAACATCAAAATAATCACAAGGGCATAGTCTTTATGTACCAGAAAGTAACGAATCGGTAGGAAAAGAGAAGGAAATTAGCCTAAAGAGAATGCTATCCAGAATGCAGCTAATAATATGACATTTATAAACATGCATATGATTTCACTCTTTCCACATAAATCCCACAAATATAAATAAATAAAATATCTTTGTAGATAAATTGATAGATAACAAAAGAGGATTTTCCAAAGATTTTTTTTTTTTTTTTAAGATTTTCCAAACAACTAATTTTCATTTCATTTCCAATTAGATTTAAAATTTGAAATCTAAATGAAAGAACCTAGATTCTTTTGCTATTGCAAACTCGTTGATGAATCTAATGGTTGACCCCAAGAATTTCTACAATTTTTCCTTTAGCTTGAATTCCAAACTTTAAAAAAAGAATTCACTAGGAAATAAAATCTAAAAAGAGAATTCGCTAGGAAATAAAATCTCAAATTTTACAGATTCACACACCAATCCCCCAAAGCCAAAATTTTACAAAGCGTGTTTCTTGTTTCCAAAACCACTCGAAAAATCCCACTGCCATTCCTCTTTTTTTAAAATTAAAAAAAATAAAATAAAAGAAACTCCCCCATTTTCGAATGCAAAAATCAACTTAAGTAGCAAGTTTCCATTCCTTTCATAGTTTTTGAATAGAAAAATGAACATACTTTCCTCATTTTCCTTCTTTTTATGATTTTTCTATCTTTTGAAATCTAATCATTTTATCTTTATTTAGTTTTAAAACTCACAATTATCTCTTAATTTATTAATAAACTCTTTATTTCAAATATTTATTTTAAACTTACTATTTAACAATTAATACTTAACAATTAAATCGTTTAATTATACTATTCTATTTTATAAAATGACTATTTACAATTATAAACAATAATATTTCCATAGTTTATTTATTTACTTGTCTTTAATTAAATAACCGCATTTAATTTATCCATCATAAGGAATTTAAATTTAATAAATAATTTAGCAATATTTTACCAACTATTTTAATAACTAATTTAATAACATTAATATTCTATCAAAGAAACATCAAGCAAAGTCATCAACTAAAATGACACAGACCAAGATTAAAATAAATGACCAGCACAAAGCAATACCAAAATGAAGACGAGGTCAAAGACGATCGACACTGCCAGAAACAACAATGGGGTGACCAACTTGGATGGGGACACTTTCTTGTCAAATCCTTTATTTTCAACATCATACCCATTGGGATTTCATAATGCTCGCCCTGTCCTGACAAAACAGGTGGAATCGAGGCTTAATTCCTACAATCTTGCATACAAACAATGTTGTGCACAATATACATATATATATATATATATATACAAGCACCTTGTGAGAAGGACTCGCAACGTAGCAGGGCATTCGTGAACAAGTGATGCTACACCGTCGCCTCACTAAAAGCCACATTAGAAACTAAAAATTTGAATATAAAATAACATCACTAAGATATTCATATCACATCATATTATCATGAAACACTTACTAATCCACTGCATCACAACCTAATACTGCATCTATATAAAAGCATCACCAATTAAATGCAATCATAATGTAATATCATACCCACAGAAATACCATGAGAAGCTCTTGTCCCATCTTCCTCTTCTGATTCCTTAGCCTGACTACCTACACATCCCTAGTGAGAACGGAGGGGCACTACATATTTTAAAAAAATGTTGTCTAATTTGACTTGCTTTAATTTTAGCCACATATATCTATTATTTAAGACAACGATGTGAATCAATAGAAGTAATCAATTCTTTCCATGTGTCGCTATCCCGCACACCCACATTAGTCAACCCAATTCGATGCAAATATTCTATGGGGTGCCAGGATTTTTCCATTTATCATGCTTATTGAGGTTTAGATGTCAGGTTTCCACCCTCCCTCATGCTTGACATGCATATAAGGACCTTACAAGCAAGCTTGAACACCTAAGTTCAAAGCTTCTTATGCCTATCGGGGTTCAACCATCAACCTTACCCTTTACCACTTACCTTTCTTTATTCCATCAGAAACCTTTCCACCTACCTTTGAACCATCTAAAGTTTGAAGTCCAACACATGCATGAGGTTTTCAGTTGTTGGGGTTCTTTCTTTCCCCTTACCACTTTCATTCCTTTGCATTAAGGTGTAAACTAGCTTGCCAACCCATGAAGTCTGAAACAATCCTTTGCAAGAATTGTGAAACTTAACTCTTTCGAGTGCTGACCCTTGGGCATACTTCTTTCTGCATACAAACAAATTGATAAGGCATAGGCTTTACGCCCAAATCCATGAACACCAAAGCCTTTTTAGGTGTTAGGGTTCCCCGTACCTCTTTCATCCTTTAGCATTTTGATAAGTCATAAGACTTATGTCGACCTCTGATCCTTGAAACCTTTTCAAGTGTTGTCCTTCACTTATACCTTTTACCTCTTAACTTAAGTCAAGGCATAAGCCTTAATGTCAAAGCCTGATTCTCGATGCCTTCAACATATAGACAAGTAAACTACTTTTGCACTGCCCATTGTTAATTGTACCAATCAAGGACCTTCTTTGACATCTCTAACATATAATCACATCCCCAATAGAATTTCCCAAGATTTAGTTTCTGTAGATATCATAAATATGACTATTTCTACACAAAAATTTTAAATGTAAGTGAGATCTTCTATATTCAAACACATCATCATAACATGTAAACATGCTAAGGAAAATAAATTATAAGTATGAATTTCATAATGATAAATAATGTTGGCCCATCTAACAATCAATCTCTTTTTCATTGCCCTCTTAGACCTTACTCATACTTGCTTCATACTCACCATCACGTTAAGGCGTAAGCCTTAGGGCCGATCTCTAATGCTCGACAAGTAAGATGTAACCCCTAACACTGACAACTATCATGGACTTAACTAGTTCCTTCTTCATTTCTTTGAGGTATTCAATATGAGATATGGCTGAAGTTTGATTTCCGAAATATTTTTGGACTTAACACTCTTCTCCTTCCTTTATTTGAGGAATTTGGTATGAAGTAAGATCTAATCTCAACGTTCGAAGCCTTTTTGAACTTATTTCAGACTTCCTTTATTTTTTTTAAGGCATTTAGTATAAGATATGACTGAAGCCTGAAATATGATCCCTTTTAGTAGAGAGTAAGCCTTAAGCTTGAAGTTTGAAGCCAAATTAGACTTAGATGAAAATGACTAACTCTTTTCTCTTTAGTGAGTGATATAAGGTAAGCCCAAGGCCCGATGCCCAAACTTTTGCAACTCTTCAAGGCTTGTTGTAAGGACACGCTAAGGTCAATGAATCCTTCTTCCTAACATCCTTATGAAGTCCTTTTGACCTCAAACAAAAAATCCTCATTTGATACCCCTCATATCTTCTACTAACCTCAAAGAGGTTCCCCTTTTTCCATCAATCAAAATTATTGTAAACAATCTCTCCTTTGACATCCATAAGATTCCCTTTGACATCGATGGCAATCATATTGCCAATAGCTCAACCTAACTAGCTGGGTTAAAACATCCCTATCAGATTAACTCATTATTAAAATCTCCCAACTATTAGTATGGGTATGATGTTCTAATCTAAGTGCAATTCATAATTCAATGATATGTCACCACCTCAACAACAATATAGGATCTAACTCTTCATCTTTCCTTATTTACTTGCTATCTTGTTTTCTCTAAGTTAAGAAGTGCCATAAGGATCAAATATGCACCTACTACTTTTTACTAAAACCTCTAAGGCTCCTTTAGTGAATTTTGTCACAATACTTGATATGACAAACCTCATGTAAATACTATGAGAGACCTTCTAAATCAACAAGAGTCAAATTATAAGAAAGGACTGTTACTACAAGTGGGCCTTAGCAACACATTGTAGCATGAACAATTATATTATCTACCATTGTAGATTTAGTCATTTTACTTTAACATAAGTATTCTCATAAGAATTTAACTAATCTATTCTTAGAATCAAATGACTAGAAGTATAGTGGCATTCAAACATAGTTGGATCCTATATCATCTAAATGATGCACTCAAAATACACACAACAAAGTAGCATAAGTTTAGAATAAAAGGGGTTGTGAATCTGATATAAAGGTAGGGGACTTATAGTTTGAAAATAATGATCAAATATTTGGCCAAAGTAGTGTAAGTAGCCATTGATTACACTGTCGGTTCACTGTGGGATAGGGTTACATATCTAGGCTGGGAAAGTCATGCATGTAGGCGGGTATCCAATGTATGGTAGCTCTAGTTATGTAGGACACAACACTAAGCTCAAGTAGGCTATTATCATTTATGAGGGATACCAAACCAAACTCTTTGTTGAATGGTAGGCCCATCTTACTAGTATGGTAGATGTGTGGTGGATCGTAGAATGGTTGTAGTTGGAAGAAAAACACTTGGGTGATGCTTTCCCTCATGTAGTAGGAAGCTAAAATTTGAGGATGTATGCTAGCAAGGACATTTGGATCATTTTTACTTTATTCCATTGAGGTATTGAAAGCTATGTATGTAATCATGATCTTATATCTAAATGAAAATGCAATCATTACTTGGTATTATGTAATATACTTTATTGAAATGTAATGGAAATTTGAAATAGGATTATTTCGAATATGTATCTTTTATTATTGAAATGCCATGGGAATTTGGAAAAGGTTTATTTCAAATGTGCATATATATTATTGAATTTGAAATTATGGAAATAAATTAACTATTCACATATGGGTCAAACTTAGGTTAAAACATTAGGTAAAATATTGGGCATTTTATAGCCAACTCGTGGCTTGACTAGGTCCAAGGTTTTAAACAACTTGTGTGTGGTTTTTACCACTCAACAAATTTGTTATTTCATGCATCTATTTACTCTTATATGGACAACATATAGGCACTTTATAAAGTTTATTTAATGCCATTCACTTTTCATTCTATGTGCTTATACATATGCACTTTACTTGCAGCGTTAAAAATTCTAAGGCATATGTCAATATATTCATAGCATATAATTCATGTATTGTTAAGTCGCTTGCTTTAAACAATCGTTACATTATTCTCTTAGTCGATATTATATATGTGTTGATGAAATTTATAACATTCCATATATATAACATTATATATATATATATATTAACACACACACACATATATATATGTATATTAAAACCATTAATCACAAATCATATATATATATATATATATATATATATATATATATATTAATACATATGTATGTATGTTCAAATTAGAATACATACATACATACCTATATATTAATATATATATATATGTATATTTATCATTATTTTAATATCTCACAATAAACACACACACACACATATATATAAATTGATAAGTATATATATATGTTAGTGAATGAATTGAACTCTTTAAGATAATTGATAAATTTGACTCTATTTTTCCCTTAATGCATTGGGGCCAATTGCTAATAGCTCTAGAAATGTCACAATTGCATTTGTGACTTTCCTCTAAATTAAATAGGTACAACTCCTTCGTATAATTTATCTAATGGTATGGTTGCTTTTAACCAGAAAGTGAGAAAGATGAAAAACACTAGTTCATAAATATGACACTAATGTGGAATGAATCGTAGAAAGCCATAAATCAACAACGCACAAATTGAAATGGCTTATGACTACCAAACTAGGAGAATAGAAATTATACTACAATAAATAGATGCAATAAAGTATATTTCACACAAAAACCATGCCTTTATTATACATTCAACACACAAATCGATACACTAATAAATTCATAACTCTCATATTACAAACTATTGCAATATAAAATCAACATATATTAAACAAAAAGTGTTCCTTCTCGAAATACAACATAGTCTATCAGTGGAGATCAGACCCTTTATCCTTCTTCCTTATCCTAGATATGGCAATGAATTTCACCCCAAAACTATTACCAAAACAATTACGAAAATTAGTGACCTTTCTCATCACCTGACTATCTTCTTCAAAATGGTTGGGAGAATATGATTGGCTAGAATAATCGAACTGAAAGATGAAAAGACGTTAGACAAGGATTCTTGATTTTATTTTGCACCAACGACCATCAAATGATATATCACATAGCCATGCAATTAATGAAGCTTTAAGGAGGTGTAATATGATCACATGTGTATGATGTCTAGTAGGGAATGTAATTTAAAATGGGTTCACATTAGCCATTAATCCCATCCGTGTTATCATCCTATGAAGCCAAAGAGAGATAGCCCAAATGTCTAACCAACTATCTATAAATTTGACTAGTGTCACCACATTTTTCCATCAAAAGAGATCTAATATGGAGAGTGCTCAGAGTGATGGAGTATCAGTGAATGATTTCATTGTTTTAGAAGAGATCAAATGCAATCCTTTATTCAGGCATTTTTCTGATAAACTAAAAGAAGTATTTTTCATACAAAGTGAGGTAGAAAAGGAAATGCTTCATAGCATTCTGGGTGAAGCATCTTTGAGCCAAGTGCATGTGTGTAACACTACCATCCTAGATCATTTTGTGTATATAGTTATTAGGACCTTTGGTCGCTGTGACTGGGGCATGAGAGCGGTGGAGCATTTGGTGAGGCCAGAGTTTCACCACTGTATAAATGTAGCTATTGTTGGGCTTAGTCACTATCTAAGGAGTGGACTGGTATGTGGTACCATTTGCATAGCATTGGCTCTTCAGAATGAGACCGTAGAAGAGGCTATGACTCTTCTCCATGTGGGGTCATGAGGAATGATATGGGGTTGTTTTCCCAGCTTCTATAGTCCCATGAGAATCTTCTTTCCCGCCCAAATCAAACACCTTCAGACTATTATAGAGGGCATTTGAGTGTTTATGTTCACCCTTTATGTTTGAAAATGGATCCCCTTTTTGATTTCAATATCAAAATTTTGTAGTTGAAAGACAAATTTTGTAATGCCACATATATATATATATATATATATATATATATATATATATAACAGTGGCATATATATATATATATAAATAATACCGTTTTGATATCATAGTGTTCTTGCATGTATGAATCATTTTTATTTAATCCAATTTGTAACAATTTCAATGGAAATGTTTTTCTTCTTTGTATAATTGTATTTGTTGCTTGAATTAGCATTTTTTGCATTACGTTGTTATTTCTTTGAAAAATACCTTCTAGCGGTAGGGTGGGTGGTTCAAAAACTTAGCAAAACACCGCCCAAGTTTTAGACATCATTCAAAATCCCACCCAAAAGCAAAACTTACGAAACAAGTCACCTGATAGTTTTTCCAATAAGTTTTTGAACCTTTAGTACGAACCACCTATGATAAGTAAGTATTAATTGGGCGGTAAGTTACAACAATACACTAAAACATCGCCTGCATTAACAGAATAAAAAAAGGAAGTGGTAAAGTGATAAGTAAGTGAAACTAGTGAAAATCCAACCTAAGTTTGCAATGTACAATATAACACTACTTGACCCAAGACTTGTGCAAAATTTGATTAAATAAGGGGGGAAAAGTAGCATTGAGGGGAGGATGCCAAAATTAAGGGTAAAAGTGGCTTTGACTGGGGACAAGGACTACAAAGGACATAGAAGAACCTAGAAAATACAACCAATCCTATCCATTGGGCACATAGTCAATATGAGGACACCAAAACCCAAAATGACAAACCCAAAAAGAATCCAAGCACACCAAAGAAAACACAACTATGTATAGGGTAGGAAGAACCTGCGAAAAACAAAAGGAAAGAAAGGGCTTACATGAAACCATTAATAGGATGAGAAAAGAATGATCCATCTTTGAACAAGCCTAACTTCACATGAAGTTTTGGGAGCAAATCAAGAAGCAAGATTACTCAAACAAAAATGTAGAAGAAAGTGAAACTATTGCCAAGTAGGCTTCCAAAAAGCCATCTCTCATCATAGATTTCTTCTCATTGTAAGAAGGCTTGTGCTAGACTATCCCAATAATCCCATTTCTCTTCATGAGATTTCATTAGTTCATTTTCCATCAACCTTTGTGACGAATCTGGGGTTTCAACTTCTTTCCTGACATTATGTTTCCTAATTTCCCAGGCCACCAACCCTTCGTCATTGCTCTACTTTTCTATGATAATAATGGAAACATTTTCATCAATCAATGAACAACATTCTCTTCTTTCTTCTGACATGGGTTGATCAATAGCTGAATCGATGAACAGAGGATTATTGTACATTTCCAATTCATCAAAAATAAAGAGGGGATTAGAACTAATGAACCACTTTACCCCATCCTAGTCAACATCACTCATGGGATCCTCATCATCCTCTACATTAAAGCATGAAGTTTTATTGGAAGTTTCTTCAAAAACAAAAGTTTTATATTCTGGAGTAAGAAGGAAATCTAGCATTAGATCATTTATATTGGCATCAAGAGAGAAATACTTATTCTCAAAATGGAAAGGAGAGGTAACTTGAGACACAAAAAGTGACTTCTTCTATGGCGAGTTATCTTATTCATAGTTGGATGAACTGAGATCATCTTCAACTTTAGTCGAGACATTCAAACTAAAAGCTTGAGCATTGCAGTGTTGAATTTCTTCTTTTTCAA
This sequence comes from Sequoia sempervirens, assembly GCA_007258455.2. NCBI lineage: Eukaryota > Viridiplantae > Streptophyta > Pinopsida > Cupressales > Cupressaceae > Sequoia > Sequoia sempervirens. The sequence goes on from VDFB02047230.1 coordinate 559,562,586, forward strand.
GCTGTTGCATGCTACCAAAGACTATCAAGTTAATATTTTCAACAATTATATGCGATTGCTTCATTGTCACAAGGATTTTGGATGAAGGATTCATAGAAATCTTTTGATCAATCTCGAACCTCTCAATATCATCCAATTTCCACTTTCCCACAATTATAAAGTCATCCTCAATACTTATAGCTTTCAATTGAGCCTTTCAGATCCCATGGATTTTATCTCTTTTGAGAATCAATTGAATATCAAGATCCAAAGCAGAAGTAAACATATGAAACTAAATTTTCTCACTTGGTCTTTCAAGAGTAGGAATTCGTTGAAGTGATATGTTGAAGCAATACACAAAATCTCTCATTGTCTCAACTTTATCCTTTGTAATTTGAAAGAATTGTCACAACATGACCATAACTTTAGCTAGAGCTTTATAACACTGAAGAAATTTTTCTCTTAAAATATTCCATCCTGTGATACACGCTTTTCAAGTCCCCTAAACCATTCAACCGCCTTCTTGATTCAATTATCAACAAGTACTCTCACAAAAACATCTTCATCTTTGATACCCAAGATCCCACTTGCTGCAGTCATGGCTAGGATGTGCTCTTTAGGGTCTTGTGTGTCTTCACTAGAGAATTTAGGAATTTTTTTCTAGGAACTAGTAGGCAGGTCCTGATATTGTGACAAGGCAAGGGGGCCAATGTAGTTACACCAAGGATTTGAGGCGATGGGTGATTAGAGTCGCCAAATCACGAAGGAGTAAAGATAGGGGGAAACCCCCAGATTAATCTCTCGATGGTGGATGAGCTGGAGGTAGATTTTGAGGTTGATGGAGAGGCTTATTGGGATGATGATTAGGACAATAGAATGGGTTTTTGTAATGTTTGAGCACCAGTCTTGGAGGATGTTCGACTACTAGCCTAGTTGGGAATTGGGCCCATTCTTCTTCTTCTTCCAAGATAATATTTGATCGCATGTAATCCAATGCGCTCCTTATGTATATCCAAGAAAGTTTGTTTAATTGCAAAATAATGTCTTCTTGCTCTGTCTAAATCTAATTCAAATCAGGATGCAATATAGGAATACATTATTATGGGGAAGTACCATCTTTCCACATGACACAATGGCAACCTGCCAGAGATTATAATTGCTTCCATAGCAAAGTCACCAAAAATTTGTTAGCAAATGAATTGACCTCTTTAAGATAATTGATAACTTTGACTCTATTTTTCCCTTAATGCATTGGGGCCAATTTCTAATAGCTCTAGAAATGTCACAATTGCATTTGTGACTTTCCTCTGGATTAAAAAGTTACAACTCCATCGTATGATTTATCTAACGGTATGGTTTCTTTTAACCAAAAAGCGAGAAAGGTGACAAACACTAGTTCATAAAAATGACACTAATATGGAATGAATTGCAAAAAGCCATAAATCAACAACACAAATTAAAATGACTTATGACTGCCAAACCAAGAAAATAAAAATTATACTGCAATAAATTATATTTCACATAGAAAACATGCCTCTATTATATGCTCAACACACAGATCGATATGCTAAACACCACATTTAAATTCATAACTTAGATTACAAACCATTGCAATATAAAATTAGTATAAATGAAAAGTGTTCCTTCTCAAAATACAACACAATGTATCTATGGAGATCAAATCATCTACCCTTCTTCCTTATCCTAGATATAGCAGTGAATTTCACTCCAAAATAGTTACCAAAATTGTTACTAAAATTAGTGACATTTCTAATCACCTAACTGTCTTCTTGAAAACAGTTGGGAGAATATGATCATCCAGAATAATTGAACTAAAAGATGAAAATACGTTAGGAAAGGATTCTTTATTTTATTTCACACCAACAACTGTCAAATCATATATCCCACAACCATGCAATTAATGAAGGTTTAAGGAGGTACAATACAATTGCACGTGTATATGTTTTCTAGTAGGGAATGTAATTTAAAACTAGTTCACATTAGCCATTAATCCCAACTGTGTTTTCATCCTATCAAGCCAATGAGAGATAGCCCAAATGTCTAACCAACCAACTATAAATTCAACCAGTGTCACCACAGTTCACCATCAAAGAGAGATCCAATATGGCAAGTGCTCAAAGTGATGGAGTATTGGTGAATGATTTCATTGTTTGAGAAGAAATTGAATGCAGTCCTCTATTCAAGCATCTTTCTAACCAACTGAAAGAAGTCTTTGTCATACAAAGTGAGGTAGAAGAGGAACTACTTCATAGCATTATGGGTGAAGAATTTATGAGCCAAGTGCATGTGCATAATGCTACCATCCTAGAGAATTTTGTGTATACATTTATCATAACCTTTGGTCGATGTGATTGGGGCATGAGAGCAATAGAGCATTTGGCGAGGCTGGAGTTTAACCACCATGCCAATGTAGCCATTTTTGAGCTCAGTCACTATTCAAGGAGTGGGTTGGTAGGTGATGCCATTTGCATAGCATTGGCTCTTCAGAATGAGACTGTAGAAGTCGTGACTCTTCTTTGTGTGGGGGTCATGAGGAATGATATGGGGCTATTTTCACAGTTTTTGTAGTCCCATGAGAATCTACTGCATCCCTCACAAATCAAACACCTTTAGACTATGATAGAGGGCATTCGAGTGTTGACGTTCACCCTTTGTGTTTGCAAATGAATCCCCTTTTTGCTTTCAATATCAAAATTTTGTAGCTCTGAAAGAATTTTTTTGTAATGCCACTGTTATATATATAAAAATAAATGAAATAATATCATTTTGATATTATAGTGTTCTTGCATGTAAGAATGATTTTTGTTTAATCCTATTTGTAACAATTTCAATGGCAATGTTTCTCTTCTTTGTATAATTGTATTTGTCACTCGAATTAGAATTTTTTGCATTGCATTGTTGCTTCATTGAAAAATACCTTCTAGTGGTAGGGCAGGTGGTTCATAGAACTTAGCAAAACATCGCCCAATTTTTATACATCATTCAAAATCCTACCCAAAAACAAAACTTAAGAAACAAGTCACCCGACAGTTTTTCCAATAAGTTTGTGAACCTCTAGTACAAACCACTTGAGATAAGTAAGTCTTAATTGGGCAGTAAGTTACAACAATACACTAAAACACTACTTGCATTAAAAGAATAGAAAAAGGAAGCGATAAAGTGGGAAGTTATCAAAACTAGTGAAAATACTACCTAAGTTCGCAACATACAATAAAACGCCGCTTGACCCAAGACTTGTGCTGAATTTAATTAAAGAAGGGGAAAAAGTGGCATTGAGGTGAGGGTGCCAAAATTAAGGGTAACAATATACAAAGTGCATATATATATATATAGATATCCAATCAATTTCTCATATGTTTGATGTATCTATATATGCGTATACATAGGTATTTCTATCTACGTATGTGCATACATGTATATGTTCATATACCCAAGTAATTACATATATACATATATACATTTAAAGTATATAGATGTATTAGCATATAATATAAAATAAATGAAGAACTTCTACCCAATATAGAGGTTTAACCACTCTATTACAAAGGAAAGAAACATCAAAAGACATTCAAGGGAAAAATCAAGCTTTCCAAACATCACGAAAACTAAGACCAAGGGATCACTTACCAAATCTCAAATTGACTTAACTTGACTAACTAGACTGTGAGTGTGTGATAGATCAAGTAGGTACATTAGGGGTTACATGGATACCAAAGTCCTCTCTTGGGTGATACTCCCCTCTCTTCTAGAGGGCTTGATTCTTTCTCGCATCCAACTTTGTGCATCACAAAAGAAGTTGGCCAATAACATAACATTCACATGCATCATATATTATTTTCATCTTCAAAGCATTTAAAGAATTGGCATTACATTACATATTCATTCATTGTATTTCCATCAAGATACACAAAACATAATCATGTTTTAAAACATTTTAACTTATCAAAGTAATAGTAAATGTTAATCACATGAAACATTTATAACATAGGATGAGCGAGAATGGGAGAGGAGGTGCATATTTCAAATCTTTAGGGGATGAGGGAAATGGAGAAGTGGATTTAGAGGATACAGATGGGGAGGTACTTGGTACAATTGCAAGATATCTTTTGTCTATGATTCTTCTAGGTTACGAGACTAGCTACAAAAACAGCTGCGAGTTTGTGTATGGTGAAATGCTTGTTGGGGAGCTACTTGGTATAGAACTACGATAACTCTTCTTTCAATCATGCTTCTTCTCATCTAGAGGAATGGTTGTGAGTTTGCATATGGTGAGCCACTTGGTGTGGTTGCAAACACATTATTTTTGGAGGTTTTTTGCTACTAGCATGTTTGTAAGGATGCAATGCTTTTGGTTGGGCCTATGGTGGTTAGTAGCTAACTCTACTGGCCTATGTGTTTGCTTCTGGGTTGGAGGTATGGATGCCTCATGTGGTGCTTTGGGTATGGCTTCAAGTTGGTTTTCTTGGGAATCCCCTATGGCTTTGAGTGGAGCTTTGGATTCATCTTTGTGGTATCCTTTTTTCATAGGATGGAAATTCTTTGCTCCTTCTTGCTCAGGATTTTTTTTTTGGTTCTAAACCCTTGTTGGATTGTGAATATTTTACTAGTGCAGGGGTTAGTTTATTATCTTTGTAGACCTTTTAATGCAATCTGGTTTGGTTCTTGGTGGTTTCTTTGGTGCAACTATTTGAGACCTCTATAGTTGGAAGGGTTGGTTTTGTTGGGCTACTTTTAGAGTTCCATTTCAAGTCCTTGTCTCTCTTGGATCCTAAGGGAGAGGTTGCTTCCCTTGTTTCTAGTGGGATGTTGTTGACTAGGCTATATGTAAAGATTATTCTACTATCCTAGATGATTTCTTTGTTAGTGGAAGCCTCTTTCACCCTCTCTTCAGAATTTTTTTCTCCTTACCTTCTTTCTTAGTTGTTATCTCCTATAGAGGTGGAGCTGGAGCTGGGTGGTTCGGTTTGCGTTTGTTGTTGAACATGGTTGTGGTGGTTGCTCTAGTTTCTTTTGTTCTATTGATGGTTGGGATAATTTTGGAGTTCATCTTGAAGACACAAGTTTTTATGCTACCTATGGATGCTAAGTTCATCCCTTTTTTAGGATTTTATGCCTTCTCCATGGACATTAAGTCTTCTTTAGAGGTGCAGACCTCTCCTTTTAAGGTGAGGGTTTATTTTATCACTGAGTTTTCTCTCTTCTCGCTCCTTTTGAGGTGGAGTGTGGATTTGTAGGAGATTTGTTTCTGCTATGAGAATGATGTTCTTGGTTTCTTATCCTATAGAGGTGGAGAGGCAGGTTTGATGATGTGGATAGTTTGTGTCATCAGGAATGATTTTTACTAGTTCAAAAATTGGTATTATGAGTGGATTGTTCATTATTGGCTAACTATTTCTAGTTTTTGGTATTCTGAGTAGATTGTTCATTGTTGGATGAATGTTTCTAGTCATGTTGGCTTAGGTATGTTCTTCCTGAGTGGTTGGTTAGCTGTAACATTTTTTATTCAGGATGTGTTTGTGGTTAGTGTTCTCTTTGGCTTAATTATGGTTATTTTGAGTGGTGGGTTAGCTATGGATTGGATAATTTGGGTTGTGCTCATGATTTGTTAGGGTTCAAGGTACTTGTTAGTAAAAGGGTTCTCGGTCCCTTCAAAACCTATGTTATGTAGCTTGAGTTGTCTTGAATATCCTCGGATGGCTATTGTTGATGGGTTGCTGCTGGTATGCGATTTATTTTTCTAGCAACTTCTTTGTCTTGATAGGGTTTTAGGTCCCTTCAAAACCTCTTTGTGATGGGTTTTGGATTCCATCAAACCCCATTTTTTCCCTAATAAAAAATAGTAAATGTTAATCACAATGGGGTTTAACAATAATGATTTTTCTCTAGGTAGTGAATAGGTCTTGGGAATCATGAGGAACTTGATATTAGTTTGCATTTGCAAATAATCTTTTATGTTTAAGCCAACCTTTACTTACAAAGAATGTTATGAATATTATTGTGGATTCTATTGATCATTGATAATATTATAATAGTTTTGGTACTAATAAATGATAATTGTAACTACCTTCAATTATAATGTTTTATGATATATTATCTCAAAAAATAAGATTATAATGTATGCTATAATGAGAGTATTTATAATTTGATGACTAATAATATTTCTATTTGAGAATAATCATTGATTAGTTTTCTTAAACATGATATATCATGGTCTTTGTATTATTTGGATTAATCCACAACAATAATTTTAATAATCTATTTGAGTTATTTTATAGTTATCTTCATTACAGGTAATACTTGGTTACCATATTTGGGACTGTACTTGCATAATACTTGGTAAAACTAATTAGCCTATCTCGATGTTATGATTTTGTTTCAATAGAAAATTTTGGGCATTACATTAGTTTTTATTTTAGAGATGTTAATAATTTAGTTTGTTAATGATATTTTAAAGTAAATTAATTGTATTAATGATATTGTTAAGAATTTAGATTTATTAATCATGTTTTTCTAGAAAAAAATAATTTACTTTTAGTTTTATTAATGATATTTTAAGTAGATTAGTTTTATTTTAGAGATGATTATTTTGCATGTAAAAAAAAATAGTTTTTTTTTAATATTATTAGTCATATTTTACAATAAATTAGTTTTTTTTAGTTTTATTAATGATGTTTTATTTTATTCATTATATTTTTCAATAAGTTAGTTTTGTTTTAGAGATGTTAATAATTTTGCATGTTAATGATCTTTTTAAGTAAATTAATTTTATTAATGACATTCTTAAGAATTTAGTTTTATTAATCATATTTTTTTAGAAAATTAATATTGTTTTAGTTTTATTAATGATATTTCAAGTAGATTAGTCCTGGTTTAGAGAAGATTATTTTGCATCTTAATATTTTTTTACTAAATTAGTTTTTTTCAACCCCCCGCTCTCGTGGTTGACTAGCGGGCCTATATGTGGGCTATGGCGTCCACCCGCAGGAGGCTAGTCTTGCCCACACGCAAGAGGCTAGTCTTGCCCTAGCTCACCCTAGGTACCAAAGGTATGGGTTGCTAGGCCGCTAAGCTGAGTCGTGGGGACACCCTTGCCGCATAAAAAAATCATATTTCGTAGTAAATTAGTCTTTTAGTTAAATTATCAATGATATTTTTAATAAATTATCTTTTTTTATAGATGTTAATTTTTGTGCATGTTAATGACATGTTTTTAGTAACTAGGTTATGTTTTAGTTTTATTAATGATAATTAACAATAAATTTGTTTTTTTAGTTTAATTGATAATATTGTTTAGTAAATTAGTTTTATTTTAGAGATGTTAATTATTAATGATATTTTTATAGAAATTAATTTTGTTTTAATGATGTTAACTATTTTACATGTTAATGATATTTTCAGTGAGTTAGTTTTGATTTAGTATTATTAATGATATTTTGGAGTAAATTAGTTTTATTTTAGTTTTATTAATGATATATTTCAGTAAATTAGTTTTTTTAGAGATGTTAATTTTTTTCATGTTAGTTATACATTTTCAGTTAATATGTTTTGTTCTAAGGATGTTAATTATTGATGTAGAAGCATCTAGGTGTATAGGCAATATTGCACACCCAAAAATATTTTTAATTTTAATTTTTGTGTTTTGTTTTGGTATTTCTTGTAGGAAAAATTTATCTAAATCAACTCCCCCGACACAGTAAGGTTTGATGTTGGGAATGTGAAAAATCAATTAATTAATTGATTTATGTGGTAATTGTTTTGAATAAGTTTGTAAATTGTTGATTTTCCAAAAAGGAAAAATCCCACGTTAGGCCTATGAGTGGACATTTAAATTGTAACTCCATTATAAAATTATAAAATTGTATTTGTTGAAAAAACTAAAGGTAGGGCATTGAGGGAGTGGAGAGAATGGGTTGAGAGGTGGAAAGGAAATTTTTGAAATGAAATTGATAACACATGCCTAGAAGAGGAAAACCAACACCCAAGAAGGAATAAGGGGGATTTTGAAGTTTGACTTGAAGGAGAGAGAAGGCCATGCCCAAGTTTCTAGAAGAGTTTTGATAGGGAAATAATTGAGGAGAATATTAGGAAAATGAGGTTGTATGAAGAGAAGGATGGATTTGATGGTATTTTATATGTGTTGCATGTGCTTTTTGCTATTCAAAGAGTGTTGTGATCATATTTTGGCTAGCCTGTAGATAATTTTTAGAATATTTGAAGTTTGCATATGTTTTCCTATAGATTGTTGTTGTAGGAGTGACATAGTTCGGAAATTGTTGAAGCCATTGTATCTCCAAGTTGTTGCAGATGCTTTGATTTGAATTAATAATTTTAGAATTATTATTTTATTATGTCTTCCATTTATGCATTAAAAAATATCAAAGGTTAATTTGCTGCAACAATTGACAATCTTGTGGATTCTTTATTATTAAGTTGCACCATTTGATATTAGAGTTGGTTTTAAAGAGAGCATGAAATAAAGAGGATGGGGTAGAGGAAGGGGTACAAAAAGAGAATAAAATACAACAATGACGAAGATGTTGAGAGGAATCACTGCAAGGCTAGAAGCCATGGATTATTCCCAACGAAGAGGGATTTCTATTGAGGGTGTCAGTGAAGAGGAAGAGGAAGCACCATAAGTTGTAGAGGTAGGAGGAGAAGATGCACGAGAGGATAGATTCCTACAAGTGTTGTCAAAACATGGAATTAAGCCAAGGATGGATCCATTGAGCTACTATGGAAGTTTGAATCCAGAAGAGCTCATTGATTAGATTATTGAAATGAATAAATATTTTGACTTATAATTCATTGAAGAAAAAAAGAAGGTGAAGTATGCTTGCACAAGGTTGAAGGGACATGCATCGCTATGGTGGGATTCAACACATATTGTAAGACAGACAAGGGGAGGTGAGAATATAAGATCATGGGACAAGATGGTTGCAAAGTTGAAGGAAATTTTTTTTCCTATGGACTATCACATCAATTTGTTTAAGAGGATAAAAAATTGGAAACAAAAGGATTTGAGTGTCATGGAGTACACAAAAATATTCTACAAATTGGGAATTTGTGTTGGGCATGTTGAAGATGATGAACAGGTTGCAAGGTATGTGAATGGGTTATAAATTGCTATCCAAGATGAAATGAGTATGGTTATGATAAGAAAAATGGAGGAAGACTACCAATATGTTCTCAAGGTAGAGGAAAAGTTGGCAAGATGGAAACAAAGTATTTTTAGAGCTAGAGGAGAAACTTCAAGAGGTGGAGAACAAACAAATAGTGGAAGAGGATAACCAATAACAGAAGAAGAGGAAATTTGGTCTCAAAAAAAGTATGGCTCAAATATGAGGGGAAGAGGAGATTCCTTCAGAGGAAGAGGAGAAACTTCAAGAGGAAGGGGAGATTATGGAAAAATAAGAGTATTTTTAGGATCTTCTTTCAATTTTGGAGAGGCTAGTCATAGGGCATTTGAATGCCCTCAAGTGCAATTAGAGGATGGGAAGAGTAAGACTAGGAGAAAATTTACCATAAAGGTTGAAGAAGAAAATGAAATAGAAAACTCAAAGGATGGAGAAGCTCTTATGCTGAGGAGAGTGCTCTTAAAGCCAAAAAAGGAGCATCAAGAACCCATACAAAGGGGGAGTTTGTTTAAAACCATTTGCAAAGCAAAGGGAAAGTGTTGCATCATGATTGTGGGTAGTGGTAGCATGGATAATTTGACATCTCAAGAAATGGTGGATAAACTAATGTTTGAGAAAAAAAAACATCCAAACCCCTACAAGGTTATTTGGCTACAAAAGGACCATTAGCTTCTTGTGAACGAACAATGTTTGGTTAGTTTTTAGATCGAAAATTATAGAGATGAGATTATGTGTGACGTAATCTATGGATTCTTGTCATATTATTTTGGGTATATCATGGTAGTATGACCAAAAGGCCATAAATGATGGTGAAACAAACACTTACACAATAACAAAATATGAAAAGAATTATGTCATGACACCAATGAAAGAAAAACATAAGAGGGAAACGATACATGGGCATGTGTAATCTTTGGAAAACAATTCTTGAAAGAAATACAAAAGGAAAAAGTATGTGATGTATTTATTCCTAGTACAAAGGAAGTTGAGACAGCAAAAGAGGAGAAAGAAATATCCATGGAGATCATGGTGAAGGATGAAGCACATAAACCACTCTTTGGTAAGTTTGCAAAATTTTTTTATGAAATTTGGGATAACTTGAAACATGTTAGAGATATTTTACAAAGGTTAGAGGAAGAAAAGTTGTTAGATAATCTTAGGATATTTATTTTTATGAGAGAAGCTACAAACAAGCACCAAGAGGCACAAAGAGCATGTTCATTTAAGGAGAAGACAAGAATTTAAGGAGTAAGACCTAATTTTAGCTCATCAACGAAAGGAGAAGCTTTTGAAAGGAAAAGGTGGGAAAAGTGGGAGTGTTTTGGATTTCCATGACACAACACAAAGGGTGAAACAACTACCAAAACAAGAGAATGAGGAAATTGATAAAGTGATGAATTAAAGAACAAATAGGAAGACACCAAGCAAAGAAAACAAGGAGCATTTGATTAGATGGAGGGGGAAAATAGGAAGACAGAGGGGGAAACATGGGTTTGGAGACCCAAATCTAGATGGATGTTTCTGAGCCTTCACTCATGAGATATTCCTTCTTATCCAAGTTGTTTGATGTAGGAGCATCCAGGTGCACAAAAAATTATGCACACCCAAAAACATTTTAATTTTACTTTTTGTGTTTTATTTTGGTATTTCTTGTAGGCATAGTTTATTTAAATCCTCAACTCCTCTAGCACAGTAAGGTTTGATGTTGGGAATGTGAAAAACCAATTAATTAATTGATTTGCTTGGTAATTGTTTTAAATAAGTTTGTTAATTGTTGATTTTCCAAAAGGGAAAAATCCCATGCCTAGGCTTGTGAGTGGGTATTTATTGTAAATTGTAACTCCATACTGGAATTTTAAAATTGAATTTGTTAAAAAATGGAAGGCAGGGCATTGAGGGAGTGGAGAGAGTGGGTTGAGAGGTGGGAAGACAATTTTTGAACTGTAATTGATAACACATACCTTAAAGAGGAAAAACCACACCCAAGAAGGAATAAGGGTGATTTTGATGTTTGATTGGCATTAGAAAAGGGAAGGCCACACCCAAGTTATCAGGAGAGTTTTGACAAGAAAAAAATTGAGGAGAATATCAAGAAAATGAGATTGTATGAAGAGGAGGATGGATTTGATAGTGTTTTATGTGTGTTGTAGGTGTTTTTTGTTGTTCAAAGAGTGTCGTGATTAGATTTTGGTTTGCCTATAGATAATTTTTTAGAATATTTAAAGTTTTCATATCTTTGTCTATAGATTATTGTTGCAGGAGTGGCATAGTTTGACAATTATTGAAGCCATTGTATCTCCAAGTTGTTGAGTTGCTGCAACAATTGGCAATCCCATGGATTCTCAAGTTGTTGAGTTGCACCAATTATTTTCATTTTAATGATATTTTTTAGTAAATTAATTTAATTTTAATTTTAATTTTATTGATGATATTTTTCAATAATGTAGTTTTGTTTTAAAAATGTTAATAATTTTGCATGTTAATGATATTTTTTAGTAAATTAGTTTTATTTTTATTTTACTAATGTTTTGTTTTAGTTTTATTAATGATATTTTTTTTGTAAATTATTTTAGTTTTAGTTCAATTAATGATATTTTTCTATAAATTAGTTTTTTTTTAAGAAATGTTAATATTTTACATGTTAATGATATTTTTTAGTAATTTTTTTTTGTCTTATTAATGATCTTTTGCAATAAATTTGTTTTGTTTTAGTTTATTAATAATATTTTTTAATAAATTAGTTTAATTTTAGAGATGCTAATTATTTTTCATGTTATTGATACTTTTCAGTGAATTATTTTTGTTTTAATTTTATTAATGATTTTTTTTTTGATAATTAAGTTCCACCCATTTGATGGGGGTAGGACCCATAATTATAATTTCATTCTTTTATGTTAGTAGTCTTATTATTTATTTTCGATACACGTATTTCTTACTAATTTTTCCACATCATGTATGCTTGTCTCGTGCCTACATGTGAATCATATGGTAGTTTTGTCTGTGTCATTTCCCACACGATTTCCTTCTTGGCTACTCTCTACTGATTTAATTGATGTGACATCCCGAGGTGACTTTTCAGTCTTGTCACCTTGCTTCACCATCATTTTTACCTTGATTATTATTAGCAATCATCTTGAGATAGGAACTTCTACTATGTTGAATTTCTAAACCATTATTTCATACATTGCTAATTCTAACACTGTGAGTTGTTTACCCCTCTTTCTTTTGAGGTAGTTTCCTGCATCATTGCTTCAATTCCCATTCACATTATCACTCTACATGGCCAAATCTACTACTTGTGAGCATTACTAGGGTTTCTTGTTGATTTTTTGGTTCCTTCCTACTTGTGAGTTTGGCCATGGCACTCATTACACTTTGTGCCAATTTTTCTTTATCTATTATGAAGGGTTTTTGTTAATGTTTATTGCATTTTACACCATGGATTCTACTATTGTTTACCTTACTAGTTCCCATCCTCAGGTTGCATTTCTAGGGCTTGTCATTGATCGTTGTTTGTGAGGGCTACTTGCTAGAAGAGATCAACTGTTGTTGAAGGCCATCAAGCTAGTTTTGGGAAAACACTTCCTCATGTCCCAAGGGAAGTATCGCTTGAATACCACTATCAGTTCTTGATTTGTTCATTCCCTATTGGATCTCCATGTCTCAAAGGATATGATTTTTAAGATTTCCAAAAAAAATTTTAAGGGTTTTCTGTTAGAAGGACTCAATGTTATTTTGATGAGAACCCATCTAGGTGAGGGAATGTCAATTCAACAAAATAGAACCTTTATTGATAGTGTTCCCTTTCTTTCAGACGAATTGGACTCTGCATATTGGTATTACTGCTTTCTTGGTAAAGTTGGTTACGACTTCCTCAAACATCGCCGCCAGCTGGTTCCTATGACATATAAGTAATGGGTCCCCAAGTTTGTCAAATTCGAAAGTTGCTTCGGGTTTTAAGATAAGGGCACAATGTTATAGAGATAAGGAACTATTACTTACTTAAAATAGGCATTTTGTATAAATCCCCTTTTTGAAATTTTGCTCACCTTCAAAATCTCCTAACTAGATTTGTAAAGGCTAGGGGTTTATTAGCCCTTTTTGTAAATAACTTATTTGATATACTACTTTCTATTTTGGAATATCTTCTAGAGACTCGTGTTAAATTACTAAGAACTTTCGTAGATAATCATACTATCTAAATATATAATAAATATTTTTATAATATATTGTTGTTTGTTTGTAAATTTCCTTTTTCAGTTTCTGTTAATTTAAGTAAATGTGGATGAATATACTAGGGAATTATTTGTTAATCTAAAAAGCTACCTTTCTATGGTTTGTAATCTTTATTACTGGTAGAACTTACTATTTCTCAAACAAGGATGAATTTTTCTAATTAAATGGTATTCACATTTGCTTAATGAGGATTACTTTTTGTCAATTCTTTAAGGAAAAAGGAAATTCCACTAGTTTGACAACTTTGTGTACTCTTTATATTTTTACTAAAGCTATTATATTTGAAACTCTACACACTTCAGAGAGCTAAAAACTTAGACGTCAGGTTATCCATTTCACTCAGTTTGAGGGCTTTGTAGATATGAAAATTTGTATCAAAATTTATTGCCTTTGAGACAACAACTTTTCTCAAGGCTTTCCACTATTAAATTCTAAGCCCTTTCGTGGTTACTTTGAAATACTTCTCTTGGCCTGCTAATTACATCTCCTTTTCTATGAACCCTACATTCAATTTGATCCTCAGATTAGCGTCTCATTCAAAGTTTTAATGGAGTTTTACCACTTAACCCAATGTTCGAGGATGGTTTCCATGTTCAGAATTAGATGCATTCTTTGGATTTTATTTCACTGTGATTACCATATTGGTAACAGAGATTCGTTCTCTGGTTAATCTGTTCACAGTGAAGTTTACTGAATTTTCCATAAGCATTTACTTTCCCCTATCTATCTTTCCTTACATGTATTTTTATTTCTTTTTATTTATGGCCACTTTCTTCGCCATTTGTCCTTTCAGACATGTGATCGCTCTCTATATTCATATTTTGTGGTGAACACAGTTTTTAAATTTTGTTAGGACGATTTTAACAGATAATGGTCCATTGTTTTAGCTATGATTTTTTGGTTTATTTTGTGTATTTTAGTTTGCTTTAGGCCCATTATGCCAAGCTAGCTTACTACTCTTTCTTAGTGTAAGGGTTCCGTCAATAATGCTTTCAATATAGTGTTGAATCATTTTAGGCTTTTCCTCCCTTTGTTAAGACTGGCAGTTATCTATTTATTCAAATGCCTAATGATTTATCTCTTAGTCTTTGTTATAGAAAAGATCAATATGTTTTTGCTTCTCAATTATGTCCTAGATTTGATTTCTTGTTCTAGTTTACTTCCTTTTCTTCTTTATTCTTAGGTCAAGTTACCCATATTTAAATGAACTTAAATAGTGGAGACACAGTTTTTAGCGCATACCTCCACCTATTAACCTTACCTTGGCCTTGTTGTTTCCCTACCTTTTTCCAATTCTATCTGAAGGAGATATGTATACTTTCTTCACCATTCAAGTTTGCTTCGATCGCCTTTTTCGTTCCTTGCCATGCTCCTGTATGGCTACTAATAATGGTTGTCTTGTCTTGATCTATCCCATAATTTGCAAGGAGATCAACACTCTTGTTGGCCTCTCTATATATATGCTTGACACCTTCTACCTCCACTTCTCAGCTTAGTTCTTTGATCCAGGATAGCTTTGCTTGCAGGTTCCAATTTCCCAGTCTTCCATTAAGTAGTGCATTACTACAAAATGTGGAGTCACACTCCACTTCTATATTTTTAAAACCTTTTTCTTTGTATAATTGTAACCCTTGTAGGACCCCCTCTATCTCTACTGCATTATTGGTGCCATTAGGAAGTTTAAATGATGTTGCTACCAATAGTTCACCTTTCTCATTTCACACTATGCATCCCACCCTGATCTTCCTGGGTTACCTCAGGATGCCCCATATTTTTTTAGTTTCAACCTCCCCCTTGAGGGAGGAATCCACCTTGCTTTGAGTCTCTTGGCATTTTTATCTGTTGCAAACTGGAAGTTTGGTGGCACTTTTAATGCTTTCCATTTTTCCATTAGCTCATCACCCCAGCTTGAGAATTTTGCTTTATTCTGTGACTTGATGTGGGTATTTATCCATTCTACTATGTTGTTTTCTACCATTTGCTGAACTTCTTTAATATCTTTTTCTTTATTCTGATTTATTCTTCTGTTACTCTCCTTCCACAAATTCCATATTAGAATTGATGGTGCTGCCTGCCAAATATGACTCCAAAAAGCTTCCTTCTTTAATGCTAGCCAACTTGTGAAGTGATCCCTTAGTCTATTTCTTCTAGGTGATGCCCAACCCAATTTTTCTTGAAGCCAATCCCAACCTTGAGCTGCATATGGGCAATTTAATAGCAAATGGTCTGCATTTTCTTCATCTTTCTGACATAGAACACACCAATTAGGATCTTCGATGCCAATTATTTTTAGTTTGTCCCCTGTTAATATTCTCCCATGTAGATCCGTCCATGCAAAGGCACCTGCCTTTGGCCGTATTTTTTTTCCCCAACACAGTTTACTCAGACAATCACTTTCCTCTTGTTTTATCTAGATTAGATATCCCAGCTTAGTTGTAGAGTTTCCTGATTTAGCTCCACACTAGATTATTTTATCTAGTTGACTGTTTAGGCATATTTGTCTTTCCTTTATGATTCTGCTTAGGATTACTTTAGCATCTTCCTCCATATTTGCCTCCTCAAAATTTATCCACTTGCTTTTCTCATTTTCATCTAATCTTACATAGTTTCTTGCATTTCTGCCCAACCTGTTGCTAATGTTAAATTCATAGGGGACTAGCTCTGGATATTCTACTAGAAGCTTGCGCCCTCCCCATGAATTTTTCTAAAAATATGCTTTTGTTCCATCATTGATCTGTTATGTTAGGTGATCTATTATAATATGTTTGCAGTTTAACATGAAATTCCAAATGTGAGATTCATTTTTTATTTTTTCTATTGTCAGAATCCTCTCCGAGTTCTGATTGTCTAGATATTTGTGCTGCATTATTCTACACAATAATTTTTTTGGCTTTTGATGTAGTTTCCATGCAATTTTGGCTAAATTTTGGGCCTTCACGTTCCTAATTCCAGCTCCTCCTTTCAATTGTGCTTTGAACACTTTCTCTAATGTAACAGTGGGGTTTTTTTAATCCTCATTTGAACCTTCCCATAAATTTTTTTTAAAATACTTTCCAATTCTGCTATTGATTTATTGGTTAATTGCATGCATGGCATTGGAAAAATTGGGATGACTGATAAAACAATCTTTATCATTGTTATCCTACCAGCTAGATTCAACCATTTGCCTCTCTAGTTTCTGGATTTTTCTCTGCATTTGTCTATTATCTGTTCCCAAAAGCTTGATCTGATCATTCATTTGAATAGATGTACGCCCAAATATTTACATGGGATCTCCCCTATTGTGTACCCCAGAGTCTTGGCTATTCTTTTGTGCACAACTTTCTTTGTGTAGAAAAAATAAATATTTGATTTGTCCTTGTTTATGTGTTGCATTGATATCTCTATGTAATCTTCCATGTATTTTTTAATTGCTTCTGCTTCCCTTATTGAGGCTTCCCCATGAAGGATTATCATTAGCAAACTGCTAATGTGTTGTGGCTTCTATACCTCTTTCTATTTGGATACCTCTCCATTCCCCTTGATTTTGAAATGTTGTAATATGTCTACTGAGGGCTTCCACCATGACGAAAAATAGGAAGGGAGAAATTGGATCCCCTTACATCTTA
Source organism: Sequoia sempervirens (assembly GCA_007258455.2). Classification (NCBI taxonomy): domain Eukaryota; kingdom Viridiplantae; phylum Streptophyta; class Pinopsida; order Cupressales; family Cupressaceae; genus Sequoia; species Sequoia sempervirens. The sequence continues at coordinate 559,579,564 of VDFB02047230.1, forward strand.
TGCCATTTGTGCTTTCGAAGAAGCCACAAGGGGTGTTATTGACTAGGACTGAATATATCACTGATGATAAACATTGGTGCACCATATTTAACCAATCCTTACAAAAGCCAAACTTCGCCATTACTCTCAGTAAGAATCTCCATTTAACCTTATTGTATGCCTTACTTACAAGTTACATCTAGTTTGATCAGCATACTTGGTATTTTTTCTTTGTTGATTGTGTGAACTGCTTCGTTTGCAATTATTACACTATCCACTATATCCCTTCCTCGAATAGAACCACTTTGATTTGCCGAGATTATCTTTTCTAGTAATTATGTCAATTTGTTAGCTAGTGCCTTTGATAGAATTTTGTAGATTGTATTGCATAGTGATATAGGTCTGTAATCCCTAAAGCTATAGCATGATTCTTTTTTTGGAATTAGGACTAACATTGTATTATTAATATCTTTCAAAAATTTCTTCTTCTTCCTAAAATCTTCACATATTTCCCAAACCTCTTCCTCTAGAAAGTGCCAACATTTATGATAGAAAAAAGCTGGAAAACCATCAGGGCTCGGGGATTTGTCTTTCTGTAATTGGAATACTGCCTTCTTGATTTCTTCCCTCGTAAAAGGGCCTACTAGTTTGGTATTCTCTCCATTAGTGATTAAATTTGGGATTTTCTCTAGCAGTTTATTATCATTGAGGACATCTTTATCCCCCACTAGTGCTAGTACCTCCCTGCAGAACCTTATTGCTTCCTTCTTTATTTCCTCTAGGTTTTCTGTTTTAATCCCATTTGGCAGAGCAATCTCTGATATTTTTTTGTAGGAGTTTTTAATTTTGGTTGTGTTGTGAAAGAATCTTGTATTTGCATCTCCTTCCTTTAACCATGTCTCTCTAGATTTGGCTCTCCCGTATTCTTCTTCTCTACCTAGTATTTCATTATATTTTGTTATTAGGGATTTTTCTTTTAGGTAGTCTTCTTGGTACATACCTGCTATCATTACCTTGTTGTTTAGTGCTTCTAATTCTTCCTCTATCCTTCCTTTTTGTGAGAATATGTTTTTAAATACTTCTTTGTTCCATTCTTGGAGTCTTTTTTTAATATGTTTTAACTTGTTCATAAAGATGAAACTTCTTGTGCCTGTGTATTTTGGAGGCAGTGTTCCACCATTTCTCTAACTGGTCCACCAATTCCTCTTTCCTAAACCATAGTTTTTCCATTTTGAAATATGATTTTGGTATTATTTCTTTTTCCTTGATTTCTAATTTTACTAGTAAGTGGTCTGATCCTACTAATGTTTGGATTGTTGCTTCTAAACTTATGTTATCTTCCAACCAGTCTTGTGAATATGTAAATTTATCCAATTTTTCTTTTATGCATGCTTCTCCATTTCTCTTATTAGACCAAGTGTATGCTCCATTTCTTGTTTGAGCATCTAGGAGGTTGTTCTTGGTTAAAATGTTCCCAATCCGTTCCATTGAAATTGAAACAACATTCAGACCAAGTGTATGCTCCATTTCTTGTTTGAGCATCTAGGAGGTTGTTCTTGGTTAAAATGTTCCCAATCCGTTCCATTGAAATTGAAACAACATTCTTTCCATCATTTTTTATTCTTTCCTAATTACTGCATCAAAGTCACCACCCAGTATTATTCTTTTTCTTCGTAACTCTGTTAACTTATGACTTAGGGTATTCCATAGTTTTTCTTTGTCCTGATTTCTAGTAGGTCCATAAATATTGAAGATATAGCATTGTGTATTACTCTTAAGGATATTAGGCTCACATAACATCCAATTTGTTTCTCTGACCATTATATGCACTGTTACTGAATTAGATCTCCATAGAACCCCTAGGCCACCTACTGACCCAAAGGATTTTAACAAGGCTTCCTCCCAACCACCTATATGCATTAGTATTTTTTTCACATATTCAATTTTTGTTTCCTACAGGAGAAGAATGTCTGCCTCATTTTTCCCCAATTGACACTTTATTAGGCATCTTTTATTTGGGACATTTAAGCCCCTCACATTCTAGGTTGTAATAATCATGGTTCTTCTTGTTGGGAGTGCTCTCCTTCCATATTTTCCTTTAGGAAGTTCTTTATGCTTTTTAGGCCCTTTTCCATTGCCATTTCTTCTCTTTTTTGTCTATTTGTTTTCCTTCTTTTTTTGTTCTTTTGCTTTGTTGGCTCAAAAAACTGAGCCACTGTCTGGGATATATTTCTATTTTCTATTATGTCTAGATCTTCCCAATCTTTATTCTCACTTTCTAACATGATATCTTCTTCAGCTTCCTGCTGATCGATGTTTAGTTCACCTTCTAATATGGCCTCATATGTCGTCTTCTCTTCTTCTTTCTCATTTTTTGACCTTTTCTCTAATTTATATGATTCTACTTTTTTTGGCATTTCCTTCTTCTCTTGGTTTTTTGATTTTTCTCTGCTAGGTTCTTCTTTCTTTGGTTCCCCTCTCTCCCTATATTTCTTCTTCCATACCCTTTTGGTCTTTCACTAAGCTTTACAATCTTCTATTTTGTGGTTCCTCCTATTGCAATTTATACAATAAGATACCTATTTTTTTATTTCAATTTCTTGCTGCCAGATCCCTGCTTTTGATTTTAGTTTTATTTCTTTAGGGATCTATTTTTATTGCTGCTATCTTTAGTCTAGCATATAGATAAGAATTTGATTTAAGTACTTTATTTTCAATTTCCAACAATGTGCCCAACATCCTTCCTATTTTCTCCAAACACTCTTCTGGCCAGTATTCGACTAGGAGATTGTACATTCTTATCCATTTGGCCTCGCTATAAATGCCTTACATCCTTGGTTGAAATTATCTTCCCATTTTTGCATATAGACAAGGCATCCATCCAAATCTTTCAAACCTTTTTCTAAAATAGCTTTTATCTCTTCTTCTTTAAGAAAAAATATTATGAAGTTGTTCGGTAAGAATTTTATGCCATGATTTATTTGAATGTTCTTCCATGCCGATTCTTTTATCTGCTTCCTTCCCCTTCTGGGTCCTATGATCTTGCAAAGAATGACCATTTTTTTGAACATTTCTGTATCTTCTTCAATTTCTTCAGCAACATCTATTTCTAGTGGCTCCAACTGCTAGTTATCTAGGCTTTCTACTTTTTGTTCTAGTCTTGATTTAGGGTTCCTTACATTCTTCTTTTCTCTTTCCCTTGCCACTTTCTTGGCATTTATCTTTCCCTTATCCTTTTTGTGGCCTTTTTTTTCCATCTTTTTGTTATTTTCCATACTCAATCGATCTTAGGGTGGCTTATGCCCAGGTCTTTTAAATTGTTGATGTTGATAAGTTCTTTTGATTATATCAATGGATTCTTGTTTCTGTATCTTTGGCTAGGTCATATTTCTACTGATAGCCTTCTCCTCATTCTGGTGTTGTTTGCTTCTTGGTTTAATTTCCAGGTTATTGGGCCATGTTATATAATGTGTGACCCTAAATTCTGTTCTTGGTCTTTCATCCCTTAGTTTCTCCCCCCTTCTTGGATACATGAAATTTGATGTTTATTCTTATTCTTCCCTTGTCTTTTTGATTCCTTTGTGATCTGATAATTTTTGGCTTTGGTCTTGTCATTGCTTTGAAATATTCGCCTTTTGAACAAAGTTTCTAAAAAGTAATATTCTTGATTTCGCAATATGATCTTTTTCACATTCGTATGCAGGTATTCACGAGTAGAGCATAAGATGCTTTATTAATAATTTTTTTAGTAAATTAGTTTTGTTTTATTTTATTCATGATATTTTTTTAGTAAGTTAGTTTTGTTTTAGATATGTTATGATATTTTTTTAGTAAATTTGTTTTATTAATAATATTTTAAAAAAAATTAGTTTTATTAATCATATTTTTTAAGAAAATTAGTATTACTTTAGTTTTACTAATGATATTTTAAGTAGGGGTTGGGGCCCTAGCTTGATTGGCTAAAGCATCCTACTACACACAAGAAGTCATGAGGTCTAGTCTCCCACCGTTCTCATGATACTGGAGGGGTGTCATGCCAACGTCACTAATCACATGAAAAAAGTTTACCAGACACACCTAATTTGTAGGGGGGGCTACTTGATTCTTGTAATCTAAATAAATAAAATGAAATTTTAAGTAAATTAGTTTTGTTTTAGTTTTATTAATGATATTTTATAGTAAATTTTTAATAAATTATTTTTTTTAGAGATGTTAATTATTGTGTATGTTAATGAATTTTTTTAGTAATTAGTTTTGTTTTAATTTATTAGTGATATTTTGTAGTAAATTATTTTTATTTTAGTTTTATTTTGAATAAAGAGGGTACAAATTTTATTGCATCTGGAAATCACTAGTACATAGTAGTCAGGGTCCAGAACAGGTACCCAAAGAGATAACCAAGAGCCTCAAACATAGCAAACATCCACCAAAAGAGTAGAACACTCAACAAGACCAACCAACTAAAAAGGATCATCCAACCACATCCTTTGAGATTAGACGCTTCAAATCTTGGGAATAATCTTGGGATACTGCTCTCAGCTTTCAATCTCTGAGCCTCCAACATGCTTAGAAGCCCATTTGGCCAAACAATCAGCAACCCTATTCCATTCACATGAATGTGAGTAAAAGAAACAAACTCAAACATGGAACTTAGTCTCAAAATCTACCTAACAATAGAGGAAAGTTTCTAATTAACTCCATCCAACTTTCGCTCAGTCAATAACTTAACAATGATTTGAGAGTTTGACTCAGAGATGATAATGTGCCATCCAAGAGCCCAAGCTCTCTCAATAAAAATAATTTCCAAACCTTTCATGAAGTTATTGGTTTGTTGCCCCTTAGGAATGGAGAAGAAGAATATGTCCTTTCCAAAGCTCTCTCTTCCAATTCCACCAATCCTTGCAAGCCCATGATTACCCTTTGAAGAGCCATCATTATTGATCTTTAAAACATCCATTGAAGGAGGGATCAAACCACCATCTCTTTGAACCCTTTTTGGAATGATGACCCCTTTCAAACACAAAAATAGTCAAATGCAGACCATGTAGGCCCAAGCTATTCACAATCTCTTCACCCCTTCTCCAAATGAAAGGACACTTCACATTTAGCTTCCACAGTCTCTTGAATCATACCAACTCTCTGCCAAATTTTTTGAATCATCAACTTACTTCCACAAAACTTCCTATGATTCCTCTCAAGCCAAAATTGCTAGAGGATGAAAGCGGGACCTATATTCCAAACTATTTGTAGGAAATAAACTTATGTCAGAGGTCTCCCTAGACTACTCTAGAATTTGATCAGTGAATACGCATGAACACAAGGATGTCTCCAAATACCCCACCAAAGGTACCAAATAAGCTTATAAAAAGGGTAGTGGTAAAACAAATGGGATGAATCCTCTTCCAATAACACATACAGATGGTCCCTAAAAACCCTACTTCTGGAGATTATCCCAAGTGAAGAATCTATTCCAAGATAAAGTCCACAAGAAGCAATTACATTTAGGCTAAGAAAACTTATTCTGAACATTTTTCCACCAAGAAACTTCCATCCCCTTGCACTTCCAGAAAATCAACTCCCGGTAACCACTAGCCACTATGTAAACCCCCTTGGAGTCTAGACTCTTAGCCAAAATATACCTTTCCCTAATTGAGATACACTCTCTACCTACTAGAATATTTCTTAACTCAACTCGATCCTCTTCCAATCCCCCAACAGGCCACTCACTAGGGTCCTTCCATCTAGAAACTTCCACTTGCCCAAAAAACTAATTAGATTTTAAATCCTTGACTCATGACCAACCAGTGTCCAAAAAGTGATGACAAAGATCCTACAAATTGGGATGCTTGGTCATGATTGGGGAAAAATCACCCAAGAGTCACACAAAAAGAGAGCATTAGAACTCTTGTTGCAAATCCAAAATAAACCTTCCTGGATCAACTTGGCTCCTCTTTTAAGCATTTCCAAAATAACAAAACCTTTACCAAACAATAGAAACTAGGGGACCTCATCCTCCACCACCCCCTTTAGGTATTTATTAGAGATAAACTTGGCCCAAACATGATCTTGTTCAATGCACCATCTCCAATATAAAGCTTTGTTGATAAATCCAAACTAGTTAGACTAGCCTACCATAGCCTAAGACCACCCAAATATTTTGGTCTACAAATGATCTCCCACTTCACAATAATCCACTTCAAATATGAAAAACTACCATCCCATAAAAAATTCCTAGTGATAGAGTCCAAATCCTTGATAAAGCTTAGAGGAGCCACCTAAAGCATACACCTATAATTGAGAAGAGCCTGCATCATTGGTGTAGAAGCACCTACACCTCATCCTCCCTTTTTGATCATTTGATGGAAATAGATGGTGAATAGGTTAGAATGAGTCTTTTGAGTGTTTTTCATCATCAGTAAGGTCTAATAAGACCATTGGATAGGTTCTAGGTTGAGTTTTGGAGTCAAAATGTGAAATATTGCAATTTTGCACTAAATGTAGTCATGTAGCCTTGAGAAGGAAAAATCCTAAATTTGCACATGGATATGCAAGATTGGAGTCATGATGTTGTAATAAGGCTATTTTAAAGCCTTTTGAATGGTTTTTGAGGTCATAGGTGTTAGGATTGCAAAATTGCTTCAACGGTGCAATGTTGTCATAATGTAAATGGTTGTAATCTCATCATTAAAGTTGTAAACACCTTAACAATGAATCCTTTATTCAAAAAAATAGTTAAAGGCCATTTAGGAGGATGGGAAATTTCTTATAAAGTCTCCATGGGGTTGAGGCATAAAGGTTGTTGAAGTTTTGAAGCATCTTAATAAGAAGAAAACTTTGTTTTTCTAGTTTTTATAGTTTTTTTGACTATTCTTTCGATAGAGGGGAGAGTCTTCTTTCTTTTGGTGGTGACTTATTCAATTTCATTAAGAATTGAGAAAGTTACATCTATTTTATTGCCAAAGGGTTTGAAATCCTACAAAACAAGGGTTTGTTCACAAATATGTTCATAATTCACCATTCCATTGTAGGAAAATTCTAATTTTTGGTGGAATGGTGGATTTAAGGGTCATTTACATGATGCAATTTGTTTCAAGAGGAAAGATGGAGTTTTTCAAACATTATGTGATGCCCTAGATCTAGTTTTACCTTGAAATAGTCTGGAAAATGATCATTTGTAAGCATTTCTTTTGATTTTTGAGTATTTAAGTAAATAGAATAGATGTAAGGTGTGAATTGGATCTTGGGGAGCATTTTTTAACCTGCTAAAGGTTTTAGGGGTGTTGGGGTGTTCCTTGGTAGTCAAACCTTCTATACATAGGCCTAAATCAAGCCTTCTTGTGGCTTGCAAAGTCAATATTTTGAATCATCTATTTGTGGAGTTTGATCCTATGCATTTGTGCACCTGTAGGGGATCTTTTTAGTAGTCTAAAACCTGATTTCATTTTCTAGTTATTACCTTTAATAAGTTTTATTTTGACTGTCCTAGTTGGCAATGTTGCAAGGTTGCATGGGCTTGTGTAAGAGTGATGAGAGAATGAGAGTTTTTGAGTGTAAATTTAGGTTATTTGGTCTTGTTTTGACATGTTGAGAGTGTACATAGCATCCCCAAGTCCTTCAAACATGTCTAGGTGTGTGAGTTGAGTTGGGTGATCAAGTTGCTTGTTGGAAGGAATAGTGAAGTTGATGTGTGCATTGAGAGAAGCTATTGGAAAAAGGTGTTGCTTCCCCTGCCACTCTGCATCAACCACTGACTTTAAAAACAACACCTACCTCACAAAAAATAGCCACCTATGGGTTCAGTGATTCACTTTCACATGAAAATTATCTAAAATACTTTGCCAAGATCCCCTAGGTAGGATACTAGTAGAGAGTGGAATTCCAAGATAGGTCAAAGGAAAATGACCAATTTGAAATCTCAAAATATGGGTAATCCATTGTTGAGTAAGCACAAGAGTGTTAAAGAAGAATATAGAAGATTTACCTTCATTGATCTGCTATCCTAAAGTTGCAAGGTAAATGTACAACACCTTGTAGAAATTAGTGGCTTCTTTGACCTTAGCCACACCCATCAAAGTTGTATCATCAACAAATTGCAAATGCAGCTGAGGAGGCAAGCCATTACTCTAGTTCCACTCTTTGATTAATGCTTGATTAACATGACTCTTAATAACTCTCTCTAGACCCTCAACTAATAGAATAAATAAGGAGACAAAGTGTCTCCTTGACAAAGACCTCTAGACACCCCAAACAAGGTGAAGGGCTCCCCATTAACCAACACTAAGAAGGAAGTAGTTGTGATACAACTCATCACACATGATACCACTCCTCAGCAAAACCAAAAGCACCAATCATTTTTTGCAAAAAGGATCACCTTATAGTTCACAAGATAAGGGACCTAATTACTATGTCTCCTGGCCTTCATAGAGTTAGAGTAGAAAGTTGTGTTTCTAGATCCCCTTCTTGCAACCACTCAACTCGCGCCTTTTGTTTGCAAAAAATATCCTCCTGCAGCTCACACTCCTCCAAAGATTTCAAATTCTTTGAATCCTTGAGAGATTCATCAGAAAGGTCATGCTTCCTAATCCCATGGGCAATAACATCCAAAATAGCCTGAGCAACAGCCTTAGCATGGAAGATATTGCCAAAACACTACCTATTCCATCTCTTGAGTTGATAATTCATAAATTGTAATTGCTTGAAAAAAGAGTACATTACAGTGCCAAAATTAGGTCTACCCCAGTGCCACCACTCAACCATATGATCTTGCAAATAAGGCTCCCACAACCACATAAGTTGAAACTTGTAAGAGGTATTTTTAGCAACATGAGCCAATGAAGCTGATAGCTTAATTGGCCAATGATCAAAACCCCTCCAATCCAATATCTCAGAGCTGGTAGTTTGTTAGTTATTTTTTTAGAACCAAACTTAATCTTAGTCCTAACCTATGAGCTTGCCACAACCCAATTATTAGGTAGGTTGAGGATTGGTCAAAACTTAAGTAAAGTAATTAGTACTTCACTTCTTCTCTTTGGGCTCTGTGAAACCTAGGGAGGGTAATCCCATGCATACTTGTAATATCTCACGTTTAGTCAAGAGAATTTCTTTGCATAGATGCACTATTCCAGGAAAATCACCTCTATCAAAGGCTCAAAAAACCTCAGATAAAAGTGTCACTTATTTTCAAGGAGTGTTCCTTCATACATTAGATTTGGGATATTGTAATTTAAAGTATTTTGAATCATTCTTCATCTTGAATCCGAGGCCCAATTCAATACTAGCTCAACTGACTATAAGATAAACTAATAAAATAATCATTGCTTTATCTAAGGCAGAAAATGAGTTACAACTGGTAATCAATCAGTAATACAATTTTGATTGAACCTCAAAAATTAGTGAACCATTAGAGTGTCACTTTGTAACATCTAACTCACTATGTCTACAAAATATCACTTCCTTAGTAAATCCTATATTCTTTTCTCACAAACTAATGAGCGCATTTCAGTGTTTAATCAATTCATTGAACTGAAGCATAAAATAAATTTATACATTTTGTGCAAATGACAAAAGACAAATGAAATTGTCATTAACAATCTTCATTCATAACTTGGAAGAAAATACATAGGAGAGCAATATTTTGAAACTAAAATTCTTCTTCATTTTTGATATTTCTTTTTAAAACCATATTTAAGATTCGTATACAGTATAAATTTCATCTTGTACTTGCTTCTGATATATCTACTAGAGTATCTATTTACATTCCATTTTGCTATTAGAGCATAGTATTTACTATGACCCTATCTAGACTCAAAATTCTGAACTCTCTCATTTTAGCCACGAAATCCCCTTTATATAAACAGGGGAGCAACAAGCACCTGACTAAATTACAATTTCACTTGCATTTGAGTTCATTTCAAAAACCTAATTCCAATTGTCTCCTCGAAGAACTCCTAGGTGGTTTCATACGCAATCATTCAAGAACAGGGGAGGAAAAAAGGAAAACAAATGTGTAGAATATTTGTGGTCACTGTCACAACATTCATTATTTGAAAACAAAAAGATTCCATCTATATCTTCTCGAAGACTTCCACATTAGCATGAGAAAACAAAAGATAAACCACAAACATATGAAAAAAATACCTCCTATGCAGATATGATGGTGTCATCAGAAACTAAAATAGGATGTGACCCTATTTAGAATCATTGACATCCAAATATGCCTGACCGCTCCTTGTCCTTGATGCAATTGGAGGGATTACCAACACATCATCATCAAAGCTCCTATATGCACTAAGGAATGAAGGTACTGGACATAGTTTGAGTTAGTATCAGCTTCAACATCCGAAGGAGAGTCCGAAAGCATGATAAGAGAGTTGTGCTTACCTAGGTGGGCCCTGTGGCTCTTCTCCTTCTTCTTGGCCTTCTTCACCAGCAGTGCAAGTTCCTTGCCTTTGTACTCGACCACTTCACCTAGAAGGGTCCTATTCCTCAAGCGATAAGTACTCTGCACAATTGACTTCTTCTTATGGCCCCTAGCCCTCCTTTTACCCTTTGAAATATCAGGAGAAGCCATGGCTTCTTGCTCAACTATGTCTTCACGACACTCAAACACACTTAGCTGGCTAGACCTCATAATAGGTAGAATTGTTGCACCAACCTTTCCCATTTTCTTTAAAACAATTTACTCAAGATGCAAACACTAAAACTCTGCTTAGGAGAACTTACATCCATTTCAATCTCCTTTACTACACACGCCTTACTTCTACTATAGTCTGAAAAGATAGTGTGAATAAACAACGATCAACCTACATTAAATAGAAAATTTGAGCATGTAGAATTAATGACTTGAAAATTTCCTACGTGAGCGAATTGGTAATGTTACTTGATTTCTAGCTTTCACCTGAAATCAGGTAACTTAGTGTTTTTTCTTTTTGTGTTGTTTAAATATTTAAAAGATAAACCATAAGTTTGCTAGGTCAAGTCAATATGCCTGATAAAGATTGTCAAATGAAACATATTACATTTTGTCATTTCAATATTGCAATTACAACACGTGACAAAAGAGAATCGTATGTATACAAATGTGATCTTTTATTGATAGTCATGAAGTGTACATGTCCCTCACAAGCCAAGGGGCTAACTTTACTTATTCAGTGGAAATATGAAGCAATTTATACATGAATAAGTAAAAAGAAACAAATGAATGTGTATATAAGAATAGAGACCAACCATTGCCTGAGAATGACTGGTTACAAAGTTACCTGATTGCCCTACTGATGTTGCCCCAAGTTGATTGTGTCCTCCCTAGCTCCATAGTGCTCCTAGCTCCTGCATATGAAAAGATAATGATATTAGAGCAAGGATCTAAGCAATGAATGATCTCAATCCTTACATACACACCTACCTATGCATGTATAAACTGATCCATAAGTGCATAAAATAAGCATGCAAACCTTGGATGTCCTGGAAAGCAGTGAAGTCATCAAACACATCCAACATATACATTTTTTTTCTAATTGTTTGCTTCATGTGTAGATTTAGGACAAGTCTGATTACTATTCTAATTTAGATTAAATACATGTGAGGTAAATGTGGCTCCCACACAGGTAGAGCTCAACATGCTTTGAAGGAAAAAGGAAATTGAGCAACTTGATCAAAGATTTATCTATTATCAATGCATTAAATCAATATGGAATCACACCGGTTGATCAACTTTCATTATCAGATTCAAAAGATGCAACACATTTTGTTGGATATGTCTTTCAATCTTCTGAAGTGGACCCTTGATCCATTTTATAAAAGGAAGTAAGTGATTTTGGAGATGCATCAAGTACAATCATGCATCTATTAAATAATGAGAGGGCCATCCAAGGTATTGTCAAGTCCCTCCCACCTTGACTCTATTGGACAACCACACATCGCACAGGACGGTGAACTTTTAGGTCACCAACATATGGGACATGTGTCTACCCCACTAGGATCAAAGTGGGGAGACAGTTATGTATCACATGTGAGCAAAGGAAACAAATGTGGTGGAATCATATAGTAGATTCAAGTGGGACAACAACATGGATTCTCATGTCATGCAACATGACAATCAAGGAGTGGTTAGAAGAGATGTCATTACAAATGGAAAAGAAAGGAAGGGTTTCAACTGCCTTGTTCAGTGTCACATAATGATCAATTTTCATCTACATTTCTTGAAATTTCTAAGACTCAAGGATTACCTCCACAATTGATATGGAGTTGACAATAACTTTATTGATGGAAATAGAGAAAACAATGGTTAATTCAATCATGAAACAACACAAAGTGACCCCTTTGGAGACAAGGTCATGAGACAAGTGAATGGGACAACACCTTGCAAAATGCTACAGGAACATGGAGAAATAATGATATAACTAGTGAGGATGAATCAAATAACAAAACAAAGAAGGTACTCAGCAATATCATCAATTCTCATCTTAAAGGAGGTGGATTGCACATGCATAAGTGAATGACACCATTGTCAAGGAAAGGAATGCTAAAAGACAAGCCCAAGTTGCACAAGGATTTATTCAAGGCCTTCTCAATCAAACATTAGAAAAACAAGTTTTCCAGCTAACAATCAATGCATGATGGTTTGAGGGAAGGAAAAAGGAAAAGACATTCAAGAAACATCAACTCTAGTTGACACAGATAATATGCCTATTATGAACATGCCATTGCAAGAGATCAATGACAACATTGGAACCCTCATATGATGTGATCAAGATACAATTGCTATGCCATAACACAAAGAACAGGGGTCTTCTACTCTCTATATTGGGCCATTAACTTATGTCAATGAGTGAGAAGGTTGCCTAATGGTTTCCTCTAGAAATAATTCCTCTAAGCATAGAAAAAGGATTCAAAGAAGAATAATGATATTAATTATGGAAATGGTCTTGTTGATTGAAATAGAGGAGCTCATAAAATTCACATATTGAAGCCATTATAAATCATGGTGCTTCAAGTGAATGGAGCATAGTCATGAATAAGAGCAATGAAGATAGTAAGGTTACAGGTTTATCTTCATGTTATCTATGAACTTGAAAAAACAAATCAATAGTGAATAATAAACTGTGACTAATCCATGCAATGCAAGGTGTAGTCATTACACAAATGGAAATAACTCTTACAGTCTTACTTTGTGTTGCATTATGAAGACTTTGAATCAATAGCAACATTTATGAATACATAAAGAAGGTATTTATGGCACTTCCATCAAAAGGGTGCTATTGTGATAGTATCTCTACCTAAAAGTTCAGAAATAAGCATGATCATCAGAGGGCATGAAATACAGTCCATTCACAACAAGGTCAGAGCACAAGTAAAGGAAAGTCAGTATGGTCAAACCTTAGCATTTCATCCACCAATATGAAGAGCTAGTGCATGAGAAAGTAGCCTATTACCAAGTTACAAACCTATGCAAAGAAAGAAAATTCAATGCTAGTCATGATTAGTAAAAGGGTAGTATCAAAATCTGCCTTGTGATAACAATAGTGGTATTTGAAATGGCATGACAGTCATAGGAGGGAAGTGATAGTTTCCAACCACAAGGAAAGGATGAGATTTCATGATAGGTCTGTGTTGAACCTTGACAAGTATGGCAAAATGCCCTTTAAAAAACTTATGAGCAGATAAATTTCAAAAAGTAATTCATTATATTTATCATGGTGCGAAAGTTGCATATAGTGGTGTTTTGTCAAAGTGTTTGAAGGTAATGTAGAGGTTACCATGAGTGTTTAGAAAAATGAGGAAGCATAATTAAAAGAGGAGAATGGTGCTCTTAAATAGAAAGGAAATGCAAAAGTTATTCACAGTGACAAGCCCACTTTGGGGTTTATGTGTTCTAAAGATATTCTACAGAAAAGAAGTGCATTGCAAAACCAATTCAAATGCTCGCTAAAAAAGCACATTGTTTCTATAGATTGAAACTTTCAATTATGCTCACACTGACATTGAATCATTTTGCAACAAAATTTGGAGTTTCTTTCAAATAAAAAAATACCCATCTGGGTTCATCATGAAAATCTGATATAGAGGCTAATATGGTGAACATCTTATAGGACTAAAAAAAATGAAATCCATTTCATGCATTATGACAGGCCATGGCCAAGCAAACCTTTTTTTTTTCTACAAAATGTGGAAAACCCACCCAAGGTTTCAAGAAAAAATGAAGCAACATTGCTATTCTATAGAAAAATGGAGTACATTTACATAGCCATCTGCATTTCTATAAAAAAAAAATTGAGTTTCTTTAGAAAATCAGAAAACCCACTTGGATTCTATTGAAAACACTTGCAGATACAAAATATGTGCTACAAGAAACCCATTTAGGGGTTTTGTAAGTGTATTGCAAAATAGGAAAGGGAAATGCAAAGATACAGAGAAAACCCATGTTCAAAAATGGAGGCCAAGCTCATAGGCTATTTTATTTTTTCCCTCTCTTTTCTACATATCAAAAACCCATCTGGGTTGTTAGACTACCTTCAGATGCAAAGGAAAAATCAAATGACATGATAGTGTTTTTAAAATGAAGCTGAGCCAAGCAGAAACACAATATTTTCTGTTCATGGCCATGGCTAGAGACTTATTTTCTTCAGGAAAAATAATAGAAACAACAATAGGGTATCCCTATTAACAAATGCAAAGAAGAAAATGAATATTTGTGTTCTCTTTTCAAGATGGAGGCTCAAAAAATATGGTTTTTTGTTGCTCAAAGTCAAGACATGAAGAAGATTTAACTCACTTGGAGTTTTGCATACAAATTTTTTTGCAAACTTTCAAGCTTTTGCTTCCAGCAAAGCTTCATATAATCTCTCATGGTGGGTGTAAAAAACTTAAAACAACCATAGAAAAATCCATAGAAATGAGTCAAAAATATGTCAATGGTCACAACCCGCAATTCAAAAAAATGGCCTCTAGATGGCAAAAATCTAGTTGTTGAGCTACAGAAAGCATTTTACCTGCTGCTCAGGGGTTTCTCATCAGTAAAATCACCAAAAACCAATGTGAATCTTCAAGTTTTTTATGTGTTTTCTCAAACCCCATGGCGGCATGGAGTGTTCCAGATTTTCTTCAATGACAAAATGATGAGCTTTCTTATTGTTTCGGTGTTTAATGATTAGGGTTTGACCTTGTTTTGGTGTGATGGGATTTTCTTCCCATTTTTTTAAATTAAAAAACATGTGTGAATGCATATGGGTCGAAAACTTATGTTCATTAACTTAGGCATTCTATGCCCTAAGTCCTTTTTCCCTTGTTTCAACTTTATGCTAAGTCCCCAACAATCCAATATGAGGTGTGCAAATACAACCTATGTAATATGCCTTTGATTTCTTCCCAACTTCATGTGACTTGGAACATGCTTTCCAAGAAATTTTGAGGTCGGCCATGTTGGCCAAGTGTTTTGGAGCTCTATGATGCCTTTGAAAAACCAGTGAATATTGCCCATGTGTGTATTAACAAATGCAAAATGTGGTAAGTTAAGATGCTCAAATGCCTTGGAAGCTTTTGAAAGCTTTTAGATATGACATTATGTGTTACATTTTATTCCAATATTTGACGATATCATGTAAGTGATATGAAAATCACTTTTATTGTGCCTTTTAATGCAAATGTAACACAAGAAGATGGTGGGGCCCTTATTCTTGTTTTGAATTGTAAAATGTCTTATTTAGTGATGTTTTATGAATCACTTAATCAATATCGTTATTTGTAATGATTTTGGAGTCTTGTGCTTCAAAAAAACATATTTCATGACTTGTGTGTGGGTCAAGACTTGTGTGAAGACCAATTATGACTTGTAGAGGTAAGCAATGTGTGGGATGTTGTTTTGACTAATTTTGGAGGAAAGGGGGCTGTTTGGGGACTTTTTTGTCACATTTTTAGTGTGACTATTGACTTGGCTTAACTTTTCTTCATGTGGAGGACAATTTGGAGGGTTTCTAGAAGGTTCTTTTTGGCCTTTTCTATTGTATCCGACCAGAATCTTCTGGAAGCACTTGTGTGAGGGGTTTTGGTGTGTTTTGCTTAAGTATGTTCATTTTGAGCATTTGGAGTTCTTTTCTTTCTTCTTGCAGGCATTGTAGCTTTTGGAGCCTTTTCCAGGTAGAGGACAACATTATAATTTAGATTTGTAGACCTATGCAGTAGTGTAACACCTTTTTGATGAATAAGTTAATATATTTTACCTTCTCATTATGTTGTTTATTGTGAAAGCTTTATAAATGGTTGATGAAATCTTATGGAAGAATTGTTATCCCTTTGATTTTGTCCTGTTTTTCTTTTCCTTCATGTAGTTAGTATGAATTTATAGGTCATAACATGTGTTGAGTTAGTTTAGAATAAATTCTAAGTTGTGAGGATGCAATTTTCTTCCTTCTAGATGTTGTCCATGACATTTTTAGCCTAGTTATGAAACACTGATGCAAAGGCATATGGAGTTTTGAGTTGTGTAAACCACTGTTAAGTTATTAACTATTCTTGTGTGTAGAAGCAATTGTATGGGTTTGAGAAATATCATTAGGTGCATCACCATATGGGGCTATTTTTCTTTTCATGCTTCTTTCACCCCTTTTTCTCAGCAAGGAATAGTTTAGGTGACACCATCAAAAGGGGAAGGTGAGCCATAATCTAGAGGTTTTCTTTCGAACAGGTTACCCACAACCTGAAAGCAACCCCATGTTAGTCCAAAGCTATCAAGTTCATTTAAAGCTTAGCAAATGGGGTGTAGTTTTGGGAACCTAACAGGTAACTTATCAACTTGGCTCTGAATTTGGGCCATTCATCTTAGAGTAATTAAAACTTCATCTAAGGTGGCCATGAGCATTGTTTTTCAACCAATATCAACTTGCTCCTTGAAAATAGCTAGGCTATCTCAAATGTTTCCATGTTCCCTTCTAACCTTGATCAATCATAGTTGATCTAACAATTAGCATGTATCACCAACCTAATTCATGCTTTTCATTAATATTGGCGAAGTACACAGGACTAGTTTCTTAGAGAGAAAATTTCTTTATACGCTTCATCGCTGATCCTCCCAAAAATTTAGGGGCAATTTAGCAATGCATTTATTTATGTGATGATTTTCAATCCATCAGATCATCTCTCTTTAGAACTTTATCAATGCTTCTCCAGTTCTCTCATTACTTTCCTTTCTGATTTATGCAAAATCCCAAGATCCTGCCACATTTCCCTTTCCATGTGGTAACCATTGCTTGTCGCCAGTTTACTTCATCTTCACCTAGCTCCATCAACGATGTAAACATCTCGGTGATGATCTCTAGCCCCTGGTTCAGCGACTTGACCTTTGGTCACATTCATCCCTTCGTCGCACTTTGCTAATTCAAACCTTGTGCTTAGGATTCTATCTGCGATGGGAAATGTTGTGATAGCACCAGATTTGGACACGTACAACTTGCATAAAACAAATGGCACAAAATACATTGCTAATAGGATCATAACACATTAGCAAAAGAAAAAACTCTTTAGAGGACATCCATCGCTTAACGCTAATTCAAAATGTAAGTTCTAAAACAAATCCGTGATGAGCGATGAAATTATTACATAAGGCCTTTGTTCATCGCTAATTCTCCTCATATATTTTGCAAGCAATTAGCAATGAGATGATTTACAAAATTTATAAGGTCCATCGCATACCACTGATGTAAGACTTTACATTCAAAACATATCTACGATCAAGCAATATCACATCCTATCGCTCATCGCTAATTCAGAACTCAAGTTCTAAAACAAATCCATAATGAGCGATGAGAACATAAGACAGGGGCATCGCTCATTGCTAATATAAGTTTGAAGGCTCAAAATCCATTGGCGATGAGCGATGTTAAAGAAAAACATCATTCCATCACTTGTCACTAATTTAGGGTGTGAACCTACAAATAAATCAATGATGAGCAATACAACTATGAAGGCCATCAGTACATAAGTGGAAAATTTCTTTAAGCACATGCTCATTAGTTGTTCTAAAAGAGGAGACTTCTCTAGGTCAACATGAGAATAGTAGGCTTAAGACTTATGAATCATGTGATACAAAGGGTGTAAAAGTCAGGCGATTCAGACCTAGACACGAGAAAGGCCAATCACATGATGACATTTAAAGTACATGAAAATATTCTTTGTGACTAACAATAGACAATACTAGTAAACAACAGAATAGAACGCCAAGCAATCTAAAGCAAACAAAACCCTAAACCTCATATAAGAACCCTAGAACAAATGTAACAAATATTTGTTAGGTAAAATTTCTTAGGGTTTTAATATGAGCACACTTTAATTTTGCAAAATTCGAAAGTGCCATCAGAGTCTAAGATCCACTAATCTAGAAACAAGAGACTAGGAACTTATCAAGCCTCTCAACAATACAATCCTTACCACACCTCAAGAGTTTAGATTCAAGAGTCAAGAGTTTTGATAGACCTTGACTCCACCAACATCTCACCCATCAGCTTAATTTTATCCAAATCCTTCTTTCTCCCAACCTTGGAGGGTTTCTTAGGAACCCCTTTATTTGGATTCTTTTGAAGAAGCCCTAAGGAAGGAGAAACCTTATTCCCTTTCTTTGAATCTAATATCATCCTCTCTAGAGGGGGCATGGTCTCAACCAAGATTGAATCCTCAAGCCTTTCCATAGAAACAAAGGCCACAAGAGCTACAAAAACCATAGGGTTTAGATTCATATACATTTGAGCTAATGACATACCACCCTCCTGAATGTTCTAAAAAATCAACGAACTTAGTACCCTCTTGATCCACCTCTAAGTCATCTAATTCCAAAACCATCATATCGGGGTTCACCTCCTATTCGTTGAGGTCATCTAGCACATCAAAGCAATTGAAAAATTCCTCCCCTCTCTCCTTGAAGGTTCTTTTTTGTCCTTTGTTCCTATTATGGGACTTGACAAGAATAAAACCTTCTTTATTAGCCACTTCACCTGAAATTGGAGACTTTCCTTTGTCCTCCTTAGAAGGATGACATGGGGGCTAGTTAATATGGGGTTCTAAAGAGTGGAACCTAGGACATATTTTTTTGCAGATGACCATACTCATGGAACAACTAGAATCAAAAGGGAAGAGCCTCATATTCGAGCTACTACACCCATGAAGACAAATGCACACAAATTTCCAAAGAATCTAGAAGGGGGTTTCTCAAATCAATTTCAACACAAATACGTGCAAAAGTAAGCACATTTCATCTACTGTTTGTTGAGAAGGACCCCTCGAATTTCCCAACAATATAATAACCATATGCAGAATGCCATTCCTATAGAATTCAAACAAAAACCAAGGGAGGCACACCTAGAAAAGAACTTGATTTAGGAGCTCCTTCAAAAAGTTAAATATAGCATGCCATGGCTTGATGAACAAACCAATCTGGTTATGAAAATAAGTCCCCCCTCAAAAAATTTGTTACGATTATCCGTGTAGTTAAAAACTACCACAAAAAGGTTATTATCCATCAACGTCACCTCCATTTCTCCCTTAAGATTCCATGTTCAGCTAGCCCAGGACTCCACAAATGGAAGAGAGACATAGAACCCCATGAATTTGCATATTAATGCATGTTTCAAAAAATAATCAACATCCTCCACTATTGTGTCGAGTTGAATCACTAGGATTTTCCTATCCTAGCTCCTCTCCAAGTATCCATTAGTTTTTGGAATATGTGAGCCCCCAAATGGAGCCATCCCCTCCACCCCAAAGCCTTATTAAGGAAATTATTGGCAACGACAAGCTTTGACGAATATGAGCTATTCACACTCAAAGATGCCCTAAAATCCATATTTTTTATTAAATCTAATGGATTCACTTGAGGCTATAGACATAAAAAATGGGGCCAACAAATGCCTCCTTATACCCACCCAAAACCCGTACACTGCATGTAGACACCAAATAGTAAAAAATTCATAAAAAATCCTCACAAAAACCCTAAATAAAAAAATCCCACCCTCGAACACTGAGAAAAAACCCACCCCTAGTAGAACCAATGCCTTTGATTGTTGATCCCACCAGCTTCATGTGCATGCAAAAGAGAAATGTAACATGCAAGCTACAACCTACTATAGGCCGCATACCTGCAAATTCCCTACCTGCACATAGGTAAATGCCATCCAAAGTTTAGTTTTGTTTTAGTTTTATTAATGATATTTTGTAGTAAATTAGTATTGTTTTAAAGATATTAATTATTTTACAAGTTAATGATACTTTTTAGTAAATTAGTTTTGATTAGATTAAAATGGGAAGGCCTTGTACCCATTATAGAGCAGCCATAGAGGCATAGAGACGTGACTCACAAAAAAGTGAGTCAACAGAAAGTGAGACTCACCAATAGTGAGCCTAGAAAGACAAACACACTAACAATGCTTTTGACCAGAGCATGGAACAAGAACAAAACACAACTATGACAAAAAAGACAACAACAATAAGAAATCAACTCAGAAAATAATTTTTAGTAAATTAGTTATGTTTTAATTTTTAAATGATATTTTTCAATAAATTAGTTTTATTTTTATTTATTAATATTTTTTTTAGTAAAATAGTTTTATTTTAGAGATGTTTATTATTTTGCATGTTAATGATATTTTCCAATAAATTATTTTATTAATGAAAATTTAAAGTAAATTAGTCTTAATAATAATATTTTTTAGTAAATTATTTTTTTAATGATATTTTGCAGTGAGTTAATTTTATTTTAGCTATATTAATAATATTTTTGATATTTTTTAGTAAATTAGATTTGTTTTAATTTTATTAATGATATTTTTCATGAAATTAGTTTTGCTTTAGGTTTTTTTTTTGGTTAGTGATTGCTTTTTGACTCTGCGAACAATTGAGGCCACAATTTATCGGGGACCTCATCCCCATGTTTTGCTTTAGTTTTATTCATGATATTTTTTATTAAATTAATTTTGTTTTAGTTTTATTAATGGTATTGCCTAGTAAATTATTTTTCTTTTATTTTTATCAATAATATATTTTAGTAAATTAGTTTGATGTAGAGATATCAATTATTTTGTATGTTAATTATATTTTTAGTAAATTTATTTTGTTTTAGAGATGTTAATTATTTTTGCATGTTAATGATAATATTTAGTTAATTAATTTTTGCTCTAAATTTATTAATGATATTTTTTAGTAATGTAGTTTGTTTTAAACATGTTAATTATTTTGCATGTTAATGAAATTTTTCAATAAATTAGTTCTTTCTTTTTTAAGCAAGAGGCTAGCTTCCTGTAATATATATTAACATAAAGATAGTTTAATTACATAGGGGACAAATATATCTGACATATACCAAAAGATGACTTATAATGATCAGCATGAAGCTAGCTTTCCTTAACAGACTTGCCAAAATTCCGTTATACCCATTGATCTTCTTCATGATACTCCCATTACCCCACTAACTATTCTTACCCACTAAGTTAATATTTACAAAATATATTATACTGGAGGCACAATATGCAACATATACAAAAATGCATACATGAACAAAATATTTTTCACTAATCAACCCTTACAATGGGCCCTGAACAGAATTCTCCCCTACTTCTTCATTAATAGTAGTCATAGCTTGATTATTTGGTAAGGAGTGTGAATGCACTGTTGCATTGATGTTTAAAACTTGTTGGGGAACCCTTGGTTGTTTCTCTTGAACACACTCATGTGATAATAGAATTGCTATTGCATGATATTTCTTCTTGAACTTGCTAACTACCTCTATTCCCAGGTCAAACTGATACTTGGAAAGTGCTCTGTACAAACACCCTGAACAATCCATCTTGACTGATAATTTTCATTGATTCAAAAATTTCTATGTACTTGTTCTTGTGAATTAGATAATGCTTGGGAAATAGGCCTCCAATGTACACCTCTCCTTGCCAAATGTTGTAGGCTTGAATGCTCTTAAGTAAGGCATTATTCTCCAAATATATCTCTTTGACGGTCTTGTTAACAATTCTTTGCACCAAGTTATAATCATTTACCGGATCAACTGTGTTGGAGACAAATATGGACACCAAATCTGAAGGGAAAATGATTCTTTGAGTCCATGGGCTTAATATTTCCTCTCCAATTATATATTTTATGCAAGTGTAAATTGAAGAGCAATTTACCTTGAAAGATTGCTAGAGTTCTTCCTTCTCAATTGTGCCTGAAAATGGTTGCTCCCAAGCTAGCACTGGAAAACTAGCTCTACAGTTCCTTGACATGTATTCCATGTTGCGAGTCACCATCTTGCAAAGTGCACCTTGTTGCGACTACCACCTTTGCTGGCCAAATAAACTGGACCCAAAAGCAAACTGTTAACAATGACCTTGAAAGCAACATTCAATCAATCTAAAATAGAGTCATCGACACACTTGAAATCTCCTTTGTCGAGCTAGTTTTGTTAAATATTATTAATACTATGCCATGAGGTACATTTAAGCTTGCTACCTTACGCTTAAAACTTATCTCTGGATTAATAAATATAATATTTAGCACCTCGAACCTGCAACCATACAAACACACATTAGCATTAAAAGATTACAATCCTTCTCTTCACATCATGTAATCCTCTCGGCCTTCATAGCAATCTTTCTCATGCATCGACTACCCACAAGTACCCTGCCACCTCCAAAATTTTAAGATTTTCCACCCTCAAATGATGTTGATTGCACAAAAACTGAAATAAACTTTCCATTTTTCCCTACTCCAATTGCTTGCCAACTCTACTTAGCTGAAAATATAATGGGACTTCCATATTTTAGATAACCTTGTTTTCCTTAAACAATCCCATCATAATCATTCCCCCCCCACTTCATTCCTAATTCCATGTGTGTGGAAATTTGTAATACTACCTTACACATCTGTACGCTAACATACCCTTAGCATATGTTGTGGCAGGGTAGGCTTGATTATTTAACATGACGCGTACAATTTTTAAAACACTCTTAGATTCAAATGTGCTAATTGTCCATTCCATTTTCACCTCATTACAAACTATCATGACCTTGCATTACCAACTTAGACTTGTGATGTGGACAGTGCTTCTTGCATTGCTAATTACACTAACTTTGGATATGCCTTAATTTGGTTAGCATCATTAATGATGTTTATTTCCTGTGCATCACATCCCATACCTACTAGAAAGTTTGAAAATCTACTACCTTTCCTATACATATGTATCAATATTAAAAAAGCCTATAATTTATCTAACAAGGATCATTCTTTTTGAAAAATATATCCTAAATTTCAATTATGTATTTTTCTCTCTCTGCAAACATTTACAATTATCAATGAATCCCCTTCAACATGTATTCTTGTGATCCCTAGTTTCAACACTAGTTCCAATCCTAGAAGTAGTACTTTTTCTTCTACAATATTATTAGTTAATTTTTGAAGATGTAATGAACTTGCTACCAAAACTTTCCCAGATGAATCCCTAATGCAAATGCTTTCCCTTGGACTGCTCGGATTTCCCCTTGACGCACCATCAAAGTTTAATTTTGATGAATTCTACTTGTGGAGCCTTCCGTTTAATTATGCTTCTATCCATTTTTTTATTGATACTTTCATCTAAGCTTTTGTCAAATGGAAATTTGATCCCCTTCCAATTCTTTAAAAGAAAATCATCCCAATTTGTGAATAGTGAATTGATGGTTTTATGCTTTTGAACATTTGAATTAACCACCTCAATTATTTCCTTTTCAATCTTTACATATGTAGCATCAACTAATGATTTAAGCTTTCTAAAAATTCACAAATTACATTCCCACCATATGTTTTAGATGCCTAATGTAGGAACCACTTGCCATATACAGGCAAAAAAAAATGATTGATATAAGATAGGTTAGCTTTGAAACAACTCCCATATTGCATTTGGTAGAGGAACAAGCAGATTTAACTTATTCTTAACATAATACCAACATTGTTGAGAAAAAATACACTAGAGGAGCAAGTGATCTATTGTTTCAAGAACTTCTTCACATAATGGACATTTAAAAGGATCTGCTATTTTCAATTTTGTTAACCAATCACTTGTTAAAATTCTCTTTTTTAGTACCAGCCAAGCAAAGCCCCTAGACTTAGGTAGAATTTTGTTGTTCCAGCAAAATGAAAAATCTCTTTGAGAAGTCATTCTATTCTTGGATTGGTTTAGAATTGCCTACCCTTGCTTCACTAAATATACACCATCTTTTGATGGAGCCAAAATAACTCTATCTAGTTTTGCTGAGAGGTACACCACTATTTCATTAAACACTTTTTGCATCTGGTCACATTGCTCTACAGTTAACGGGCTTCTTGGAATACTTTTCCAAACAACTTTTCCTATCAAAACATCTGCAAACTATGCATAGTCTAAAAGGTTTTCACCCCAAGCCTCTGTTAAGATTGTTCTTACATCTTGTAGTTCTAATATTGTTATCATTGGAGAATTCCCATTCCAAGAGTCTAACCAAAATTTAACACTTTTTCCATTGTTTACTTCCTATGTAGAATATGATGTAATGAGTTTCCTACAGGTATGTAGAAAATTCGACATGGCAAATCCCTTGGGTGGGTCAACAATTGTCAAAATTCTTGTTGGGTTTACATTATCTAAGTACTTTGCTTGCCAAATAAGCTTGGCCCCAAAAGTTTTGTTCTTGTTCATAATATTATGTATACCTTAATAATGATACTTTTTAGTAAATTAGTTTAGTTGTAGTTTCACTAATGAGTTTTTGCATTTCATTAATGATATTTTTTAGTAAATTAGGTTTTCTTAAGTTTTATTCATAATATTTTGTAGTAAAATAGTTTTGGTTTAGGTTTATTAATGATATTTTTGAATAATATAGTTTTTTAGAAATGTTAATTATTTTGCATGTTAATATGTTTTTCAGTAAATTACTTAAATTTTTTATTTTACTAATGGTAGTTTTTAGTAAATTAATTTTGTTTTAGTTTATGAATGATATTTTGCAATAAATTAGTTTTGTTTTAGAGATGTTAATTATTTTTCTTGTGAATGATATTTTTTCAATAATTTTTTTTAATTTATTAATAATATTTTTCAGTAATTTTTGTGTGTTAGAGATGTTAATTATTTTACATAATATTGACATTTTTAGTAAATTAGTTTTGTTTTAATTTTATTAATAATATTTTTCAATAAATTAGTTTTTTAATTTTATTCATGATATTTTTTAGTAAGTTAATTTTATTTTAGAGATGTTAATTATTTTGCATGTTAATGATAATTTTTAGTAAATTAATTTTATTAATGATATTCTTTAGAATCTAGTTTTATTAATCATATTTAAAAAATAATAATTTAGTTTTAATTTTATTAATCATATTTTTCTAGACATTTAATTTAGCTTAAGTTTTATTGCAAAATGAAAATAAACCTATCGCACCAAGCTCACGGTGAAATCCATCATATGGTGTAGAGTAAACAATAGGAAACTTGTGGTATAATCACTCCATATATAGAGGTAAAAAAATGTATTTGTGAAATTAATTAAATGCAAGGTAAAAGAAGAGTTGTGCCAGTTTAATAAAGAGAGGGTGTTGGAATAGGGAACATTAAATTTAAATTTTACAAATTGTTGATAGAGTGAACATTGAAAAGGGGACATTGGAATTGGTTTGTGATCATCAAACTTCAAACAAAAAATAAAATATTAGAGTTATATTGATTGTTCAAACAAAAAAAATAAATATTAGAGTTGTATTGATTGTTCAAACAAACAAAAAAATATTAGAGTTGTATTGATTGTTAAACTTGAATTGGGGCATGAGAATTGTTGTCTGGGAGTTTTGGATAGCAATAAACCAATTTAAATTGTTTCTTGCTGATTTCTACTCTAAATTTCCTTTACAATCTGCTCTTCAATCTACACTTATTCCTCTATATAACTCTTCCATAAAATCTTATAAATCTTCCTTTACTCTTCACATATGGGGTGCATATATATTTTTGTATGAATTTGAAATGCTCTTAGTTTTTTTTTTGTTCTTTTTCTCATCATAATTTAGAAGATATGCATTGAATTGCTTACTTTAATATCCACCAAAGATCTTTTTATATCACTTGAAAATCCTCTTCAACCCAACAGTCACCTCCCTTTAGTTAGGTCGACTAATATATTAGAATTTTTATTTAATTTAATTTTCCCTCTCAAACTTTGGGTGCTAGAACACTATGGGGTTGGCCCAAATTAAAGGTTTTCTTTTGTTTTCAATTGCCATAAAAATATGGGCACACAAGGTATGAAGTTGGCCATTTTAGCACATAAAATATTTTATTTTATTTCCATTTAATTTGTCAAAGAGAGGCGCCAAACAATAGCAGTTCTTTCAACACAAAGACTTAATATTCTTCATAAAATGGTTTCTCATAGTTGACTAAGGTAGGTTGGATAGTATAATGCCTTTCCTTTCAGATGCTTGGGTGTTGACTTGGCATCATGTTGTTTTCTTTTTTTCATGTGGTAATTAACCTATCAAGACTATCAAACACCAATTCACTCCATGCCTTCCTTTAACATGGGTCTTTGTCACAATGAGAATCAACCACCTTTAAAATAAGTTTCACAATATTGACTTCAAAATAATTTCTTCACAAATTCTTAAGTGATGCCTTCACATTTGTCTTCATAACATCAATTTTCTACTCTTTTGATATAATAATCACTGCACATTTTTTATATCCGTTGCTCTTCATTATCATATTTTTTCTAACATAGGCAATTCCAACTATCTCCTTTGACATCAATGACAATATTTGTATTTTATCCCTTTGAAATCAATGATAACATTTCCATCAATCCCCACTTTTTCATTGATGGAAACACCCTCATAATCCTCTCCATTTGCTTAGCTTCCCCTTACTCTATCTCTCCCCCTTTGACATTAGTGGAAAGGGGCACTTAATGCACTTCTTTTCTTCATGCTTTGATTATTTCCTCCTAATGCTCCTCATTTCACAAAATTTTTATAATGCTCCTCCTTACTCTAATATTCCTCTTTCTTGACATCTATTCTCTTTATAACTATATTTTATTGTAGCTTTCCACCTTTTTATAGTTATCCTATTGTCCATCTCTTTTCTATAATTGCCTCAAGTCTTTTATTCAATAATGTTTTTCATCTTTCTATAACCTCTTGCCATTCTTCATATTTCCATCAAATGCTTTGTAACATTCTATACATGATCTTTCTTATTTGATTTCCACTCTTGCACATCGAAACTTTGTCATGTAATATCTTTCCTCTTGACTTGAAGACAATCATCATTTTCACTGTACTTTATCTTTTAAGATTTTTTCATGTATCATTTTTCAACCATCATGTCGTACATGTTTTGAACTATCCTTTGCTAGAGTGTTTATGTATTTAACCTTCATCATTGTAAGAACATAACTTAACAATCTCATTCTTTTAATCTTTCTTTCTTTTCTTCAATCATATCTTTTCTTTCTTTGCTAGTTCTTCACTTTTGATAAATGATAATAGAATTCTTGTATAGAATATGCCTTTAATTGATCTATGTTGAATTGTCTTCTTCATGGAGCTAAAATAATGCAATGGTTAGCTCCTCTTGAACACGTACAACTATTTCAGGACTTAGTGATATCTCTTGTGCATGAGGCATAAGCATAGATTCTTCCTTAGATCATTATCTTACTCTTGTTTCTTTCTCTATACCTTTGTATATTCTTCATTTTACTTATTCATATCTTCCACTTTCTTGTTTAGCTTAGGGTATTCCATAAAATTACTTCTACACAATTCTTCCATATGACCATAGTTTTTGCACTTGTAGCACACAACATTGCAATCCACCAAACAACCAAAGGAATTGTAGTTTATTCTTGAAGACTCATAAGCACTTCTATTCTTGTTCCAGCCATCATTTCTTGCTTGTGTTTTACATTTTTTTTCTTATGACCAAAATGGTTGATTTATAACATATGATGTCATCCTTTCCATTTGGCAATCCATAAGAGATTCTATTCTTGATCCAACCACTATTTCTTGCATGTGTCCAACAATCTATAGCTTTGTGACCATAGTTATTACATGAATAGAAATGACCATAAAAGGAGTATTGAGGCTTGTTTATTTGTGCTTTCCTTGGAGGAAATGATCTTGTGAATTTCTCATTGTTGTCCCTTTGAGGAATATTATTCTTCTGTGGGACATTATTTTCCTTTCTCTTATTTTTTTCATCATTTATTGAGCCTTTTAAAACATTTGCATAACCTTTTGGTTTTTCCTCATTTCTCTTCTTTCATTTCTCATTTGAAGGCCAACCTTTCTTTGCAATATGACCAAAAATTATCTTTATGCTTGATTAATTTTGTCCATCTATAATATCATCCATGGTTTCAGTAATTTAATCAACCTTGTGGCTCTTGTCTTGCTTGGTAGTTGTTTTCTCTAATTCATCTCTCAAGTAACCAAATTAAAATTGGTACTTCTCAAAATCTTCAATTGATTTCTTACTTCTTCCTTGATCTTCTTTGCTTCAATTTTTAATTTTAGATTGTTGACCATCCTTTCCTTCAAGGGCTTGTGATATTTTTTCCTTAGATTCACTTTCTTCTTAAACTTTTGAATTTAGACATGTATTTCTTCTTTTAAGTGAGTGAATCTCATCATATGCAAGATAAAATTATTCCTCAAAATCAACTTCTTAATCAACCTCATTCTTCTTATCTTTAGCATGTTCATCTTCATCTCTTTCATTTTTATCACCATTTCCTTTCATAGCCCTAAAAATTATTTCTTCTCTTGAATCTTTCTCTTCTTTTCTTTTGTCTTCACCTTTGACTTGCACACATTCAAAAACATAATAATTAGTCTTATCAAAACTAAAATTTTATGCTTACCTTTGTGTATGTCGGATTCTTCTTTAGGATTTTTATTAACATAGACTTACTTTGCATTCAATTCATTTCTCGATGTATCACTTGATTCATGCTTTGAATTCTTCATCCCTTTTGGTTCCTTAAATGCTCCTTCTTCTTTAGATTAATTCCCTTTTTCTAACTCCGTATCTACCTTTTCATCATAATTTCCTTCTTCTAAATCCATTTCAAAATTTTCTTCCCCTTTTAACTTTGATTTTCTCTTACAATGTTATCAACCTTTTCAAATGTATCATCATTCTTTGGTTCTATTGTCATGTGTATTCCAAGTTCCATCAAATAATTTTCATTTGGTTTTGTTGGTGCATGTTTATCAACATTCTTCTTAGTATTTCCTTTTCCTTTCCCATATGTACTCTTATGATCCACCTTCTAGCAGCTAGGCTATTTGTGAAAGAACCCGCTTTGATACTAATGGTTGAGCATGCAGTGATACCGAGAGAGGGGAGGGGGTGAATAAATATCAAACAATCCTTTTCTTTTAAAACATTAACTAATAACAATTAAAATCATTAAAGTAATAGAGAGCAATTAGGAACACAATAAGAACACGATTTATGTGGAAACTCTTTTGGGAGAAAAACCATTACACAATATTTCTTATATATTATAGTTTTAATCTCCTTATAGGCTCCAACCTATTGGAGGCTTCAACCCCCATAAACAAACTAAGCTCCAACCCAACAAAGGCTTTGACCTTAATTCAATAGGCTTCAACCTAATGGAGGCTTTGAAATCCCCACAAATCTAATATAAACTTCCTTCCTTGTAAATTTGATAACTAATCACAAATTTGATTCAACTAATGACCTCTCTCCTTTCATAAATCTAATCACACTCAAGTATCAACCTTACTTTCAAATTTGATAACTACTAATGTCTTCTTTCCTTTCACAATTATGATCACAACAATGTCATCTCTTCTTCCAAAAATCTGATCCAAACCATGAACCAATTCATTTCATAAAAATGATCATAATTATGCAAATATTTTTACATGGATTTTTGTCTTATAATATGCTCTGAATTTCCTTTACAATCTACTCTTCAACCGACATTGTTTATTCCTCTATATAACTCTACCATAAACTCTTATAAATCTATCTTTAATCTTCACATATGGAATTAATATATATTTCAATATGAATTTGGAAATCTCTTCATTTTCCTGCTCTTTTTCTTAGTTATAACTTAGAAGATATTCATTGAATTTCTCAATTTAATATCCACCAAATATATTCTATTTATACTACTCTAAATACCTCTTCAACCAAATGGTTACCTCCCTCTAGCTAGGTTGGCCAACAAATTAGAATTTTTATGTAATTTATTCTTTCCTCTCAAAATTTGGGTGCCAGAACACTTTGGGGTCAACCCAAATAAAAGGTTTTATTTTGTTTTCACTTGCCACAAAAATATGGGTGCACAAGGCATGAGGTCAACCCTTCTAGCACATAAAATATTCTTTTATTTCCATTTAAAAATATTAAAGAGAGGCACCAAAAATCAATAGGTTGGCCGACATAACGACTTAATATTCTTCATAAAATGGTTTCTGACAGTCAGTTGAGGTAGGTTAACCAGTATAATGTCTTTCCTTTTAGATGCTTGTGTACTGACTTGGCATCAGGTTTCTTTCTTTTATCATGTGGTAATCAACCTATTGAGACTATCAAATACCATTTCACTTTGTGCCTTCCTTTAACATGGGTGGTTTTCATAATGAGAATCGACCACCTTTAAACAAGTTTCACAATATTGAACTGAAAATAATTTCTTCACAAATTCTTAAGCACTACCTTCACATTTGTCTTCATAACATTAATCATTGCACATTAATTCTATCCATTGCTCTTCATTATCATCTTTTTCTAACATAGGAAATTCCAAAAATATCCTTTGACATCAATGACAATATTTGTATGTTCTCCCTTTGACATCAATGCCAATATTTCCAACATGTAGGGGTGAGGAGTGTAAATGAGCAATAATACCAAATTTTGAATTAGAGAAGTTGCCAATGAAAAGTATAAGAAAAAAAATAAATTTTCATACCTATATAGATTTGCATCATCAATAAAACTCCTTTTTCACTAAATTCAAATCATTGTTTTTGATTATATAAGTAGAGGAAAGGGCCTTGATCCCATACAAAAAATAACAAAACAGTCCAAGCAAGCAACAACCGTACAAGAACAAAAAAAAAGAGAAGACAACCAAGGAAACAACACTACATCATCACACCCCACACAACAGAAACAACATCAACCAAGTTTCATGGGGTCATTACAAAAAACCTTATCTAAGTACCAGTATAAACTTAACCAAACCACAATATCATTAACCTACATACTATCAAAAGGTGTGCCAAACCTATCATAAGTGTCTAGATAGAGCATAACAATAATAATAGAGATTAATAAAAAATAATTAAATTTTAGGCTTAAAAATCCCATATTAGTCTCATCATAAAGGAAACCAAAAATACCTATCAACCAAGTACCCATCAAAACTTGGAACCATGACTAAACAAAGATAGAAAATTAGGAATCCTCTATAAGACTCTAAGTCTTTTGAAGCTCTTCCACCATTTCTTCCAAGTTGTCCTTTAGCTCCATCATTCTAGACTGATCCACTTTAGTCCTTCCTTTTTTCCTTTGCTGATTTTTTATCCTTCCCTAGCCAGATATAGTACCCATAATGACTCTTTTCATGACCTCGTCCATGACTCTGTAAATGTTCTTAATGGTCTCCTCAATGGTACAAAACCTATTAGAATTGTCTTATTTTTCCATCCTTTTTTCAATTTGCTCCACCCTCTCTGTGAGCATGTCATTTTTTGAGCTCTTAGAGCTAGAAGGGGTGTTGGTAGTCAACTCAATGGCCCCAAATCAATTGAGCTATCATTTTTTTTTCTTCTCCTCTGCTTTACCAAGGTTAGTCCCTTCATCACATTGCTCCTCATATTGTTGATTATTATCTTCTTTTGCATCTTAGCTAGTGTCCTCGAGCGCATCCGACTCTAAAGTACCCCCATCCTCTGATAACTTTGTTTCCCCAAGGCTATTGAAGATGTACATATTCCTCCTCGGAGGAGACATCTTTCTCCTCCCTAACTTCTTTTTTCCATTTTTATCCTCCAATTTAGGAGGGGCCACACTCCTCTTATCATCATTTTTTTAATTTTCTTACTTATCTCCTATCCTTTAGAAGTAGCTAAAGCAAGGTGGGTAGACCTACGACCTCCTAGGGGAGTAAGCCCACTTTCAAGGTTGTTATCTTTATTATCATGGATAGTAATGGTAGGGGTTTCAAGGCATGGATCTTTTATCACCACCTTTCTTTTCTTAACAATACCTAAGGAAAGGGGGTTGTGTGTCATTTTTTAGGAGTAATTTTTAAGAGCTCCTTCCAAGTGGGGTCTTCATTTTTATGTGAGGTAGTGTGATGCATTTTGGGAACATTTTATTTTTTGGGGTAGTGAGGATGGATTTCAATCAACTCTATTTTAATGGATCTTTTTGGGGAATGAGGGTTCTCAAGTAGATTGTGAGCTAAATTCTTTTGTGGGATGGTGGTGAGAGCATATTTCCAAAATTCTCTAATTAAACCCTTATGCAAAGGTGGGTTTACCCTATTAGCCAAACTCTGTTGCAATGACAAAAGGAGAAAGAAGGGATTTTTTTTTTCAAGGTGATGAATATGGTTTAGGATAGGAAAATGGTATCCATGCATGGATTGAAATCTACCCTCAAGAGTGAAATAATTCATAACAAAAAAAACTTACATTGTGGTATGGAGGTGATAGTTGTGATCTTGAATAGCCATTCTAAAACATCTGAGCTTTTTCCTTGGCCTCAAAAAACTTATTGATGTAAGTCTGGTAATTCCTCGTTCTTTTTTTGGAAATTTCATTCCCTTCGTATTTGAGACCAGTGGCTTGAGCTATAAGTTTTATGTTGACTCTGAAATGAAGCCCACCTAGGTTTGCCTCTCCATCAAGCATTCATAAATTTATAGCTAA
This sequence comes from Sequoia sempervirens, assembly GCA_007258455.2. Lineage (NCBI taxonomy): Eukaryota > Viridiplantae > Streptophyta > Pinopsida > Cupressales > Cupressaceae > Sequoia > Sequoia sempervirens. The sequence goes on from VDFB02047230.1 coordinate 559,612,510, forward strand.
GGTCCTCACTATAACCCTACATAGATTTGAAATATGGGTTGAAGCCCGCTTGTTCAAAAAGATTCCACAACTCGACATTCTATCTCAGAGATTCATGCTTGCTCAACTCTATTCTCTTTCTAGGTCCTCCCATTATCTCCTCACTGGTTAGGTTGTCCTTGCACAAAATAAAATATTCCACCCTTATACCTTTCTCATTAGAAACCAAGTTCACCAATAGTTTGAAATTTTCAACGTTCAGGATAATGTTAGGGCTTTGCATTTGGAGAGGCAATGGATCAAACCTACTAGTATTTGATATTGTTGAATGATAATATTGTAGAAATTAATTTGATATTGGAATTCTATTATTTATTTTAGCTATACTAGAAATCAATTTGGAAAAACTAATTGTTATTGAATTGCACTAAATGGTATTAGAGTGAGGATTGGGACGTGTTTGGAGAAGACCCTGATATTTTGTGTTGTGGGTAATTGGAAGAGAGAAGTCTTGCAATTGCAAAGGGTACCAACATATCGAGGATGAGGACATGGCCGATGAGGATGGTGAAATGATAGTGCAGTCATCACAGAGATGCTAAGAGGCATCACAATAGGAATAGATGCAATGAAAATGGTGCAACGAAGAGGAGTGCCTATGATAGATGTTAGTAAGGATGAAGAACAAGTAGAAGCCCCAAAAATTGATTTGGCAGATGAAGGTGAGAATGTGGCTGAGAGTATATTTCTAAAAGTGATGGAAAATATTAGTAGTAAACCCCAATTCGACCCTTTTGTTTACAAGGGGAATTTGAATCATGAAGACTTGATTGATTGGATTTTAGAGATGGAGAAGTACTTCAATTATAAATTTGTTGAAGACCCAAAATGTGTTAAGTTCACATGTACAAGGTTGAAGGGGCATGCTTCCCTATGGTGGGATCACATGAAAATGGAAAGGAAATGAAGAGGAAAGGATAAAATTAATTCTTACGAGAGGATGGTGGAAAAGTTAAAGGAAAAATTCTTTCCTAAAAATTACAAGATTACAAAACTTAAAGAAAAAAGAGAACATCCAAGAGTACACAAAGGAGTTTTACAAACTAAATATATGAGCGAGACATGTAGAAGATGATGTGGAAAAAGTATCAAGGTATGTAAATGGGTTGCATAATTCTATTCAAGATGAGATGATCATGATAAGAATAACCTACATTGAAGAGGCATACAAATATGCATTGAAGGCAAAAGAGAAAATAGCAAGAAGACAGAAAAATAACTCCAGAGGTAAAGGTATATTTTCATGTGAAAAAGAACAACCTAGTAGTGGTAAAGGTTATCAGAATAAACATGATGAAGCAAGCACATCTCATGTAAGTTCACAAGAAGATAAAGGAAGAGGAGATTTCTCAAGAAGAAGAGGAGATTATTCTAGTGGAAGAGGTAGAGGAAGAGGTTTTAGTGGTACATGTTTCCAATGTGGGGAATAGACCATTGAGCATTTGCATGTCCACAAATATAACATGATGGAGGAAGAGGAAAGGAGGGAAAAATACATATAATACAAGCCTAAAATAAAGTTGATATTGTTGATGATGATTTTACTCGCAGTAAACAAGGCAAATAAATTCTTCACAGACAAGACCACAAAGAGCCTATCCTTCTTAAAAGATATGGAACAAAGACAACCTAAAGGGGAATTCTACATTTAACAGGGAAAAAGATTGGATTTCATTCAATCCCAAGTCTCTGATAACCAGGTCATGGTTGCACTAGGGTTGCTCTTGGGTACTAATGTGATATTGCTATTTATCTCAAAGGGACTATTATTATGAATTGAATATTTTAGGCATTTAATTTTCAATTGGATCATTAGGTTCAAGCATCATGAAATTGAAATATTTGTTGTAACATTTCATGAACATCACAAATACTTTGCTATCACTTAAGTAGATTTAGCATTAAGCATTCAACAATTTTATGGAAAACAAAATATTTTCAATAAAATTTCTTCCATTCATTCAAATTTTGGAACATTTTCAAGAATTTAAACATCTACTCTAAAATAAAGCATAAAAAATACTAAAAATTAAAAGTTTCTTTCGGTTATTCTCCATGGATGCCCCAAAGAATCAATTAAAATAGAGCAAACCACTTTATACTTCACCAGATTGCTTCACACCTACATATAAAATGGTGCAAGCTTTTAAAGAGAGGGGTTTCATTCTGGACACTGAGTAGGTTTTGTATGCACCCTTAAATGGTGCAACATATAGTCTTGTTTGACTGAACTAACAAAACTAGCTACAAAAGATATTGAGATAGGTAGCTATTTAATAAGCTTTGATATTAATCAATGTCTACATGCATACAAATTTTTATGCCAGAATGGTTAAAAAAAAAGGAAAAAAGAACAAAACTTAAAAGTTTATGCTCCTCCGACATCCATAAATTCTAAACTTAAAGTAAGAAAAGGGATCCTCTAGCATTTTATAGAACACAAGGCTCAGAAAGGATACGACAAATACATGAGAGGAAATCCAAGGAACCAATCTCATCAAGGCACGTGGAATGTAGCGACCAATAGGAGAATTATAATCGAAGTCAATGGAAGTCAACTCTAATTGCACATTGAAGCTCTTCAAGTGTTAATCTTTAATCATCAGGGTTCTTTCTTGAACCAAACAAGTCCACTCAAAAAAAAAATAGGAACTTCCCATAAAAATGGGGTGATCAGGTGGAAGTATAATTCCTATAAGGCTCCTTGATTTGAGCATTCCAGGAATGAGCTACCCCTGGAATAAATACACTTCTATACTACATGCTTGAACTCCAGCGTCCTAGGATTTGAGCACATCTTTATAACAAACTCCATTCCAACATGAACTTTTAAAGTGCATCAATGAACCTGGTAACATCATCAAATTTGTTCGCAAATACAATTTTCCTAACTGTTGATACCTAAACTTTGCATCACAATTTGCATCTCCTGTAATCACAAATTCGACACATTAAATCCCTTTAAAGAAACAAAAACATTCATAACATCTCATGTAAATAAAATCATTATTCAAATGTTCATATAAAAATCATGTAATTAACACGCTTTTGAGCATAACATAAATCCTCACATATATACCAGATTACCGAAATCATTAGATAAACTTAAATTTTTTAGCATTTTCACTTCACATTACAACCCGATACTCGGTATTCAACTTTACCCACTAACTTTCTCGAACCTTAGTTATACCAGAACTCCATCATACGAGACTCCTTCATACTGGACCAAAGCCTTCCATTCAAACTCACATTGCCTTTTACCTTTCACATGTTTTCGGTACCTAGTATCTGGTGCCCAAAACACTTACATTACAAAGTACTTTTATTATCGAAGATTTCTCTTTTCTCTTCACTTCTAGTGATCTTTCAATTTGCTAGCTCTTGCCATAAGATTTTTTTTTTTACTTGGTTCTCCAAGTTTTTTTAGTCTTACAGCATGTTGTGAGACCACACAACAACTTGCAACTAATAAAACCAAATTTAAACCAAACTTGAAATTAAATCACCCATTGTAAATTAAAATTTATACATATTTTAAAACAATAACTTTTACCTTTACCTAGATTCTAACATAAAGAAGTAAAAATCCATCAGAAACATTTGTGTGTGCTCTGATTAGTTCTAGTTTTCGGAACTTAGTGAAAGGAATTAGTTCATTAACATTGAACTACATAATATAGTAATCCTCCAAAGCGAACCAGGGATAGAGCCTTACTGCCAATCAAGCGCCCATAGCCCCAACAAGGTTGTCTCCATAATTCCCCCAAACATAGCTCTATTTTCGGTCAGATGTTTATAGCCCTAGTAGAGTTATTTGGATAGCCTGAAGAGTTGATATCTTCTTTTTTTTAATAGATATAGTAATGATAGCTCTTTTATCAACTTGCAAGCAATGAAGCACTGCTATTAGGTTGGGAATTATAGTGGTAGTGAAGGTTACTTTTTTATTTTTCATTCAATGCAAATCCCTTCATCAATTCACTTCTTCCCAAAAACTCATTTAATTATTTCCTGTAAGTGTGTGTTTCTAGCTAAATTTCACTAATTTATGTCAAATCCTAGCTAACTGTAACTCGCTATATGTTAGAAAAAATGCATAAATTAAAATTTAGCAATAGACAACTTAATCACCAAATTTAAATCTAAATTTAGAAACATCAATTACCACCCTTCTGATTAAATTTTATGGCAACTACTAAAATTTCTGCTAGCATTTTCGACTTGACGGTGTTGTACCTCATTAATGGATCATAAATGTCATGATTACCTTGAAGCAAAATCACATTATTCTACATTAAATTTGCACGCCTTATTTTGCACGTATTATCTTCTCAACTTACTCAGGTGATGATGTGTATTGCCTCGTTGGTTTCATTTTCCTTTATATTCTGCACACATAAGCACCTCCATAATTAATACAACTCTTAAAAAAATGAAATGACCACTATTAATTTCAAAATCTTCAACTTCTTTGATTCACAATCTTTGTACTACTCAAATTTGAAGCAATTTATTACCAAATATGTGTGAAGAATTAATTTGATTTAACCTTTTAACTCTGAAGATAATTATCCAACTGCCACCTCACTTATGATTTCCCAAACAAAAAAATTTCTCAAGGAAACTATGTACCACAACTTTCTTACGACTCTCTATAAATTCTGCATTTCTTCTCAAATTCTTCACACTTTTTCTTTCTCTCTTTCTATTTTATTTTCATAATTCTACTGTGTGCATTTGCATTTACTTCTTAACCATGGATACTCTAATTTGTTTAGGTTGTTCTCGCAGAAAGAATGTTTTGTTAGGGAGCATCACATCACAAAGGCTTGAAATTTTTTTTCTTCATTAGGACTTTTAGTTTTACTATGCCAAATTTATGCTTAGTCCTTGGGGAAAAATATGTTGCATCCAGCCGCTACTTTCACTTCTATTCTGATATAGCTTCTTACTTTGTAGCGTTGCTTATGGATATTGGGCTACTTGTTGAAGACATTCACATTGCTGCCAACTTGATAGTGAAGCTTGAATTCCTGGAAAATCTAGATACCATTTTATCTATTGCACATCCAACCATTATAATTCCTTCCATGGATGATATTCCTCGGTTCCTAGAACATGGGGAAGTGGTTCCACTTCAGCCTTTTCCTATTGATCTCCATATCTAAGACTTTGAATTTCACCAGGAACTCACCTATATAGGGTATTTAGCCTTGATAGAAGAGGCATCCCACATTGATTGAATAGCTATTACCATCTCCAACTTTTCTCATTCTTTTTGACCTTTTGATTTTTTGAAACAAGGATTTTCGATGCCTCATGTATATACATGATACACACACACATATATCTTTTGGTATATTTTAAAGTGTGTTTTATTATTTCACTTTTCACAGTTCAATTTTACAAATATTTGAATTAACTCTCAAGTGCAAGATATGTTTAAGCAGAATTTTCTAATGCAAAGGCTAGACAAAAAGAAAAGAACAAAAAATGAAGAAAGAAAACAAAATGAAAGAAAAACTCTACAAAAAGCAAACTAACCCTAACTACCCTAACTTTAACACAACAAAAGATTAACTCTAATAAAGCAATTTATTTCAATTTCTATGGCTATTTCTTCTACAATTTTGGTATGAATTATAGTAGGTTTATCTTTAAATCCACTCATCAAAATTTTCAATATTCTACTGTAATAATGGATTATCTTAAAAAATTTATGCATTTAATCATAAATTTAAAAATGTACTTACCCATAATTTGACTCATATGCATGAAAATGAATTCATTAGAGATCAATTGCACACATTTCGTTTGATGTAACCATACTCTACCTTCTTCAAGCCTTCGTCCATTTTCATGAATGACTGTGTCTATTTCTCTACTTCCTCTGAAAATATTCATGTCTTCAGCCCTATCTTCACTTTACATTTTGTTAGATCAAGATATATCACTATTTATATTGCTATCAGAGAGAGAAAAAGTAAAAAATTGATATTTTGTATCTTGTATAAAATCAGGAAAATTTCTTTTTATAGCTTGTGAATTTTTGAATTGGAACAAAATACACACGTTTCCCGCTCAATCTTCCCACTTCTCATTATTATTTTTTTCCACGTATAGAGGGGATGATGATTCATTGATGTCATTTCCTCATTTATGATAAAATATCTCTAAATCTCAACATTCTTGCCTATTTCCCTGCAAAATGTTAGGATTTTCTTTATAATAATCACAGTTTTCCAATTGTTTTGATGTATTTGTTATTTTTTTAATATTTCCAATTCCACTAGGGTAAAACATTTTTCTTGTTAACAATAGCTTTCTTTTAGCAATTAAAACTTCCTCTGTTAATAGAATCACTTTACTTATTGCTAAACTTACCCTAGTTAAAATAATTTCACACTCAAGTTCACCATGATCAGTTGTATAATGAATTCTACACTCAATGACTCTTCCAAAAGTGAATAAACTCAAAGGTTACAATTTCTGGTTAAAGTTTAAGGATATAGTTTTTGGTTAAATTTTTTCCAAATTTTTTCAACTTCCATACTAAAAAGCTAGCTTGCATTCAATTTCTCATTTACAAGCTCCTCACTAAACTCATAACTAAGGTTTCAAAGTATAAATCTCTAATTTCAGAGAATAAAACCTAAAATATCAAACATGGCCCTCCTTCTAGCACCAATTCCTGTTGATGATGATTTTACTCACAGCAAATAGGGAGAATAAATTCTTCATAGACAAGACTGCAAAGAGCCTATCCTTCCTAAAGGATATGGAACAAAGACAACCTAAAGGGGAATTCTAAATTTAACAAGGAAAAAGATTGGATTTCATTCAATCCCAAGTCTCCAATAACTAGGTCATGGTTGCACTAGGGTTGCTCTTGGGTACTGATGTGATATTTTTGTTAATCTCAAAGGGACTATTGTTATGAATTGAATATTTTAGGCATTGTATTTTCAATTGGATCATTAGGTTCAAGCATCATGAAATCAAAAGATTTGTTGTAACATTTCATGAACATCACAAATACTTTGCTATCACTTAAGTAGATTTAGCATTAATCATTCATCAATTTTATGGAAAACAAAATATTTTCAATAAAATTTCATCCATTCATTCAAATTTTGGAACATTTTCAAGAATTTAAGCATCTACTCTAAAATAAAGCATAAAAAATATTGAAAATTAAAAGTTTCTCCCGGATACCCCAAAGAATCAATTAAAACAAAGCAAACTGCTTTAAACTTCACTAGATTACTTCACAGCTACATATAAAATGATGCAAAATTTTAAAGAGAGGGGTTTTGTTTCTAGACACTAAGTAGGTTTTGTATGCACCCTTAAATGGTGCAACATATAGTCTTGTTCGGCTAAACTAACAAAACCAACTACAAAAGATACTGAGATAGGTAGCTATCTAATAAGCTCTGATATTAATAATGTCTATGCGCATACAAAGTTTTACATTGGAATGGTTCAAAAAATAGGAAAAAAGAACAAAACTTAAAACTTTATGCTCCTCTGACATCTACAAATTCTAAACTTAAAATAAAAAAGGGGATCCTCTGGACTTTTATAGAACACAAGGCTCAGGAAGGATAAGAAAAATACATGAGAGGAAATCCAAGGAACCAATCTCATCAAGACACATGGAATGTAGTGACCAATAGGAGAATTGTAATCAAAGTCAATGGAAGTCAACTCCAATTACACATTGAAGCTCTTTAGGTGTTAATCTTTAATCATCAAGGTTCTTTCTTGTACCAAACAAATCCACTCAAAAAAAATATAGGAACTTCCCATAAAAATGGAGTGATCAAGTGGAATTATAATTCCTATATCTTAGACTCCTCGATTTGAACATTCAAGGAATGAGCTACCCACGAAATAAATACACTTCTATATTGTATGCTTGAACTCCAACGTCCCAGGATTTCAGTATCTGGCACATCTTTATAATGAACTCCATTCCAACATGATCTTTTAAAGTGCATCAATGAAATTGGTAACATCATCAAATTTGTTCACAAATACAATTTTCTTGACCATTCATACCCAAAATTTGCATCACAATCTGCATCTCCTACAATCACAAATTCCACACATTAAATCCCTTTAAAAGAAAGAAAAACATTTGTAACAACTCATGTAAATAAAACCATTATTAAAATATTCATATAAAAATCACATAATTAGCATGCTCTTGAGCATAGCATAAATCCTCACATATATACCAGATTATTAGAATCATTAGATAAACTTAACAAATTAGTATTTTCACTTCACATTACAACCCAGTACCCAGTACCTAGTATTCAACTTTACCCATTAACTTTCCCTAACCTCAGTTATACCAGAACTCCATCATACTGGACTAGAGCCTTTCATTCAAACTCACATTGCCTTTTACTTTTCACATGTTTTCGATACCCGGTATCTGATGCTTGAAACACTTACATTACAAAGTACTTTTATTATCAAAGATTTCTCTTTTCTCTTCACTTTTGGTGATCTTTCAATTTGCTAGCTCCTACCATAAGAGGTTTATTTTTTTACTTGGGTCCCTCAGTCCTTTTAGTCTTGGGGCGTGTTGTGAGACCACACAATAGACACTTGAATAACTTTTTAGTCTTGGAACTTGAATAACTTTCAAATTGTGAATGATCTTGACCTGATTCTTTCGCCAAAGTGCTTATTTTTCCATCCTGAACCTTCCCATAAATTTGTCTTCCTACGCCTTCAAATTCACACATGCTAAAAATAGTAGTTGAGTAGAAAAAGCAGAAAAGTAGTTCTAAAAGTTGGGAACTCTTATTCAACGAAAAGGGTATCCAGAAATGCAAAAACATCTACAAAAAGAAAACAAAAGGAACATAAATGGAAAGCATATTTTTGGGTGATGCAAGATTTCCCTCACACCACTGGATGCTCTTGCATCACAAAGTCATTGTGGACAGCGGTAGCATCGATAACATAGTCACTAAAGAGATGGTGGATAAGTTGAAATTGAAGAGAACCAACCATCCTAGCCCTTACTGAGTTTTGTGGTTGCAAAATTGATGCAGATCAACAATTGAGGATCCAAGAATGGATTTTCAATCATTGCAACAAACTAAAGCATAATATTTTAAACTTTCAAAACATAAATTGCAGCAAAAAGCATGAAAAAGCATAATTTTTATTCATGAAATCCCATACATAAACAAATATGATAGGTGCACACTCCTACAAATGAATATTAAATCTATCTACTGGAATCAAGTCCTAGTCCAAACTCTATCTTAAATTATTTTAAAAATCAACATGAAAACCCTCTTTTAACATGAAGTAAACACAACAAAAAAATTCCAGCTACAGGCAAGAAGATTCATCCCAAATCTATGTGAAAAACATCTCTAGCAACTCACTATCTCCTCTCTTGCATCCTTCTACTTTCTTCTCTTCACTTCAATATTTCTCTTTTCCTCCTCACAATCATGGGTGTTGAATTCTTGCACACACTAGCAATTTCTCTGCATTTTTTCCCTCTATCTAGGCATGGGAAATTTACCCAATTAGACCTCCACATAATGGACACCAAGATTCCTCCTGGTACCACACTCTCGATTGCCAGTCCCTTCCACTCCACTTTCTCCATCGCTAGGAATTTTGTGGTTGCCAAAGCTCAAAATAGGCCAATAAATTATGAATTCAAAATGCTCCATAATATGTATTAAATGTTCTATTCTTTCCTGGGTGCTGGGTTTTTTTTCTCTTAGATTTTGGAGAACAATACATTAAAATGCAACTTTATTAGTAAACTTCAACTTAGAAAATCAAACTCCCCAATTTAATAATTTTTTTAAAGAGTTGGACGAGAGCAAATATTTGAAGGAAAATCCCACCTGCAAGACCAAAAATCAAATAACAATAAAATAATAAATAAGAGGAAAACAATTTTTTTTTTGATGTGTAGAATTGCCCATGCACCCAGATGCTCCTTCATCAAACACCCCAGGTAAGAAGAAATGTTTTATGAGTGAAGCTCATGAAAATTTGAATAACATTTACTTATTTTGGATCCAACTTTCTTCTTTATCATTTTGAAATTTCTTCTTCACCTTACCTTGTAGCTTCATGTTTGTCTCTCCTTTCATCCTTCCCCTCTTTCTTCCTCTTATGAAATTCAATCCAACATAATATAACTCCCAACAATATGCTTCATCCCACTCCATGTCATCATCTTCAACACTTGCATACAACTCAACTCCAACAAATTTATGGAAATTAATGAATTGTACTTCTTTCTCACCTATTTCTCCTTCATCCTCTTCTTTTTTTGGGTTAATAACATGAGTATAATCTCACTACAAATCATCTTGCAACCTGTGATTGTTGCACCTAACCACTCTCATTTCTCCATACTCTTTATCCAATTCTTGCAAATAAGAATTAACTTCAATGCCAATGCCAACAAAATGTGAAAAATTGACATTTACCTCTAAAATTTCACCTTTCCTTACTGCTGCAACATTTCTTCTAACCTCATCATATAATCCCCTTACAACCATATCATTTGCATGTGAATAAAAATCATAATTTTTTTTGTGAAAATAAGGCTTTATCTCATCACCCTCTACTATAAATTTATCATTCTTCCCCACATGTTCTTCTTTGCATTTTTGTCCCAAAATTTCCACTTTTCTTATGTTCTTCATAGAACCAAAATCAACTACAAATTCACTATTATCCATTCTTACAACTTCATTATCATCTACTACAACAACATATTATTTTTAGTCGTCCTCATACCCACAAATACATTGTCTTCTTTTGCATGTAACTTATTTTCAAGTTCATATTCACAAATCTTAGAAAAACAACTCTCTACCTGTGTAATCTCTTGCCCCATTGATGTTGCAACCTTCTCTGCTTTATGGTTATCTACTAAAATCTTGTTTTCTTCTTCTATCTTCTCTCTTGCACTCAAATGCATTGTTTTCTTCAACATCACTATGCCCTTCCAAAGACTAACTATTGTACCAACTTTACAATTACTTGCTTCAACATAGTTCTTCATCTTTTCTACATGGAAATCAACATCAATATTATCTTTGTGAAACTCATAAAAATGAGCTAGTACCTTTGCTAAATTGCTGCTGCAATTTCTTTTTCTTTACATGCAACTTCCTTTTCCTCCAATTTGATGCCTTCAATGAGACATATATCAACTACTACTACTTTCTTTTCCTCAATTTCTCCTTTATCCTCTTGCACAAGGATCCATTCTTTTCCAATGCCACATTTGTGACATCTTATGGATCTTCTCGTCTACCTACATTCAAAGTAATGTTAGCACATAAATATTGGATTCATCTTTTCCCATCTTAATTTCCTCTATCACCTCTTCAATTTTTTTTTGTATTTTTATCTCCTTTTTTCTTTCTCCATTCTTTCCTTGTGTCCTTTCCTTGCTTTATTTCATCTATATTTGAGTGGGCTGCTCCCACATGACTTTATTTCATTTTTCTTTTCATCATAGTGCTGCAGCATTGTACTCCCACACTACTCTTTTCACTTTCCTCTTTGTCAAACCTCTAATTTTCCTCTTCAACCTTTTTCCTTGTTGCCACTTCCACTATTGCAACTTTTCTCTTTTCTATAATCACAAATTTTTTAGGAAAGTAATATATTTTCAAGGTCTCCACTCTAGCCTCAATCTTCTTTATTTCCTCAAATAGCCATTTGGTAAATATCTTTTCTTCCCATTCTTCCCAATACTATTCCCAAATAGCATTCTTATAGGTCCATCTTGTCCTCTTCCTCAAAGACATTTTATCAAACACTATCCACACACACACTACCCTCTACCAACAAAGACTCTAGAAGATGCTTCCTCTACCCACTCTCTCAGTGGAGGAACTCTACACCTTCTACCCAACTTTATCTTTATTGGAGGATAGTATTTATATACCCTCTCTTATGCCTGCAACAACAAACTTGTTCTCATGCTTGTGACAAACAACTCTTTCACAGCTCTCTCTTTTTCAACTCTCTCAACACATCTCTAGTAATCTTCTTGCTCCACACATTCCAACATCATACCTGCTCTGATACCATTTGATGTAGATCAACGATTGAGGATCCAAGAATGGATTGTCAATCCTTGCAAAAAACTCAAGCATAATATTTTAAACTTTCAAAACATAAATTGCAGCAAAAAGCATGAAAACATATCATTTTTATTCATGAAATCCCATACATAAATAAATATGATAAGTGCACACTCCTGCAGATGAATATTAACTCTATTTACTAGAATCAAGTCCTAGTCCAAACTCTACCTCAAATTATTTTAAAAATCAACATGAAAACCCTCTTTTAATATGAAGTAAACACAACAAAAAAATTCCAGCTACAGGCAAGAAGATTCATCCCAAGTCTATGTGCAAAAAATCTCCAGCAACTCACTAGAAAAACTATCTCCTCTCTTGCATCCTTCTACTCTCTTCTCTTCACTTCAAGATTTCTCTTTTCCTCCTCACAATCATGGGTGTTGAATTCTTGGACACACTAGAGCAATATCTTTCATTTTTTCCCTCTATCTAGGCATGGGAAATTTACCCAATTAGACCTCCACATAATGAACACCAAGATTCTTCCTGGCACCACACTCTCAATTGCCAATCCATTCCCACTCTACTTTCTCCATCACCAGGTGTTTTGGGGCTGTCAAAGCTCAAAATAGGCCAAGAAATTATGAATTCAAAATGATCCATAATATGTCTTAAATACTCTATTCTTGCTTGGGCATTGGGTTTTTTTTCTCTTAGATTTTGGAGAACAATACATTAAAATGCAACTTTATTAGTAAATTTCAACTTAGAAAATCAAACTCCCTAATTTAATAATTTTTTAAAAGAGTTAGAAGAGAGAAAATATTTGAAGAAAAATCCCACCTGCAAGACCAAAAATCAAATAACAATAAAATAATAAATAAGAGGAAAACTTTTTTTTTGATGTATAAGATTGCCGATGCACCCAGATGCTCCTGCATAAAAAATGAGCATTATTTATTGGTCAATGAGCAATGTTTGGTAAGTTTTCAAATTGGTAATTTTAAATATGACATATTATGTGATGTGATGCCAGTGGATGCATTCCATATTCTTGTGGGAAAACCATGGAAATTTGATAGAGAATCTATTTGTGATGGTAGATTAAATACCTATGCAATAAAGAAAGATGGTGAAGGATATGTTTTGAACTTGTTAAAGGATAGCGAATGGGAAATAAGGAGCAGCTCTAATATTTGTTTTTTTTATAAGAAGCACTATTTGGAGGAATTGGAAGAAGAGGAAACATGTTTTGTTAACATTCCAAAGCTTGCAACAACTGGGACAACAAAGGAATAGAATAAGAAAGAAGAAAAGAGAGAGTTTACAACTTTGACACACGTCTTTTTGAAGGAATTAAAAGGAGTAAATTGGAGGTTGCAGCTAAGAGTAAAGGAATAAAAGTTGTAGTAGTTGAGAAGGATGAGGTAAAATTTGGTTTACCTAAGTCTTGTAGTTGTGAAGTATATGATTACATAATTTTAGTTTGAAGGAAAGAGATGAACAAAACTTGAAAGAGATGAAATCCATTGTGCAACAATGTGTTGAGTTTGAAAAAGATGTGGTAAGTATTGATGAGGAGGTTTTGGATATGTTTGATTCCCATGATATTGGTGCAAAAATGTGTATGGATATAGTGGTGAATGAAAATTTGGCAGAAGAATCTTGGTGGAGGAATATGGTGAGTAGTTCAGTGAAGTGTTGGAAAAGGAAAAGAAAACAATTTAGTGAGGAACCTATCATATCAAGGTGATGCAGGGGCTCACCCTTTTAATTGCCTAATTTTTGGTGTGCACATTTTGGTTTTTGATTTTTATCTTATTTTTGTTTATGTTATTGCTATTTTGACTAGTAGAGAAGAGATGGAAGTTCACTCCTTATCATTGCAAAAAGAAAAGGGTCAGTTATAAAGCATTGCCCCATTTTGATGTGGAAAAATTTTTGCCAATAGAACAAAAGGTTATTTGAAAAATCCAATAAAATTTTTGCTAAAGAAGATCAAGCCAATTGGTGGAAAACAACAAACATTTCTTGAAGGAGGGATCCACGGTTTGCATTGTTTGGATAAATGAATTTGATGTTGAAGGTGTGTGTTGGAAAAGGCATGTTGTTCAGAGAATAGAGGATGAGTGGCAAGGTAGAAAAACTTGCAAACTATGCATAAGGAAGTTTCTTGTTCTTGTTAACTATAGTCTTTCACTTTATTACAACATTTTCAATACAATAAACTTGTTTTTCCTATTGATGGTGTTTGATGCACTTTGTATTATGATAATCAACTAAGGATGCTTCTCTATATTGAACCATCAACTTTGTGGTTGTTGCATTGTTTGTGAATTCAAATGTTCCCATCTCATATTGTCATTCTTTGGCATCCAATAGTTGTTAATGTTTCATTGAATAAAGAATAAATTATCTGTAGCTTTGTCTCCTGTTCTTGGAACAGAAACATGGGGTTGTGAATGGCCTAGTCACTCAAGAATATGATCAAACCAGTTAATTGGAATTTTCTATGATCAAATAATTTTCCATTACCTTTATTCTATAGTAGATATTATTTGATCATATAGTTTACCATCATTTTGGTATCAGATCCATAAGAGTTTGGGAGTTTGGGAGTTTGGGAAGTGGGAAGGATGCCACCATGAAGAATGAGATGAGGAGGTGCTTGAGGTGGTGGTCAAAGAGGCCATACAGAAGGAATCTTGGAGATGTTATAGAACTTGACAACAAGAATAGATGCAATGGAACAAGAACAACAAATGGGAGTAGTTGTAGATGATACTAGTGAAATTAAGGAAGATGAGCAACCACAAGTTGAAGATGAAGCTCAAGAAGAACCAAAAGGTGTGGAAGAAAGATTGATCAAAGTTGTGATGAATGTGGCATGGGAATTGTTTCTTGGGAGTTTTGGATAGAAATAACATTCTAAGTTATTATTTGTTGATTGTTGTAGAATGGTGTGGAAATCCAAGATGAAAAGAAGGGAATTTAGAGTGTTTTCCAAGTGTATAGGGGAAATGAGTGTATATGAGCAATAATACCAAAATTTGAATTGGAGAAGTTGTCAATGAAAAGAATAAGAAAAAAAAAAATCATACTTGTAATATTTGAATCATCAATAAAACTCCTTGGTCACTAAATTCAAATAATTGTTGATTTTTAATATTGTAAAAAATAATTTTGTGTTGGAATTTTATTATTTGTTTCAACTGCAATAACAATCAATTTGACAAAATTCATTGTTATTGAACTGAACTGATATTTGATTTATATTCATTGATCCATTGATTAAAAGCTACCAAAAAATATCCAAAGTTCTTCTAAAATTGATAGTCTCCTAGATTTTATTAACACTTATTATGGCAAGATAATCCATAAATTGAATATATAAATTAGAATCAATGTCTTTAGTCACTTTCCTTCTGAAAATACTCCCATTAGCTCTTTGTTGATTAAGGATGTTTATCAAACCCTCTACTATAATAATGGAAAAATAAGGGGAGATGGAATCACCTTATCACAACTCTCTAAAATCTAAAAAATATATGATTCAATTTATAAGAACATAGAAGGTAGAAGATGCCATGTTCTCATGACTCACTCAATCCAAACTAATAAAGAAAAAGAAGATAATGCATTCATAATGAAGGACCAACTGCTCCTATCACAAACCTTAGAAATATCTATCTTGATAAATATAGCTTCATCCTTATAACACTCCATACAATGAATGACTTCAAAAGAAATAAGAATACTATCAAGAATCTAATACCCCTTCCTAAAGGCCCCCTACTCAAACAATATCAAAGAGTCCAAATTTTCTTTTAGGTGATCAATAATAAGTTTGGTAATGATCTTGTAAGAGACATTATAAAGAGCAATAGGGAGAAATAAATCAAAGTAGTTAGCCTCCACATTCTTTGGAATTAAAGCCAAAAAATTAGAATTTATTGCTTTAATAATCTTCTTGTTAGTTTGATATTCATACATAACTTACAAAGGATCATCGTTCAATATTTTTAGAATTGATAAAAATTTAATATGCAAGCCATCAAGGCTAGGAGACTTACCTTAATTCATTTTAAAACTAACCTTTTCCAATTCTTAAAGAGTAATAGGCCCTATAAGAATACCATTCATTTTCCAAGTAACCAAAGAAGGAATGTAACCTAAGATAACCTTTTAAACTCTTCTATTATTGTACATAGGATCACATTTCTTGAAAGAAAGGAAGAGAAATGATAAATAAATTCTTTATTATTCTCTTAAAATAATGATAATTGAATTCCTTGAGAAGAGGTAATAAATGTTATAGCATTACTACTTCTCCTTTCTTTAATTGAATTGTAGAAAAAGGAGGTGGTATTTTGACCCCCCTCTAGGAGTTAATTAATCCTTGATCTCTACTTTCAAAAAATCTCCTCCCAAAAATTCTATTCATGAAGCTCTTTAGAAAAGAGGACTCATAGAAATTGTTCCCTAGTCATACCAAATTCTTTGATTTGAAAAATATAATTTAATCCTTCACCTATTCGTTTGCCAAAAAAATTACCAAAACCAAAATTTCTCCATTGTTTAAACTTGAACTTAACAAATTAAAGTCTTCAAAAAATGAATACGTTGTAGTACCAAAAGGGGGCCTTCCCTCTAGCCACCATACTACCATATTATTATAGCTTAATCACAAAGCCACGTTAACTAAAAAATGAACGAGTGATTCTTTATGATAGAGAAAAGAGATGAAGATAGCTTGATGGGCCAATAATTAGATCCCTTCCATGATAAAATTTTAGAAGTAATCTAATTATCCATAATCCAACAATCAAAAACTAATTTTTTTTCCAACTAAAGTGAATTATTGTTGCATTAAATACATTACAATATAATGCTTAAAACATAAGAGAAACATGCATAACTATGTAGTTTACACCAAATTATAAATAATAAGTCCTCAATTTGTGATGAAAAATTACACTCCCCCTATGTTAATATAGGCTAATTAAACAAAAGGACACAAGTGTCCAAAATTAAATGAATGCTAATTTTATTTTGGGATTGAGACAAGTGAATGCTAATGTTAATGTGGAAATGAATGTTTGAACATAACAAACAATAATAGGCATTATAAATGTCAAATGTATATAAATATAGATAGATATAGATAAGAGATGGTCAAATATAAAAAAGATAGGTAAATAAAGAACAAAAATTAAAAGTAAAACTAATTTAATAAAAGATATGTTTGTTGATATATAATTATATTAAACCACTCCTTCAAAAAATTCCACAAAAAAAAGTAACATTAGTATACATATTAGATAATGGCTGGAGCGATTGGAGCGATGGGCAGGAAACCCAATGAGAGCGCTAGTTCAATTTGCGCAGAGGAGGATGAAGTGGGTGAGGAGGACGACGATGCTGATGGGGATTTCGGTGGTTGGAGGTGCTGGGAAATGGCCAGTTTCCCTCTACTTTCAGTTCTTTCTTCCTTGGTGGGCCTTTACAGATGCAGAGGTGTCCTCTTCAACATGGAGGATGTTTCTATGTATGAATGGTAGTCTTCGGATTAGAGGAAGGCCATTTTTCCTACTTTGGATGTGGTCGGTGATGTTGTTGATAACCTAGATGGTACATGGCATCAGGTGTTCCCATATTTTTTATGGCTCCATACCCGGTTGATGGTGTGCTTAGGTTTTTCTGAGAATATCTTTCCTGTTAATACACTTGAACTTGAGGGTGTTGTGTGGGTGACCTTCTTGCCGTGTTTTTGGTTGCCTTCTTTGTTGTGGGAGAGCATGGGTTTTCTTGAGGTTGTCTGGTTGCATAATGGGCCTCTTTTTGTTCCTATTTGATGTAATAGGAAGGATTAATGTTCCTTCATGCTAGTCTATTATGCTTCTAACCTCTTCTTGGCCATCCTTTGTGTTTGCTTGCAATTTATTTGGTGGATCTGTATTGGGGGTTTTTGTTCTTGGATTGTATTGGGTTCTTTCTGTCCCCCTTCTAAGGAATGGTGGTGTTTCCCTCTGGTGGGTTGTTGGGAGTTTTGGCTCATCTTTGGCTCTGATTGGCATGTTGGGGTTGCTTGGTGTTCTTTCCTGCTGGCTCTTCTCCTAATTTCCTTCTTGTTTGGAACCCCTTGTTCTTCTTGGGGGTTGGGTGTTCTTGTTCTTTATGAGATTGGGACTTTACCTCTGGTGGTCTTTTGGCCTAGGGTTCCTTTTGGTGTTGTGATCTCTGTGGCCTTTTTCTCTTTAGTTGACTTTCTATTATGGCCTTGTTTTCTTTGGTTGAGTATCTTTGGGCCTCCTTTGTTGAGGATTTAGTATCTCCTCTTGCTCCCCAAGTGGTTGATGTTGGGGTTTGTGGTTTTCTCTTGGGCTGAGCTACTTCTCGTTTGTATTCTATTGGCTCTAATTTTTTGGCCTTTTTTTGAAGGCTCTGAAGTGGATGAGTGGTTGGCTTGTTGCTAGGTTTTTTTCTATAGAAGCCCAGATGATTTTTTATGAGAATGTTGTGATGGTGGACCTATGGTGTCTTTTTGAGACTATTTTCCTTGTCCACGGTTTGTTTCTGGTGTAGTGTTTACTGAAGGATGTTATGGGTGCATGCTCGGCTACTATGTTAACTTTCTCCTCAGGTCCTATGGAGGTGGACCTCCCTCAACTATTCTTATTGAGTTGGTAAGTTCTCCTATGGAGGTGGAGGTGGAGGGTGCTAGTGATTTTTGGCTACATTGGTCTTGTTGCTTGTAGTATCCTCTTCGATAGAGGGGAGCTCATTCCTTTAGAGGTGAATATGGAGTTGGTTTCTTGTTACCAGAGTTTCTCGAAGGAGTTACTATTGATGGAGTTGTCTTTGGCTAATTTGGGCTCTTTGGCTTCTTATGTTTTGCTACAGGCTGGGTGGTTGTCTAAGTTTCTCTTTATGTCCCAATAGGTTGAGTTGATTAGGGGTTTGATGGTGTTCTACACCATTAATCTAGTTATCTTTCATGGATCTTTGGTGTCTTCCATGAGTAGTTGGTTTGTTGATGCCTGGTAGATGTAGGCAGTTTCTTTGTATCTCTAAGGGTTTCTAGTCCTGGTTAAAACCAACTTGTAAAAGGGGCTTTTGTCCCTTGCTTGTTAGTCCGGTGCAACGTGTGTAGTCATGCTTATCTTTTAGAGGTTGTAGTGCTGCAAATGGATTATGGTTTATTTTAATTGCAACTTGCTTATCTTTGTATTGAGTTTCGGGCCCCATCAAAACCCCCTTTTACCTCTAATAAAAAACATTAGTGTACAAATTTCACCAACCCCACTCACAAGCTGCACACCCCGAAAAAATTAAAATTAAAACTAGCTTATTTGTTTTAGTACATAATCTATATAAACAATGTCGGGATATATATTTTTGAAAAGTAAAATTAAGTATAATTATATATTAAATAATAAATTTTATTTTAATAGTTTATAAAATATATTATATTATAGTTAATATATTCTATGGAACAAATAATCATTTAATTATGATTATATTATTTAAAACATAAGTTTATCTCTAAATAAATAAAATAATATATTAAGTAATTTTTATCATACTTGAATTATTATTAAATAATATGATTTACATAGGTTTCTCTAATCTATATATTAATTTATAGTTATTAACATATATTATTATATTATATAATTTGTTAGTTATATTATATGGCATATTTACAACATTAGTTTATTGTTGTAATGAATTTAGTTATTTATATTATATAATTTATAATATTTAAATTTATTTTATGTGATTATCTTATGATTGTATTATTATATTATATTTATATTTTTACAGTATTATTATGGTTATTATATTATATTATATTATTATGTGTCTATAATATTATTATTTATATATTTTTATTATAATACTGTTAATATTATAAGTATTGTATTATAAGTAAATTAAATTTATCATATCATACTTTTTATTGATACATAAGCTATATATTAATGTGGAAAAGATAGTACAATTCGTTGACTATGTAGGTATGCCAAATTCACAAACTACAGTAAAAAACCTTCCACCATCACCCCAACCACACCAAAATTTGCTTGCCACAAACCTAACTACCACCAAAATTTGTAAGCATTCAGATGTAACTAACCACCAAAATTTGCAAAGATCCCAATAACACTACCTCATATTGCTAAGGAAGGAAACAACAACCATCCCCCATAATCGAACATTAACAGTAAGAGAAATTAAGACATTCACCAAAGACCAAACCCAAACCCCAACAATACACCTACCCCGACTCCCTGGATATCAGAAACCATTTACAAGGGAAAAGGCCCTGAAGTTTGGCACCTAGTGACTAGCTTGAGAAGGGGGGAGTTTGAGTGCCCATAATAGATAGTCCACCCTGACTATCGTGAGCTCTCTATGCTCGACCAGAGACATCCCTTTCAAGTCAAGTAAAAAGGGGTAATATTTTATTACCTCACCGAGCACATATAGTAGATGCATGTCACACTGGCATGGAATGCCCATTCCAAGGGAAGTTGTGTATAACACTGCTTCCATGCCCACCAATAGTCCACATGAAAGAGGCTCCTTGTCACCAATTTTGCCTCCCACTTAGCCATCTTAATGTCTAACAAAGACCCCAGAAACCTAAAGGCAATGTTGGAGCCAACTATGTAATTCTCCTCATCCTCCATATAATCCTTACCCAACACCACCTTAATTGCCACCAATATGAGGGTGGCATATTTCTTGAGCATGTGTTTGAGGTGTTGGTCTATAATTGGGCCATAAAATGGCATTTTCCTTCCCATGCTTTGTAGTTTGATTGGCATAGTAGCCCCAATGCTCGTCAGGGTTTCTAAAGACATCTTGACAACAAACTTTGACTACTCCATACCACACTACAAACACAAGCCAAATCATGGGATTACACAACCTTTAAATGAAAAGACAATGCACCCCTCTAGAATATAACAAGTTGTCTATTAGAGGATCATTTAAGCCAACCTGTTTATAAGGTGCAATCTTGATCCTTTCCAAAGTGCATGTGATATCACTTCAGTGATTATGGAAGGATGAGCCAACTAGCCACCCGTTACCATCATATCACATCGTGCCACATCGTAATGGCAAGACATGACCACTAGAGTAATGAGAAATGATGTTGATGTCACCGTGCTCATCTAATCCCATGGAATAAATGTCAATCACCAAAAGATATTATTTTCTCCTACCAAATCAATGTCATCACCAACCCAGCATGGTCTCCCACATGCCAGCTAAGCAATGCCACCAAGAATCCCATTGTCCTATTGCACCAACCAAGTGTTTGCATTTGCACCTCAACGCTTCCCTAACACTTTCATAGCTTCCCTAACCATCTGGAAAATGACCCAATATCTCTCATGATAGTCATGGACTCTCCACAATATTTCATGTGGAGAGTCGCCCTCCCTACCGCCCACTTATCATATCATACTATTATCGTATATATATTTTTATTATATATTTGTAATCTTCTTATCATTATATTATAATATTTATAAGATTATTATTATGTTATGTTTTATATTTTAGAATGAATAGTGTTATTGTATTTTTTTAGTATTTTATAGTAGTTTATTTTTTAAAATTATTAATATTATATTGTAATATATTAAAATGAGTATTATTACAACTTGCTTATTTTTAATTTTATATATAGTAATGTTCACTTAAATTTAAGATTAGCTTTTAATTAGAGTAAGTATTATATTATTATAATATTATATATATATATATATATATATTTTTATATATTTATTATAATTTTTTATATTTTTATTAATGTATTACTATTAATATTAATATAAATTAGGGATAGCTTATTATATTATTAATATTAGTCTTATTATTATGTTAATAATATTAAATTATTGTATTATACTATTATTTTATTATTATTATATTTAACATTATATTATTATTAATTTTTTATATTTTTGAAATGGAGGCTTTCACTCCTCTTCTCATATGTGCACAACTTGCTATTGGAATCCATGTTTTTTCTAGTGTTGGTACATTTTTTGTTGTTTATGGGGTTATTTGTATTGCACCACCTATTGTTCTTGCTATTGGTGTGTTGCTTGTTGTTTCTATCAAGTTGGCATTTCATTTGTGACTGTGTCGTTTCCTAGGTTCTCCCTTGTTTGTGCATTGTCTCTTCTGATTTATGTTGTTTGTGATGGAAATCTTGTTGCTTCATATATTTGTGCCTCCATTATTGTCACTTTTGTAGATGTTTGTGGTGGAGGATATATTGTTGGTTTCTCTCGACATATCCCTCTTGTTGGTGCTTCCCCTATCCTTTCTTTGGCTAGTCCAAGACTATAATTCAATGTGTGCTTCCCTCTCTATGGTGGTTTTGGGAGGGGGGGATTTTTTTTAAAAAATATTTCTCTTAGAAGGGTTCAATTTACAAATTTGATCGATTATGGCCTTGGTTTAGTGATCTCAATCACTAGATTTTGAGAAATGGCATCCTATAACTAAAGGTAAAACTAAAATTTAACTTTTTTGCAAGGAATCCTTTGTTGTTATTTTTTATTCCATTATGGATTGGGATTTTCTTTTTGATGGCCACTCTTTGTTTTGGAAGCAACATGCCCATATTTTGAAACCCCAAGATCCCTTCTTTAATCCCCTTTCCAAATATTTTAATGTGGTGTCTATTTCGTTTTTCCTCGCTAATATTCATCCAATTTTGGTATGATGATAGCTTTGAGGCTATTGGAATTTTTTTGGGTCAATTCCTCAAGGTGGAAAAAGCTACTACACACTTCACTCACACCACCTTTGCTTTCTTGTTGGTTTAATTGGATTTATCTAAACCTCCTACTACACACTTCACTTACACCACCTTTGCTTGCTTATTGGTTTAATTGGATTTATCTAAACCTCTCTTGGTAGAGGTTTTTTTGTAAGTGGCAGATTGTTCTTGGAGACAATCTTTGGATTATAAAGGAATTCCCTTTCATTATAGGCATTTATTTGCCATGAGGAATTTGGCTTCTTGTTTACATCACTTTAAGGTCCCAAGACCTTCCTCTTGGTGAAAGGATGTTATTCATGATCAATTTACAATTGATGTTTTAGAGTTCGATTCTGAGGCTCTCGATTCTCCTATTGTTGGTGGGGAGGTGGCCCCTCCTCCACCTTTTTTTGAATTCTTCCCCTCTTTTAGCATGTGATGTTGATCCCCCCAAATGGTGTTTTGATTTCTGCTTGATGTTCGGGCTCCCTAGTTGGATGAACATCTACTCACTCATTCCAAGGTTATAAGTTAGAGAGGGTTTCCCCTCTTCCCTCTCTCGATTCTATGGATGTTGATGATGTTTTTTCTTAGATTGTAGTTTAAATAAGGAAGAAAGATATTCCAAAAAAATTGTCTCAAACCTGAGTTAAGGGTGCTCATCCTTCAAGATCTTGTATTAAGGTATTGTAGATTTTTAGAAACCTTGTTGATGCTTGTTTTTTGGCTAGTTTTGTGCACCTTATTTCTTGTAAAAGGGTCTAGACCCTTTCGAAAGCCCCATTATGTAATAAAAAATATTAGATTATTTTTAGTATTAATATTTTTTTTGTTAGGTAATCTGCAACATAGTACTGTTTTATATTAATCAAAATGTAAAGATTACATATGAATTTGGGAAACAACCCTATAAATTTCATAATCAGGTGATATACAAAATCTTGGTGACAATTTTCTTTTCTACTTTTAACTTCTACATTTTCTCAAATTTGGTAGCGAGTTTTTTGCCAAATTTTGTGTGAGACCACAAATGTATTTTGCTACAAAATTCCTTGGTTTTGAGGATTTTCTTTTTCTTTTTCTATACCATTTTCCACTCATTACCTCCACTTTCACCATTTTTAATTATAGATGATCCCAAAATAGTGGGTTATAGTTTATGGCCAAACTTGACATTGAAATAAACATTTTGAACTAAATCTTCACTTTTAGACACCTATAGCTACTAAAACATGAGGAATTTGAAGATGATGCAAACTAGTGATGTCACCTTATTATAAACTCAGACAAACAATAGCAAACAATGCATAGAATTCCAATTAATGTATCAATCAATTGGCTCAAAACCATAAACATGAGCTCAACATCAGCTACAAACTCAGACCAATCAAGATCATGGAAGACATGGAACATGCATGAGTTCACACCTTAATCACATAGATAAAAGTTCCCCAATATATTAATTAGAAATCATGAAGATTACAATATACTTATAGAGTAAGCTTCTCATAGGAGTATCACCAACCAAAGATCCAAAGGAAACATGGCTACTATCAGACTCTCATAATACATCACCATGCATAGTCATAATATAATGTCCTTATAAAATAGGGTTTCCTTCTAGGGCAAGTCAAGCCAACAAAATATCGACCATCAGATCTAAGACCTAATGATGAATGGTCCAAATTTACAATAATATAATATACATAAAATTTTACTTTCAAGGGTACTACCTTTGAACCCCTGTCAAGGTGTGTGATCCCTGAACACCCCACTAGGGGATGATCCCCTAGACTCCTTGTGGGGGTACCCCCTCGTGCCTCCCCTCCAAACTTACCTATTAATATTAAACCTTATGTAATTGCAAGGTTGAGACACATTTTCCCAACATCTACTACCAAAACCATAACTCACATAGCTTATCAAATGGACACAGAAGGAAAGGACATAGACCTATGAGAGGTTTTGAGACAAGAGCTCTTGGAAAAAATCCAATGCAAAAATCAATCCCATTATTAGTTCATGTTGAACCCCAATCCTAATACTTGCAAAAAACATGAACAAACACATTAGAAGGTGAAATGCAAGCAAGAACAAGGATTCCCCATGAAATCCATTAGAAAAGTTTCAAATAAGAATAAAGCAATAATGAGATGAAAGAACAATAAAGCAAGCTAAATCCTATTGAAAACAAATGCAAACTCTTGATCCCATGGGGGAATTGGTGCCAATTTGATGTGAAAATTGGCCCTTTCCCAATTTCTATGATGCAAGATTGATATGTGATGAAGAGTGATCCACACTTTTGATGCTTGATGAGTGCTCCAATAGAAAAATCTTCATAACCTAACTATGAACTCAATGATAATGGATGAAAATTGCTAATGATTTAAGCATAGTAAGTTTACTCAAATTGTGGATGCTCAAATGAGGAGATTACATTCTTGTTTATAGAATACTAAGTTGAGGAGATTATCAAAATAGAGCAATGTGGGACTAATCTTCAAAAAATGAGAAGAAGCCACATGTCATCATGTGAATGGATGAAGGATGTGCAACTTTTGAAGAATGTGTCAATAAATGCATATATTTGAATTTTGAATTTGTTGAAATGACATGAAAGAGGGAAGGAAGAATGCATTGAATGCCACTTGGATCAAGGAAAAGGACATGTAAGAGAGAGTAAATGCCTTGTTGGAAGGACTCATCCCACTTGGATTTTGAATTCAAACTTGGGGAATATTCCTTAAAAGATGCCTTGTTGAGGAAAATAGAGATTTAATAAATCAAATAAGTCTATTTTCATGTGCAAGTGGTAAAAGATGGAGGATGGGACATGAGGAGAGATTAAATTAATTGAGGTTGATTAATTTAATGAAGGGATTAAATGATGTGACCTATTTGACTTAAATTTGTGGATTTATTTAAATCAAATATAAGAAGAATGTGATAAAGGATTAATTAAATAAGGATTTTTTATTTATTTAATTAAAAGAGATGATGTTAGATTAAACTAAATAAGGTTTTAATTTATTTTATTTAATAGATAGACTTTAGAGATTCAATCAAATAAAATTAATTATTTAATTAAATAGGATAATTAGATCAAAATGGTTAATTTAATTATCGAGAAAGAATGACTTAATTAGATAACCAATTTATTTAATTAAGAGAGGAATATTGATGAATTTAATCAGATAAAGGAATTTGATTAAATGGTTAGACTGAAGGATAATTAGGATGAAACAATGTTAGTGGTGAGGATCAAATGTCCAATGTTGATCAGTACATTTTACGTGTCTACAGTTCAGGTATGGGACTATGTTAATATGCCTCACCTTCTATTTTATACAACTATTAAGCTTTGCAAGGAAAATTTCTCCACTTAGCATATTGCATCCCAAATCCAAGATCATGTCAAAAAATTTCAAGATACCACTTCATACACCACAACCTACTAGGGGTTCTTAAAATCCCTACAACAAAAGCTTCAAGCCAAGGAACACATCTCCTATGAGGTGGTTTTCCAATACATTGAAAGTACATATTCTTCCTAGTTGATAAAGACTACACATTTATGAAAGAAATTAAGCCTTGAACATCATGGATACCTCAAATCCAATATGAGGTAATAGATATAGAGATCCACTCATATTCCTCCACACTCCTTAGCCTCCCCAAAGATCTACAAGTTGATAAATTTACCACCTACTAGGAGTACATGGACAACCTAGCAAATAAGAAGATTGAAGAGCACCTAGATAAGAATTGGGAAAATCTACATGAGAAATGGGATTACCAAAGCAAGAAATAGAGCAAAGTACAACCACTCCTCTAAGGTTTGAAAGACTCCAAATTTCCACTCCACCTATAGAACCTTCCCAAGGTGAAATTAGTAGGTCAAGGAAGAGAAGAATCACCACCACTCCTCCTAGGAAAGAACCATTAGAGAGAAAGCCACATAGGCTCTCTTACAAATTAGTTTAGAGAAACATATTAAGCGAGGGAAGGAGAAGGCACATAGAGAGGTTTCTTCATAAATAATGGACATACAGTAAGAGGATGAGGCAATATCAGAAGATAACTCTATCCTAGAAACTACAACTATCCCAGAGGTTTCCCAAATTGGTAGATGAGGATTAGGTATATAATGGTTTATTCCATAAAGAAGTGTTGGACATGACACTCCAAAAATATCTAAACATAGAAATTCCAAATCAGCTAATCACAAGGAGGAAAACAATCAATTACATGGTAGCATCCAACATATCATTGGAGGACCTAATGGACTAATTCCCATACTCCTTGACTACTACATTAAAAATGAGAAGAGAAAAAATAGTTAAGGAAAAGGAGAACTTAAAAGAATTAATCATTGGGGAATTAGCCACTACCTTTACACCTCTATTAAAGAAAAAGAGAGAAAATATTTAGAATAAAGAGCTTCGATCAATGTAGAGGTTAGAAAAATTAATGATAGAGAAACTAGAAGTCACTCAAGCAGCCCAAAATGAGATAAAGGAGGCTACAAAAAAATCCTATCAAAATTTGTGCAAGGAAGAAGCAAAATGTAAAGATACCACCTTAGAGTAAGAACAATTTTCTCCCCCTCTGCAATCTAAGACACCCTCTTCCTTTGTAACATCTTCTATTAATTTCATCAATAATTTTTTGGCTAGATAGAATTAGATCCAATTGATGGCCTCTTTGCAACTACTACAAATTCCACTTGTATGCTCACAGGTGGACATTGGGAGCATTTCACCCCTACGAAAATTCCAATTAGGGGATATCTTGCACCAAATGTAAAGGGAATATATTTTGAAACATCATGTGGAGAGCTCCAATTAGTTAGAAGAGATGGTAAAAGATATACAAGGAAATTTCCCTCAAATCCAATGGGACTCATCTCATCCATTGCTGGCACAACTAAGAATTTTGATAGTTCAAGGGCAGTCAAAGACACCAAATTACAAAAGAAAACACTAGGGG
Organism: Sequoia sempervirens; assembly: GCA_007258455.2. Lineage (NCBI taxonomy): Eukaryota > Viridiplantae > Streptophyta > Pinopsida > Cupressales > Cupressaceae > Sequoia > Sequoia sempervirens. The sequence goes on from VDFB02047230.1 coordinate 559,640,440, forward strand.
AACAACTTCAAGTAGAGTACCAAAAGACAAGATAGATGAGGAATGAAAGAAATGTGTCATTGCACACTTTTCCCTAGAATCACATATCAACACTCTAAAGAACACTTAAGGGGATCTCAATACCTTGTACTAGTTTTATCTACAATGGCCAATGGTGACATCTACAACCAAGGCTCAAATGGATTAGTTAGTATTCCAAATACTTCAAATAGACACAACCTAAGATGCCTTACAGGATATAGATGGGAAATTTATTCGGTATAGATAGAAGCACTACATGTATAATTCCAAAAACTGCAGGATCAATGAGATAGGATCCAAAACATATTCTGCAAACTAAGAGAGGTAGTCATTTTAAGGCTAGCCCATATTATAGGAGTCCTCTAGGAAGCACAACAATTAGCACAAAAGATACAAATTCCCCAAACACTCTTGAAGGCAGAGAAGCTATTATTGTATATCCAAGTGTAAACCCAATAGCTACATTTAGAAAAAACTAAACAAGACAATACATTTTTTGGACTAAAGGAGATCTACAATGATATTTTTCTAGCAAAGTAGTGTTGACTTGAGGACAAGTCAAAATTTTGAAAAGGAAGATGATGTTAGTCAAAAGGAGCAACAGTATAGACATCATCAAGAAAATCCTACCACATATTTCCACAAAGAGCTTGTAGACCTTAATATTGAAAAGATACCATCTAGACTAGGGGTAGAATAGATGGGTCACATCCCATTCTATAAATAAATGTATAGAGAAAGATATAAATAACAATAGGAGGAGGATGAAGATGAAGAGATGACAAAAAAATGTACATAGGAACGGTATATGAAATTGTATGCAATGTGTATAAGGAGATCTACAATGATATGAAATTGTATGCAATGTGCATATGTAAGGAAAGATATATGCATATTATAAGGGAAGATTTATAAATGTATTCTTTTGAAATGATTAATATAATGATTATTGGAATTCTCTCTATATGATGATATTTATCATTTTGTGAGTATTTAAGTGATTAGATAATTCTTCATCTGAGTTGATTAGTGTTGCCTTTATATGACCAAGTCCAGGGTACAAATGACAACAAATTCAAAAAGTACTTGAGGCTCATAACTCCATTCTATGTGTCCCAAGTTTTCTTGCTAACACATGCTATATTAAAAAATTTATTAACAATTTCTATGGGCTATTTATTCTTATCATCACTATGTAATATTTTATTTTCCTTAAAACCATCAGAGAAATGAACAAAATAATAATAATAATAATAATAAAGAGATTAATAATTTGTTTCTATTCAATTTTATCTAGATAAAGAGTTTGAATGATTATCAAAGTTTTATTTATGTAAAACAGATAAGTTACTTCATAAATTTGGTAGTTGAAAAAAATGTGAGTTGTTTCTATGATTTGAACATTTTTCTTTTTGAATGATCCCATGGTTTAGATTTAATTTTATCTTAAGCATGCTTTTTAATTTTATATTCTAAACTTTCAATTATAAAGAATTTTTTGTAAGAACTAGTTGAGTAAAATAATTAGGATTAGAAAGGCTATTGGGATGAGGTATTTAGTTTCATATTACAAATACCATTCAAACACCATCTAGGTTGACAAAGATGATAATGTATTAAGTATGAGGTGTGAATATGCCTTGTCACCAACACCATGAGCACCACCTACACCATTTTCACACACACACACATAAAAAAATAAAACTAGCAAGATGATGGACTCTAATCTCTCTTATTTGATCCTTTACACCATAAACAAGAGATCTTATAATGGAAAACTAATAAGACATGGAGTATAGAGAGATCAAGAAGCCTCTATGCAACTTCACAAGAACCACCCTAAGAAATCCTCAGCCCAAAGCAATTTTTACTTGATTGTGCACAAGGAAAGGACAAAATCTCACTTGAAATATCACATTAAAGCTTAGGGGCAAAGCTCACATTCTAGCAAGCACCCAATCACATATCAAACAAATACACATCCTCCTCATATTCTCATTCACACTCATACTTGAAGCTTCCATTTAAATGAACCTCCCCATCAACCTCACTCTCCACTTATTTAAAAGTTACCAATCATTTTTTAATAGGGCCCCTATAAGTTCTTATATATAATGTATTTATGTTCATTAAAGAGTAAAAACATGTTTTTTTTAAAAAACATAAATCCTGGTACAAAGTATAATGTAATTTAGCAATGAGATCCAACAATCAATAATTAAAGATAAAAAGTAATTAATAAAATAAATTCACATCACAATAAGTGATAAATCGACTAGCTTAGATATCTTATATACATCTATCTAAAATAAACTGAGAGATATCAGTCTCAAGGCACCTATTTTAGATTATTATTGAGAATAGATAGGCACCTCGAGACTGATATCTCTCGACGTATTTTAGACAAATGTATATAAGATATCTAAGCTAGAAGCATCCACAACGTGCAATGTAAAATAATAATTTATCACATATTTTGTTTTAAATAAGAATTATAATACTTTACAAATCATGATTCATATCATATTTGTTCAAATGCACAAAGAGATGTGTACAATAGGAATTCATAATGAATGAGACAATTCATCTTTAATACCAAAAATTTAATATCAATATTAATAGAAGAGTTCACTTGAAAAATATATACATCACATAAAAATGTTATGTTTCCAAAGATTTTAGTATTTCTTCCTCTACTTTTCTTTTGGTGAGTTGCTTTCCTATCTTCACTTTTTCATAACGATCATATGTAAATGGTGGTGAGATTCTAATTCCATCCAAAGACTTAACATGTGATATAGCAACAAATGTTAATCTTTCCCTTTCTCTTGGTCCTATATCAATTGTTGCCTTGGAAAGAGTTAATCCTTGTGATTTGTGGATCATTAATGCCCAAGCCAATTGTAAGGGCAATTGACGTGTACAACCCCTTTGTATTGGTTAAATTGGAATTAAATTTGGAGATGCATCTTCAAAAGGAATTCTAGAGTAATTATCAAATTCAACCATAACATATGTAGGTGGATCTGGTGGGCCACATCTAGGTTTTTATATGATATTTTTGATGTATTCAAAATGAATTCTAGAGTAATTATCAAATTCAACCATAACATATGTAGGTGGATCTGGTGGGCCACATCTAGGTTTTTATATGACATTTCCAATGTATCCTAAAGCTCCATTCACAAGACCTGCTTCTATCCATAAATTAGATGTTAACATGACACTTGCATCCTTTGAAATTAATAATTCAACATCCAATTCACCATTTTGACCTTTTGCTAGATTAGCACTACCTTCTTTGGTTGCAATGCTACAGGCTACTGGTTTTCTTAATGAATGTAACATTTTTTTGTTATGGCTATCTACATTATCATTTGTTACAAATAGATGAATATTATTATCAAACTCCTCCTTAATTGTTGGATGTAATGAAGCATCTGTTTTTGTCATGAGTAATTTCCAATCATCTATGGTTGGATGTTCATCTCTAATATTTGTGAGTAATTGGAGTGTAATGCCCCTCCACGCTGAGTATCGTTGTTGATGATACCTAAGTGTGTGCCTTGTTTAATTACCTTGTTTAGATAGAAAACATCAAATGAAAGTCATGAAGATAATTTAATAGAAGTCTTTTATGATGGATGAATAAATTAATTAAATAATGTTAAAGTGATTGTTTGATTTTAATAAATTAAAATTTATGATAAATTCTTTTATAATTAATGTTATAGTAAAATGAAATTTTGAGGTAAGAAAATAGAATAATAAGGTGATTTTTAAATGAAAAATTATTTGGAAATTATACATTAAAAAGATTTATTAACAAATTATAGTTGAAATAAATTAAAATGGTAAAATAGGAAATAAATTATTGAATTGGAAAGCTGCAATTATTAAACAGCTACAAATAGAAAGAAATTGAAGTGGCAATAATTAAGTCAGCTTTATTCTAAATTGTGGCATGGCAACACCCAATGCATGCAACTACAAAATTTAATTAATTGGCTTAAAATAAGAAAATAAAGCAGAGAATCTTCCTCGGTTACAGATTTTTGAAAATAATGGCCTTTTATGGGATTTTCTGGGGGAGTATTTGGGGGTTTTCTTTCTTTTGGACTCTTCCCCTGAATATTTTTTTTGGGAAATTTGGGTGGTATTTTCTGAAATATTGAGGAAGCTGGGAATGGCTCGTAATTGAGAAGTCTCAAAGGGATCAGGAGCAGGGAATTTGGAGGAGCTCTGTATCATATCTGCAAGCTCCACTAAGCAAATACACCAGGTTCTAAAATAATCTCCTCATCTTAATGTTGTGATAGAAAAATTTAATGATATTGTGCTAGATGGAACAAATTATGTGTTTGTATTAAAATATGTTTATCTTCATAAACATCATGTTTTTCACCGTATTTCTTTCCCTAGAATTGACTGTTAAAATATTTCATAGTTTTGACTCCAGATATTGCTTTTGCACCTATGTTTGCATGTTTCTTGAATGCTTGGTCCCTCCCTAAGCAATTGTAGTTCTTAAGTCCTGAACTCATTCCATTCGACACAAGTCATTGTCATGGTCTAATTATTTGGCATTCCTTAGCAACTTGATGAATGTATTAGAGAGTGTCACCTTCTCTTTAGAATGGGTATCTGTAGTATTGGCATAGGTTGATATTGGCCATAGAGAGTGTTGTGAATAGAGGGCTCTTGGAAACAATAAGGAAATAAATTGAGTTGGTCACTCGGCGATAATTGTAATCATGACATTAAGTTCCCCTCTTCTTAAGGCTCGACTCGGGGGAGACACCCTATCTATTTGGTTATTGAGATAGGATTCATTCTTTTGTTTCCACCTGAAACATTAGCTCCCTAGAAACAGGGTTTTCCTTCACCTTTTTATAGGAAACCATCTCTATGGATGCGATGATAGTTGTCCATCTCCTGTGCCATGCTCACAGCCAATCTTGGAATCGCTTTTCCTCCTCATCTTCATCTTCGGCATTAATTGGAATTGCATTGGCAGTGTATGTGTTGGAACTAAACCCAGTTGCATTTTCGGTTCCATTATCCCTAACAACCTCCGTGTCAACAAAAGGAAATATATAAACCTGTGATCTAAAGGCTCTCAAGCCTATCATGCTGCAGCCTCTATCTATCTCCTTAATCTTTGATTGATTCCACCTGAAGGTTGTAATGCTAGGGAATCGATATCTCTCTTTGTTTCATTTGGGTAAATTGTGTTTTGTAGTTGAGTGATGTCCACCTTTCTTTTGTTTCCTTGCCCTGTAGAATGCCTCATCCATGCATTGGTATTCAATTTTATAAATTTCAACGAGTTTGTAGTTAGCTGGCATTTGATTTGAATAGGTATCATTGTAATTATTTTTGGCAGTGATTTGAACATAGCAATTATGCGATGACACTCACTCCTACGATAACTTTGTACTCCCTTGGTTCTTTACATCCCCTTAGTTGATTTTGTGCCTCCGAAAGTGTTTTGTTTGTTATTGTTGTTGTTCCATGATTGTTCAACATTGTCATGTCAACCATATGTTTTCTTGTACCTTTTTCCTTATGTGGTGTAATATCGTTGATGTTGTTCTACTTGTTCTTGTTTGTCATGTTATCCTTGTGCATGTTTGTCAGTGATGGTGGGAATCTTTGCTATCTCCTAACATGAGGGGTGGGCCTTTAGGTTCCACGTGGTTGGGTGGAACGTGTTTGATCTCCATTGGGTTCCCTTCTCCTGTGTGTGTCGTGATGACTTCTCTTGGTCTGTGGACTTCAGCATTGTACCAGCCCTCAGGATTTGTTATACTTGTATTTGTATTGTACCACATTGATGTATCATGTTTCATGTTTCATGTTCACACCTCACTGGAAATTGGGGAGATAACTTTATTTAGAATGTAAATGTATTGATGTATCTAATGAAGAACACTATTATGTATTGGACTAGAGCTAGTTGGCATTGCATTTGTAATTAAATGATTTGAATCAATTTAATTCCATGTAAACATGTTATGGTTGTACTTTATTGTTGATTCAAATAAATGGAATATTTTGATGTAATTTTCATAATGATGTTAGTACTTGATTATTGTAATGTTTCTTAAAGGTTACATGTTAATTTTTAGATGCGTGAAAAGTAATGTTGTCACAGACCCTAGAGGACTTAGGCTAGAGAACTTAATATTAATGCTAATTGCATACAAGTAAATGTTGACCTTTCAAAAAAAAAATTGTTTTGCCTTAGGTTGTTAGTGTGTGTTCTCTAGGGTACGTGGTGGGGCATTACACATGGTATCAGAGCCAGGTTCAAACACTGGGTGCTCTAGGTTTATATATATGAGCCCAATAATTTGTATTAGTTGCATAGATTTTGAAGTTTAAGTTTTTCTTTGTTGGCCTCGTCTAATACCCTGAACTTGTCCTTGGTAGTGTTTGTGTAGGATAATGCCAAGGGGACGGGGTTGAGGTCGAGGGAATGGTATAGGACATGGTAGTGATTATGGGGCCAACCGTCAGGACTCCCCTCCACAGAGTTCCCACGGATCTGATCGTGGGGAACGACAAGGTTCACAGAGCAATCAGGGAGTTGGAGAACAAAATCTGGGACAACTAGGATTGGAAGGTGCATAGTTGCGTCAATTGTTGGAAGAGGTTCTTGCCTGTCTTGGTCCAAGACAGGAGGGTGAACAACTAGTGAATAGAGAGAGAGAAAGGTCTCCCAAAAGGAGAGAGTCTATGTTGAGCAAGATGCCATTCTGGCTGGTCATACGAGGGATCTTCTTCATGCACGTCCTCCTACATTCGATGGGACTGGCAGTGGTCTAGAGGTAGAAACTTGGTTAATCGATCTGAACTGGTGTTTTGATATGCATCCATATGGTAGCAATACCAAGGCTAGGTGCACTATTATGTGTCTTTGAGGTTTTGCTTCCACATGGTGGTGTCTTAAGGAGCAAAAGCTCCATCTGGATATAGATTCAATGTCATGGGAGATGTTCCTTGAGCGATTTAGAGCTCAGTTCTTGTCTGACCATTGGTGGCAGCATCGAGCAGATGAATTGCATGAGCTGAGACAAATGGTGATGTCAGTGGAACAGTATGAGCCTAAATTCTATGAACTTAAGTAGTATGCTGGCATTGGTGATGACGAGGGCATGTTAGTACAACACTTTATTAAGGGTTTGAATTTCTGTATTAGCGGTGGTGTTTGGGTGTTCAAGCTGAAAACTATAGAAGTGGCTATGGAGAAGGCTTGGATAGTTGAGGAGAATCTAGCTATGGCTTTTGGTGGGAAAATAGGTGTACAAATCGGTAGTGCACCTCCTATTGGTGTTGGATCTCAAGGGGGTACATCTCAGGTTGCAGGTCGCTCCAAGTGGCATCAGGCACTCGCTAAGGGTGAACAATGACAACACTCTTAGCCAAACAATAAGAATTCTCAATCTCAACATGGTGGTAGATGGATTTAGAAAAAAAAGATCAAAGTTGGAAGTGATCTCAATGTGACCGTATCAATCAACCAGCGCGAAGTACTTAGTCTGCGATTCGTGGAGGCAGTATTCTATAGATTGGTGCACCTCTTGGTAATGGTGGGTTCGGTAGTGGTATAGGATGTTTCACGTGTGGTTAGCAAGGTCACATTGCTTGAATACGTCCTTAGAAGGGAACTTCTAGATTTAGTCAAAGACTGGCAGCTTTAGCGCCGACAGTAGGAGATGTTGGCAGATCGAATAGGGTGTTTTCTACGATTGGAAACCGCCAGACTAAGCACCATGGTGTAGATGGAGAGACTTTTGGTAGAGGACAGGAAACATTCTTCGGAAACTGTGGGCATCTTGCAGCTTCGGGAGTTGATCCTCGGGGGGCGAGTTTAGGTCCAGATGCGGGTCCAGTGGGATCCTAGTGTCGAGTCTTTTGTCTTTGGGAGGATGTGCCCCTGTTGCTTTTCTTATTGTATCTAACAATACTTTGATTGTATTTGGGCACTATGTGACTTGTTGTTTGATGAGACTTGGATGTTATATAGATGATGTGATACTACGATGTTTAGATATGATGAATTTTGATGATATTTTGATGCTTAGTTTGATGATAATTGATGGCTATTGATGACATAGTGATACTTTGATGCTTTGACCTTAATGCTTAGATATAGTGATTCTTAGTGACACTGATGTAATTGATGATTTAAGCTTATATTATGGTTAGCAAATTAGTTTAAGTTACTTACATGAATTATTATGGATATTAACATTATGTGATTACCATGCTTTGATGTTAGTCATTATGTATTGGTGATGGGGAATAGTGTTGTATCACTCGCTTGCGAGTGCCCTACGACTCTGCGAATTCCCCATCATGGTGTGATTAGCTATTTTTCTCTATGCACATGTTTGATTGTGTGATTTTTTGCAGGTTGTAGGTTCCAAGCCTTGACTCCGCCTGTACTGACAGGAATTGGCGAGCATAAAACCCAATGGAGTTTGTTGTTTCAGAGGTAGCACCAGTTCCTCCACTTCGAGCCATCATCCTCATCGAGGACGAATCCTTGTGGTCACAACTCTGTCTATAAGGTTAGTTGAGTTGTTTTGTCTCCATTGTTGTCGTTTGTCTTCTATTTTGTATTGTAGTTAAAGGTATATGTTGATATGTGATTCGTTGATGTTTGAAGTGTTGTTGTATGTCTCGTTCCTACTTTACGACTTCTAGGAGTAAGTCAAACCTTAGGGGTGGAGGATGTAATGCCCCTCCATGCTGAGTATCATTGTTGATGATACCTAAGTGTGTGCCTTGTTTAATTACCTTGTTTAGATAGAAAACATCAAATTAAAGTCATGAAGATAATTTAATAGAAGTCTTTTATGATGGATGAATAAATTAAATAAATAATGTTAAAGTGATTGTTAGATTTTAATAAATTAAACTTTATGATAAATTCTTTTATAATTAATGTTATAATAAAATGAAATTTTGAGGTAAGAAAATAGAATAATAAGGTGATTTTTAAATGAAAAAGTATTTGGAAATTAAACATTAGAAAGATTTATTAACAAATTATAGTTGAAATAAATTAAAATGGTAAAATAGGAAATAAATTATTGAATTGGAAAGATGCAATTATTAAACAACTACAAATAGAAAGAAATTGAAGTGGCAATAATTAAGTCAACTTTATTCTAAATTGTGGCATGGTAGCACCCAATGCATGCAGCTACAAAATTTAAGTAATTGGCTTAAAATAAGAAAATAAAGTAGAGAATCTGCTTCGGTTACAGATTTTTGACAATAATGGCCTTTTATGGGCTTTTTTGGGGGAGTATTTGGGGGTTTTCTTTCTTTTGGACTCTTCCCCTGAATATTTTTTTTGGGAAATTTGGGTGGTATTTTCTAAAATATTGAGGAAGCTGGGAATGGCTCAGAATTGAGAAGTCTCAAAGGGATTAGGAGCAAGGAATTTGGAGGAGCTCTATATCATATCTGCAAGCTCCGCTAAGCAAATACACCAGGTTCTAAAATAATCTCCTCATCTTAATGTTGTGATAGAAAACTTTAACGCTACTGTGCTAGATGGAACAAATTATGTGTCTGTATTAAACTATGTTTATCTTCATAAACATCATGTTGTTTTTCACTATATTTCTTTCCCCATAATTGACTGTTAAAATATTTCATAGTTTTGACTCCAGATATTGCTTTTGCACCTATGTCTGCATGTTTCTTGAATGCTCGGTCCCTCCCTAAGCAATTGTAGTTCTTAAGTCTTGAACTCATTCCATTTGACACAGGTCGTTGCCATGATCTGATTGTCTAGCCTTCCTTAGCAACTTGATGAATGTATTAGAGAGTGTCGTTTTCTCTTTAGAATGGGTATCTACAGTATTGGCATAGGTTGATATCAGCCATAGAGAGTGTTGTGAATAGAGGGATCTTGGAAGCAATAACGAAATAAATTGATTTGGTCACTCAGCGATAATTGTAATCACGACATTAAGTTCCCCTCTTCTTAAGGCTCAACTCAGGGGAGATACCCTGTCTATTTGGTTATTGAGATAGGATTCATTCTTTTGTTTCAACCTAAAACATGAGCTCCCTAGAAACGGGGTTTTCCTTCACATTTTTATAGGAAACCATCTCTATGGATGGCATGATAGTTGTCCATCTCCTGTGCCATGCTCACAGCCAATCTTGGAATTGCTTTTCCTCCTCCTCCTCCTCTTCATCTTCAGCATTAATTAGAATTGCATCAGTAGTGTATGTGTTGGAGCTAAACCCAGTTGCATTTTTGGTTCCATTACCCTAACAACCTCCGTGTCAACAAAAGGCAATATATAAACTTGTGATATGAAGGCTCTCAATCCTGTCATGCCGCAACCTCTATCTATCTCCTTAATCTCTGATTGATTCCACCTGAAGGTTGTAATGCTAGGGAATCGATAGCTCTCTCTATTTCATTTGGCTAAATTGTGTTTTGTAGTTGAGTGGTGTCCACCTTTCTTTTGCTTTCTTTTCCGTGTAGAATGTCTCATCCATGCATTGGTATTCAATTTTATAAATTTCAACGAGTTTGTAGTTAGCTGGCATTTGATTTGAATACGTATCGCTGTAATTATTTTTGGTAGTGATTTGAACATAGCAATATGCGATGACACTCACTCCTACGACAACTTTGTACTCCCTTGGTTCTTTACATCCCCTTAGTTGATTTTGTGCCTCTGGAAGTGTTTTGTCTGTTATTGTTGTTGTTCCATGATTGTTTAACATTGTCATGTCAACCATATGTTGTCTTGTACCTTTGTCCTTCTATGGTGTAATATCGGTTATGTTGTTCTACTTGTTCTTGTTTGTCATGTTAGCCTTGTGCATGTTTGTCAGTGATGGTTGGAACCTTTGCTATCTCCTAGCATGGGGGGTGGGCCTTCAGGTTCCATGTGGTTGGGTGGAACATGTTCGATCTCCATTGGGTTCCCTTCTCCTGTGTGTGTCGTGATGACTTCTCTTGATCTGTGGACTTCAGCATTGTACTGGCCCTTAGGATTTGTTATACTTGTATTTGTATTGTACCACATTGATGTATTATGTTTCATGTTTTATGTTCACACCTCACTAGAAATTGGGGAGATAACTTTATTTAGAATGTAAATGTATTGATGTATCTGATGAAGAACACTATTATGTATTGGACTAGAGATAGTTGGCATTGTATTTGTAATTAAATGATTTGAATCAATTTAATTCCATGTAAACATATTATGGTTGTACTTTATTGTTGATTCAAATAAATGGAATATTTTGATGCAATTTTCGTAATGATGTTAGTACTTGATTATTGTAATGTTTCTTAAAGGTTACATTGTTAATTTTTAGATGTGTGAAAATTAATGTTGTCGCAGACCCTAGAGAACTTAGGCTAGAGAACTTAATATTAATGCTAATTGCATACAAGTGAATGTTGACCTTTCAAAAAAAAATTGTTTTGCCTCAGGTTGTTAGTGTGTGTTCTCTAGGGTATGTGGCAGGGCATTACATGGTGAAACATTTTTTGGTCTTCACTTTCACCTTCTTGTCTGAACACCTTATCCAAAGTAACAACTATCTTAAACTCTTCCCATAATAGTTTTGCACATACATTACTATCATAAGGTGGTTTGTCACTTACATGAGGTAGTTGTCCCAAATCCCCCACCAAAATGATTGATCTTCCATCATTTAACTCATGTTTGATTTTTCAGGATAAGCCTAGCATAGTGTTGAATCAATATTTTGTAACAAATTTTGTCCAATAAAACTCATTTCATCAATTAATATGTATTTTATATGTTGATTTTTTTCTTGAAGACTTGTGAGCCTTGTTCCTTCTAATTCAACAAAAATTTCAATTGGTATTCTTAAAGTTGAATGAATTGTTGATGCACCAATGTTAAAGGCCACAACTCCAGTTGGTGCTAGTAATAATAAGGGAGACCATTTTGGCTATGATGCATCATAAAGAGCTTGACGAATTGCATTAATCAAATATGATTTACTTGTTCCAGCTGTTCCTTGAATGATCATGTATAGTGGCATGACATTTCCTGTTGATTATAATGTGACATAATAATATCAAGTGCTTTTTTTTTCTTAGCACCTAATGTTCCATATGATATAGTTGACAACATATCATTAGATATCAGTAAGCCATTTTCTTTCATACTGTTGATAAAATTTATTGCATTATTTGTGTAATCTTCTCCTTGATATTCAACACTCCATGGAGTTTGTCTATCAATATCTATTCTTCCTAACATATCTATTTTTGTTGCATCCATAATCTATCCATGGTGTAATCTTGATATGATCTCCCACTCATGTTCAACTATATTTTGTTCATTTGGTAAATTATCCTCATCTTCATAATCATTGTGATTTTCAATTTCATTTGAAATAATTCTTCATTCTAAATGGCATGGATCATAATTGTGTGAGTCCCAATTTGACATAATTGTATTATCATCAAGTCCAATATCCCTTTGTATATTACAAAATGGCTTGTACAACAATAACTCTGACCAACAAAAATCAACTCACTTTTCTAATTGACGTGTAGGTATGGTGGTAAATCTTGGAAACACTCTTACAATAGTTTTCATAGTCCTTGGTTCCCATTTGTCATCTCTTTTTCTTTTGGGATTATATGTCCAAGATCTAGTTGCATCTATAAGTGTGATACTTTCCATTGCATATGGTCTATCCATGTATCCTTCAATGAAATGTTTTAGATGTCCAAAATCATCTTTTTCTTCATTTTTTAGCACTAGCTTGAACATCTCTCTTGAAACATTTAATGTAACAAATACTGTACTACATTCTACCAATGACAACTCCAATAACATGACATGTTTCTTGTGCTCCAATGTCTCTCTCAATGAGGTTTTCTATTAGAAGTCTCATGTACGCCTTTGATGCCGCTTCATCTGGGTTTTCAATATTTGCAATTCACATTAAGATTTGATGATAAGTTTCTAAACTCTTTTCTGCTTTTGTTGCATACTTTGCAATATAATTTATTACAACATTTCTTGAAAGAACTGGTTGTCAATCTACATTTTCTCTCCATAACTGAAGTATATTATGATTATGTGTGTTTACTCGATCATCATTTCTTGCAGGTTCATATATTTTATCTCCTATGGTTGGATCTTAAAATAATTTTGATCCATCTAGATGTAATGGCCATGGTGCATTGTACCTACAAACAAAGAGTAAATTGTTAGCTTATATAAACATTTTAGTTATTTATTAGTACAAAATATATGAAAGTATAAATATCTTACCTACAAACCATTCTTCCTCTTTTTTTTCAAAGGAAAGCACCCTCTTTACACATTGTATGGTGTTCAACACAATTGAGCAAGTCTTCATAGTCACGTGCCAAGTCTATTTGGCTTAGTTGTGTATTTTGAAGGCATGGATGTGTAACATTTTGTAGGACCTATCATTCATGATATAACATATTTTATTAATTGAAATACAAAATTTTAAGTATCATACATTGTAAAAAGAATACATAGTTGATAATTAATAACATACCTATATGTTTCGTTGATTTCAGTCTCCCTATGGATTCCATGCATGAACAATAAAATCAAAATATTTTTGAATATTTTTTATTTCATCATCATTTCTCCAATTAAGGTTTTCTATGTTAGGTGCTCCATCTAACCATATCAATCCATGTACATGTGGTGATCCTCTATGCTTCCATTCATATCTTGACCAATAATCTCTTACCTTCATTCCCTTTTGTAGTGTTTCCTTGTGAAATATTTTATATTGTAGGTGCATGTGTAATGTGACACAATATGTGGGTAGTCAATAATATTTTTTGTCGCCATTTTTGTGCTTCTTGTGGGTTAGTTGGATGTGTCCCTGGCATTAATGCATGTAAATTTGGCCAATACATATATGTTGCACTCAAAGTAAAGAAAACTGTTGGTGTTCCAATTTGATGCAATAGATCAGTTAATTCAACTTGACATTTTGTCCAATAAGACCTTGTAACCCTTAGCGTTGTACCAAAACGCATCAAACGGTCAGGTAGATGTGAATGAGGGGCATTTTCCATATGTTCTCTTAACTCATTGATTGTGATTGGAATATCTTGCAAGCTCTTTTTGACAAACAGTACTAATGAGTTTTGTGCACGATGTCGCACAATCATATTCATCATATAATATCTAAATCATGGGTGTCTTCCAAAACAATGATCTCTATATCTAAATAAATGCTTAACAAACTCATGCAGATGAACTCTCCTTATTCGTGGTTCTATCCAATCACATCATCCATATGGAAATAGTGTTGGAAAATCCATATCAAGGATTTCTTCAGTAACATACTCATTCACTGGAGATCATCTAATTCCCAACCAATCAATTAGTGATCTAGGATCTACATTAGGGTTATTTACCCATGCATGAATTAGTTCCATCTTTCTTCGAGCATTTGGTGGTTTAGAGGCCATTGATGTAGTGTGATTAATAATGTTTCCTTCATCTATCTCCAATATTGGACACACAAATACATACTCATTTGCATTTGAATCAAACTCCATATAAATAGAATTTAGTTAGTCAAAAATATTTTGATCTGAATTGTGTGTAAGTTCACTAAGTGCATTTTCATCAATTTGAACATCTTTATAGAACCCATCATGTTCTATTTTATATTTAAGTGCTCTATATACCTTCTCTCTATTAACTGTAAAATTATAAGTTGTTCCATGTTGATCCTTTTTTTGAACAATAATGACTGGTAAATATTTTATTTGATGTAGTAAAATTTTAGCTATTTCTCTCACTTCTTGTGGAAAACTTATAGTATGTACTTTATTGGAGATCGTCCAATTCCTGACCAATCAATTAGTGATCTAGGATCTACATTAGGGTTATTTACCCATGCATGAATTAGTTCCATCTCTCTTCGAGCATTTGGTGGTTTAGAGGCCATTGATGTAGTGTGATTAATAATGTTTCCTTCATCTATCTCCAATATTGGACCCACAAATACATACTCATTTGCATTTGAATCAAGCTCCATATAAATAGAATTTAGTTGGTCAAAAATATTTTGATTTGAATTGCGTGTAGTTCACTAAGCGCATTTTCATCAATTTGAAGATCTTTATAGAACCTATCATGAACATTCTATTTTATATTTAAGTGCTCTATATACCTTCTCTCTATTAACTGTAAAATTATAAGTTGTTCCATGTTGATCCTTTTTTTGAACAATAATGACTGGTAAATATTTTATTCGATGTGGTAAAATTTTAGCTATTTCTCTCACTTCTTGTGGAAAACTTATGGTATGTACTTTATATTTGTATTTCCCTCCAATTGCATGTGTTACTTGAAGTATTGGATTGACACGTGCTATCAACATTTCCTCTATGTGTGTTAAATTTGCAAGTTCTAATGGTTGTGGACTAGGATCCATATTGTTTAATGCTGAAAATCAATGTTCATTCCTCTCTTGTCAACATTGATTGCAAATAGGGGCCTCAGGTACCCGTAGAACCTTCATTGCAGGATAACTCTCTTCACAAATATAACACATACTTGGTGTAGAAAGTTTATCTAGTCTATGTCGAAATATCATTTCTAGACTTTTCAAATCAATCTTAGTACTTGTATTATTATTAACTACTTCTTGATCTTTTCTAATATCAACATTTATTACATTTTGAACTCTATCATTTGGTGTTTGTAGCACACGATCTATTGTAATAGAATTCACCCCTTCAGAACTAACCTCAACATTCCCACAAGATTGACGATGTCTTACAACTGATTCACGATTGTGTACTTGTATGTGTTGTCTTTCTATCTCATTCAATTGATTAGAATGCATAGCTCATTGAATTCGTGAATGATGTGTTATCATTCTATCTGCATCTTGTCTCATTTATGCTTCAATCTCTTCTATTGTCATATCTACCCTATGTTTAACGCTTATTTCTCTATCATTTTGGTTTAGACGAATCCTTTCTTCTTGTCTTTGTACATCAGCCATTTGTTCACGTCGTTGTCTCATATAATTATGCTCATATTCTCTCCTTTGCTCTCTTTATTGCTCTTCAATTGTAAAACTCCTTACTTCCTCTCTGTGTGCATTAGCCATTTATTCATGTCATCTCATATAATTTCAAGCATATTCTCATCGATGCTCTCTTTGTTGCTCTTCATTTTGAAAACTTGTCCTTGGACGACGAGGCATCCTACAAATTTTAATAAAAATTATTAAATCTATGAAATTGTTAAGAATTCGTAAAGACACTTAATGATGTAATTTAATGGTTCATAGGTATATAAATAATTTTATCAACCAAATACAATATAAAAGGACATTGTTAAAAAAACATAAATACATATTGCCTTGGCCATTATTATTTTTAAAGTAATGATATATGTTTATTTTCTACACGTACCATATCATAGTAATATTCACTTTTAATTTTAATTTTTTACTCCTCTAACTATTCAACTCTCAAACAACCTTATAAAAAAAATATTTATTTAATAATAAAATTTTTACAAACTTTCATACATAACATTATAAGAAACTCAAATGTAGATTAGAAAATAACTATAAAGTTTGACTAAAATAACAAAATAATACTTCAAACTTTTACAAACTATTTTAAAGAATTTAAAATAAATAAATAAACTACAAATATTTATAACTCAAATTTGATTCTTATATAAGAAAAAGTGTAAATTTATTAAAAACATATGAAATTTGATTCAAAATAAATTATAAATATTTATAACTCTTATATATGAAATTTGATTCTTATATAAGAAAAAGTGTAAATTCATTAAAAAGATTAAAGAAGCTTTATTAAAATTTACTTAATTTTATGAGTTCAGTTTTTAAATTTATCTTAATTTATTGAGTTCACATTATAATTATATGATATGATACCAATTTTATGAGTTCACATTATAAATTTACCTTTTTCACATTGAATTTACCTTAATTTATATTAATGTTGCATACAGAGAATTTACCTTAATTTATCACATTATAAAACTTAACCATATCATATCAAAATTAATAAAAAAACTTTAGTTGTGGGCTCTTAGTTTGTTTAAGTTGACATTTTTTTTAACATGGTCATGCTCCACCTGTACTTGTCATTGTAGGTTATGCCTCTCGGCGTAATAAACATAAACACAACAATAAAAAGTAGTGAATCACTAACAATATAACATAATACTATCAAAATAACTAATTACATAGTTAAAAAATAGTTTAATATATTAATAAAATTAATTTTTTTATATAAATATAAATATTCCAAAATTATTTTATTAAACAATGTTATGAAAACCAATATTAAATGGCATATGGCAAATTTACTGACGGAAAATTCATGACAAATTCACTGCAGGAAAATTCCCAGCCATGACAAATTCGCGGCCAAGTAAAATTCACTGTGGCAGAAAAGTTAAAAAAATCAAAGTTTTCAAAATATATATTAAAATATGTTAATTTTAGTGAATTTTACTTGACGGTGAATTTGTCATAGTGTATGGTGAATTTTCCTAGATAATTTGCCAGGGGTAATTTCCCTAAAACCATATTAAATAGTTACAAATTTAGGAAACATTTTCTCAAAGAGCATTTATTGATTTTAATTTTTATTGATTCTTAATGCAGGACAAATATCGGTGGCAGGCTACATAATACTTGTCACACAGATTTGTAAGTGTCACATGTATTTTATAACTTGTCATTATATTTCTGCAAACTTCTACACGGCAGCACTCTACGTGTCTTTACAAATGCTGGTATAAATAACATGATTATGTAATAAGTTAGTGAGGTGAGTTGCAGAAGATTTTTAATGGAACTTCACACTACTAGAATGTTTTCTCCTCTGATGACCTAATTAAAAACAATAAGGTACTCTCTCTTCTTGCCTTTCCTCCTATTAAGTTTTAGGATACAAAATAATTGGTACAAATACTATTTAATTAGTTATTGAGTTTCAGCTTTCAATTGGTTTGACTTTAGATTGAATAATTTAATACTCGTCTAAAACAACTTGTTTTTTTATTAATTTTTTTTAAAAAAAAAATTATCATTATTCATCGAATAATAAATATTATAAATTAATAAAAATCTTATAATGTTATATTTTAATTTTTCAAATTTTCAACTTATTCTTGAACATAATTTTTTTACTGCAGTTTTCAAGGCAGTTCTTTTGTCACAAAGATTATAATAAAAAAAAATTAATTTAATTTAATTGTGAAAATAAAATTGTATGTGGTTATGACACAAATTATAATTTAATATTTAATATATAATTTAATATATTTTTAGTATATTATATTATTAAATTATCTTTAATTTAATATATTAAGGGTAAGGTCACATGGAGGGGGGCTTCCTAAAAAATTTCAGTGGGTGCTGTAATTTTTTAGGAATATTTTAAAGCTGGTGGTCCCATGAATTCAATTTCCCAATTGAACTTCAGAGTTTAAGCTCCAAATGTTAAGAAGCCAACTAAAATACTTTGATAAAAATTAATAAATAAATAAAAATTCTTTCATTTTTACTTTTTTTTTAAGAATTTAAAATTTTAAGTGATAGAGAAGTGGTAGAACAAATTCCTAAGTTGTAGGGGCAATTTCTAGCCCCATCTCAATTTCACCCATTAAATTTGCAGTCTTAATATCTATAGCATAATTTTTTTTGCTTCATGAGATCACTTGATCCATGAAAATAGAAGCCCAAGCCTCCCATGAGACTATACAATAATATATTAAATTAACACATAATATATTAACTTTAACATCTTATATATTAGATAATAATATTATAATATTATATTTTAACTTTTAAGGTATAAGATTTTTACCAAACTCTTCATAGTAGAGTACATCTTCAATTTTAATATTAGAGGAGAGAAACTTGTTGATAAGAACATTGTAATCTCATGTTAGTATATTTCTTTCCCTCTCTTACCTTTTGGTCTTTTTTTCTCTTGTTGCTCTCAGCTCTTACCCTGATGATGGATCACGGAGTGTGATCCGAAACGTTGATGCAAAAAATTCGCACACAATCAAATCCAGAAATCACTCCAACAACATTATGGATTGTGAAAACTTGATATCACTAATATTTCTTTCATTTTTTATATCTAAGTATTAATATTCTTGTTTTCGTTTTTGATGGTGCAATGCAAAGGCTAGAGAATGTAAAGTTGGAGAATCTAAAGTGGGTTCATCTCAACATAACCTCATTTGATTATGATGATGATATATTACCTTTACTTAACTATATTTTTGCTCTTGCGGGGCATCGATTTGATTTGTATCCCACTATTATTTTCTATGAATAAAAATGTTCAGTGGCTTTATTTTTTTAATAATTTAATATATTTTTAATATATTATATTATTAAATTTTTAATACACATTATGTTAAATATCTCATACATTAAATTAACTTTGTGATGAGAGACAAGATTAGCTTGAGTTTTTTATTTATATTTATAATAAATTTGTTTATTTTTTATTAAAAAAATAGTGTTCAAATAAAATAATTGGTATAGTTAGTTTAAACATAAAAATATAATAATGATGAAGTAGATGACTTTTACTTTTGTTTAAATTTTTTTAATTAGAACAATTAAAATTTGAAATTTTACTATGTCAAATATCATTAAATTTATTTTTAAAATTTTAATAAAATTTTAAAGAAAATTTTAATATATAATAACTAGTAATTAAGAGTTTTAAAAAATATAATAATAATTAATATAAAATTTTAAACAATATATATGAGTTAAGTTCTATATATTATTAATATGTTTTGAATAACTATCAAATTTTTAAAACCAATCTAATTGAAACAAAATTAATCTTTTAATTAAATAAAATATTTACTTTAATATATTTAAGGTATTTTAATTACTTGTTTATTTATCTAGATTAATTTGTGTTTTTTTATATATTTATTTAATTTGAATATATAAACTATAAAGGTGTAAGTAATCTCTTACCATTAGATATTTATAATATTTTTTTCTAGTAGAATCACTTTGACATCTTTTATGGACCTACAAGTTAATATAAAGCATAAGAGAGAAATATGTATAGGACAATAAATTGGAATGTTTTAACCATTTTAGAGATTTTGCAAGTAATTTTAAATTTTAAAAATAGTTTGAACTAGATATTATGCTTCATATTGCACTCATGAAGTATGAAATGGTCATAGGAGAGCGAGGTGTAGTCATGAATTTTAATTGTATGCTTCACATTTAATTCTAAATTCTAATGAAGATCATAACATCTTTGATCTATAGTGGAAAATGCATTTGTCATAACATAATTTTGCATTTACTATAAGAAATGGTTGTCACCACAATCAATACTTTGTTCTTGTTAAAAACTATATACATGATATGCATACATACTTTGTTCTTCTTGTTAAAGACTGTATATGTGAAATGCAAGTGCTTTGTTCTTCTTGTCAAAGACCATATACATGAAATGCAAGTACTTTGTTCTTCTTGTTAAAGGCCACACACATATTTGAAATGGAAGTATTTTTTGGAATTAATTGATTCACCAACCCTAGTAATGAATCAATATGTTGGCCATTTCCAACAATAGAGTAAACAAAGATAGTAGCAAAGGGGGAAAGTTTAGAACCTCATTTGACATACCTTCTTATTTGATAGCTTATCGTAGCACCCCCTCCAAGTTTATAGCCACTAGTCAGGACATTATGGCAAAGATAGCAACAACATATAGATAGTAATTTAGGAAATGGTCAATGGCGCCATGCCTAACCAAATTTGATTAAACAAGTGTTGTTCTCAATTTGTCTGCAAATCAAAAAACAAGGCCATCTTGGTGACATTTGGTAGGAACTTGGCAACATCACGAAATTGTTTTAAACTCAAGCTTTCTTTAATATTTAAGAACTCTTTTGATTAAGTAAAACATCAAATTTGAAACTATTTTAAATAAATTCTTCTACCAAGTTTTCTTTTACCTTTAATATTTTTTTATAGTACATTAGTTTTATTATAAGTTTAAAGAAATATTTAAATAATTTGATATATTTGACAACTTATTTCTTCATTTATAATAACCACAAATAAATTATTTCAAATGAAACTCTTATTACTAATTTATATTTTGAAATATTCAGAAAAAAATCTCTCCAATCCAATTTGATTTAAAATATTTATACAATTGCTCCTTCTTGTTGAGGTATGGGACGTTTGATGAGAAGGAATGTGGAGTTGGGTCTCATTTAGAGTTGGAGGTGGGGGGGTGGTCTGCCTCCATAGTCCCATTTGTAGTTTGTGGACGACACTACTTTGATGGGTATGGCTACAATTAGAGAAGCTTCAAATTTGCACAAGGTGTTGGATGTTTACCTTAGTGCTTCAAGTCAATTGATTAATGAAGATAAGTCCTCCATTTTCTTCTTCAATACTCCAAGACCCATCTAGAGGAGGATTGCTCATATGTTGATATTTCAAATTGGGGCTCTCCCTTTGACCTATCTTGGTATTCGTATCTTTGCTGGTAGACTGCTTAGGGATTCTTGGCAGAATATTCTAGACAAA
Source organism: Sequoia sempervirens (assembly GCA_007258455.2). Classification (NCBI taxonomy): domain Eukaryota; kingdom Viridiplantae; phylum Streptophyta; class Pinopsida; order Cupressales; family Cupressaceae; genus Sequoia; species Sequoia sempervirens. The sequence goes on from VDFB02047230.1 coordinate 559,662,103, forward strand.
TTTTGGGTGAAGGTTAATCATTGGACCCATAGATGGTTGTCTTTTGCAGGTCATTTTTAGTTACTTAAGTTAGTGGCACAAACTCTCCCCATTTATAGATGCATGCTTCAGGTGGCCCCGATGAGTTTTGTTAAGGAATTAGACTCTTTAGCAAGACAATTTTTATGGGTCAGTTGCTTTTCATCCTCTAAATGGAGCCTAGTCAGATGGGATGTTGTTTGTAGCCCGAAGCAGTTTGGTGGTCTTGGTTTAAGGTTGTCGTCTTTGTCAGGGGTGGCGTTGGCTGCTAAACTATATTGGAGGTGGTCTGTGGAGCAAGATCAAATATGGGCTAGGATCTTATCTCATAAGTATTTCCTAGAAATCCCACAGATGGATATTCCTCGATATCCCCTTATGGGGAAAGGTTTAGTGATTTGGAGCACGCTCAAGAAAGGTGTCGCACTCATTAAGGATGGCTTATTTTGGATTTGCAAAAGAGGGTCAAAGGTTCATTTTTGGTCTAATCTTGGGATGTTTTTCTACCCATTGTCTCTTAGTTTCCTAATTTGCTAACTTTGAGCCAGCAGTTCCTTGAGGCTGGGTGGTCAAGGGTGAGTGACTTTAAGTCCCTCTCTTCTTGTGGGTAGTTGGAGGTGGCGAGATGGAAGGTTCTTGATGATTGACCTGATATTGGTATGGAGGAAGAGTGTGTTGAGCTTCACAGTATCCTTGCTCATAGGCGTTGTAGTTCCCTCCAGGATGGGGATGTTCTTGTGTGGTCTCCTAATCCTAAGGTATCTATACTATTGCTACTAGATATCAAGTGCTGTTGTCTCATAGGCTGGATGGGGTGGAGGTTCACTGGTGGAAAAAAGTGTGGAACAAGTTCTCATGGCCAAAGTGTAACTGCTTTGTTTGGAATTTGGCTTGGAATAAGTGTTTGACTTGGGATAATATTCGAAAGCGGGGATTCTAGGGCCCTTCTATCTGTGTTTTGTGTGGGGCTGAAGAGGAGGACTCTTCTCATTTTTTTTGTTTGTTGTCCCTTTGCTCTACAACTTTGGCATTTTTGGTGGGGTGTTTGGAAAAGCCCATGTGTTCATGCTTCCTCCCTGGTTGAGTTTTGGATTAGCTTGGGTAGGACCCCTTCTATGGCCTCTTTCCGACAAGATGTGTAGTATGCTAGGCCTACCTTCATACTTTGGTAGATTTGGTTGGAACGAAATCGTAGAATATTTAGAGGTGAAAATTTGTTGGTTGAGCAAGTTTGGTAGGGAATTATGGGTATGATTAAGGAGACAGTTGAAGCTAAATGTGAAATGATGTTTCCATTGGAGAAAGGGGATGTTGAGATGGTGGATAGACTGGGGATTCAGGGGTTGTCTTTGGCCTCTACTTGTGTCAAGAGAGGCAGGCGTGTGAAAAAGAAAGTTCAAAGCCCATGGGTAGATGGTTGCCCCCTCTGGATGGCATTTTGAAGATCAATACCGATGGTTCTTCAAGAGGCAATCCAGGGCCTATGGGGATCGGCAAGGTTGGTAGGGATTTTTTGGGGTCAATGATCTTCTTCTTTTCTATTCATGAAGGGATGTAGACTATCAACCTTATGGAAGGTTTGGTGATCCTATATGCTTTTGAGCATGACTTTTCTCTGGGATGGCGTAAGGTTATTTGTGAATCTGACTCACAGGTTTTGATTAATTTGCTAAATGAATGAAAGGTGGTTGATATTAGTTGGTAGTTGGCTACGGTGGTGCAGCAGATTCTGCAAATTAGTTCTATGATGGAGATGGTGTTTTTTGTCCACATTATGAAAGAATGGAATAGGGCAGCAGATTGTTTGACTAAGTGGGCTTCTGAGCATATAGATGACTGGAAGATTGAGGAGTGGAAGCAAGTATCCCATGAGCTCCGACAAGACTTGGAGGGGATTCTTGCTAAGGATAGGGATGTGTATAGAGGTGGATGATGTTGTTTCTTGCTTTGTTTGGTTGTTTCATTTTGATTTCTGGGGCCTTGGCCCTTTAAGTTATTTGTAATGCTCTTTTCTGAAGTTTAATAAAGTTTTTACCCTTTTTTTATAAAAAATATATTTATACAATTATTAAGCATTTTATGTTCTAAATAATTTTACTAAACCATAGTTATTCTATTATAAACCCTAATATGTTTGATTTTGATTTTATGTATTTATTTATTTCAAAATAGTTAAACTCCAAATAGACTGTGAGGATAAATAATGAAGAAAATCAAATTCAAGCCCCCTAAAAGGTCCATTTTTATAATAAGGGGAATCTCATTACCATTCTCATTTTTTCCTTTTAACTGAAACTCTTTTAAATGATCTATTGTTGTAATATGTGCTAAGGGAAAGGGGCCCATAGTGGGTAGGGGTCCAATGGTGGGTATAGAAGTAGGCCTGAGTGGGCCCCATAGTAGGTAGGATTAATATCCAATAAACTTACACTTAATATCCAATTGCAAAACACTTTTATCCATAAAGTACACAAACTGACAAATCATGTGATGCCACATCAGCACACCAATAATACATGACTTAGTGACCCACTATCAGTCTCAACTTCTTTTTGGGATTTTTTGGATACCTTGATAAAAAGCATACTGATGTGGCATCATATTTGATGATGTGGCCTTGAAACCAATTTTTATAAGCAGGGAACTTGCCAAATAAGCTATTGTACAAATTTGGGAGTGATTTGAAATTTTTACATAGGACTTTGAGAAGCACAAAGTTAAGGTGGCCCACTGTAGGCCCCTCTCCCTTAATGCCTTCCAATTTGAACCTATGACCTCTTTTCCTAGAGCACCACCTTCAAACCCAAAATTAATATAATATTATTTTATTTTAATATCTTCTTAATTGAGTGTAGTTGATTTTTTCATGTATTTAAGTTTGTAATTGATGTTGGGATGGAAACTGGATAGTTGAATTGAACATGTGGAAACTCTCATGGTAGTGGAGGAAACAACATGAAGGAGACAAAGGAAACAACTAATAGTAATACTCAAATCAAAGAGAAAATATCTGCTCCCAAGCCACCAAAGGGTCACCTAGGCTGCCCTATTGGATAAAAAAAAGAGCCTAATTATACAATAGTCAATTACTAGAAGGATATGAAGGTTAATGTTTTGGAAGTTGCAGCAAGTTATGATGTGTTATAGTGCTTAACTTAGTACTGTAGGAGGCATGGCATAAATGTGGGTTTTTTGGGGGCATGTGGAATTATGAGTTGTGCAGCAAAATATCAACCTAGGAGGCAACTTCAATTCTTGTCTAACCCAACTAAAATAATATCTTTATGTGCATATTATTCTACTTCCAAGTTATGTTCTTTGACTATAATGCTTGGTAACTCTCAGTTTTGAGTTGAGCAAAGATTCATTGGCAGCATATTTTTTGGTAGTTGGCTTCTAACAAGTTCTTTTTTTATGTTATTTTTTCTTGGTTTCAAGACTTCTGGATAAACTATGTGCATTTTTTTACATCGACGTTTTGGATCATACTTCATGATCCATCATCCATGTTATTTTTTCTTTCTATCAATCCATCGTATCATAAGGTTATTTCTAATGGTGAAGATGAAAGTAGCAGTAACATTATCTATACTTCTAATCGAACCCCTAATTCTAAACATCCATATATAATGGCTAAAGAACATGGTTCATATCTTGGTGCATATCTGATGAATACTTCATGTTGACAAATACAACCAATGCTACCCTTCATGAAAATGCTACTCAAATGGCTAGAGGTAAGTGTTGTTACAAGTTAATTACTCTTTAGTTTTGAACTTTTTAGATTATGAGATGCCTTTATAACTTTAAGGGATAATGGCTTAGTGTAAATCTAATCAACATTTACAAGGTTGTTCTGTATGCTACATTTTGTGGTTTTTCACATTCTGAAATTTTAAAAGAATATGCAAGAAAGACTTTATAAAATACATCATGTTTGTAGACTTTATAAACTAAAGGCTATCAGGGTTGCAATATAATGTAAGGTATTGTGGTTGTTTCATATAGAGGAATGTGCCTTGTTGGAAGTCTAAGAAGTAGTTTGTGTCTCAAAAGAACCTAATCAATGATATAATCTTGATGGTTAGAATAATGTATTAAAAAAAATCATTTATTTATTTTTTCTATTTCAAAGAAATCTAACAATAAAAATCTGATAAGAAGGAGGAATTTTTTTCTAGTGTGTCAAGTTATGATATTGATATTATGATTTAACTGTATGATTTTTGAGTCAAACTCATTGACTCATATTTCATGAGTAGTAGTTTGAAGTAACCCATATCTAATGAGAATGAATGGTCCACTTAACACTCATTGCATTTAGGTGATGCACACAAAGATGAAGCATTGGGATTTTCCAAGAGATCACCTATCCCAATACTACTCTGAATCAAGTGTGCTTAACCATGGGGTTTCCCCATAGTCAACCCCACTTAGCTTTCTTTTGTAGGAAACTTCATGGTTAAGTGTGTTTGAGTTGGAATAGTATTATTTTAGGTGATCTCCCAGAAAGTACGGATGTTTTGCCCATGTGTGCATCACCTAGATGAAATGAATGTTAAATGGACCATTCGTTCTCATTAAAATAAGTTCAAATAAATCACTACTCATGAAATGGATATCTTGATATTAATATCATAATATGAATCTGACCTTACTGAACGATGATTTTGATATTGTGATATTCCAAAATCTTGAATGTTAAAAACTGATAAGGAATAAAATGGTCTTCAAATGTACACAATATTCAAAATGTCTATTAAATCAGGCATTTTGGTTCATCTTTGCCATCTATTATGGTTTCGAATTGAAAAACTCATCTCGATATGAAAATCTTCAAGTAGTTGTTCTTGCTATTATCTTAGATATGTTCAGAACTATAAAGAAATGAAGCCCAATAAGAATCTAAACGGTAGTTTTTACCTTTTAAAAAACTAATGATACGTGATTCTATTTAGAATGCTTTTTTTTTTTTCATTTTTAAAATTGTGCAGTTGAACTCTATATGAACCTCAGATCCACATAAGTTCTATAGGAATCAATAAAATAGCCACATACTGCTTGATGTTATCCAACAATTTTAGTTCATTTCAAATTTTTCTGTAGAATTAACGGCCAATCAATTTACAACTTGATCTTCTGCCATTGTAAATCAATGGAACCTCATAGTTTGATGTTTTTCTTTCAAAGTTGTTTCAGCTAGCGATTAACTGTACACTATTTTATTTTCCAATAGTAGTTGTTTAGATACATAAATATAGGTTACCATGTATTACAATGATTCCTTATCCAAAGTTATTTATAGCGAGACAATTTTCAAAGGGACAAATGGTAGAAAGAAAAGAAAATATAGATGTAGGCACAGATATTACTAACTGGTTTTACTTTATGCATTTGGAGAAAGTGCTAAGAAGTCTTTGTTTCCATTGGACCTGTTAATAATTTCTTAGCTTTATACATTTGGTGAAAGCGTTTCAGAGTCTGATTATTTTTACTTTTATTCCATATCACCTGGATAAGGTCATAAAATTTAAACGCAGACTTTGTTTTTGTTTGATATTAAGCAAGCAAAGATTGCAGAGGCAAGGAGATTCAACACAGGGCATCTCAGAAATCTAATTGCAAAACACTTTTTATCCATAAAGTATGAAAAGTGACAAATCATGTGATGCCACATCAGTGCACCAATAAAACATGACTTAGTGCACCACTATTGGTCTCACTTTTTTTTTGGGCCTTTTTGGATACCTCAACAAAAAGCATGCTGATGTGGCATCATATTTGATGATGTGGCCCTAAAACAAAATATAGAAGCACATGTTGCCAAATAAATTGTTGTACAGAATTGGGAGTGATATGAAATTTCCACGTAGGATTTTGAGAAATGCCAAGTTAGGATGCTCCACTATAGGTCCCTCCCCCCTATAGTTGTAAGTTGGTTAATTTATCAATTATATAATTATATATATTTTATTATGAGAAAATGTGTTTGATGGAATTATGAATTAGATAGATTTGAATTTTTAAAAGGTTTACATTTTTGTACAATTATGAAAAAATAAATAAAAAATCTAAAACATGATAGCTAAACAATTAGCTTATAAGAGGCAAAACTGGTACAAAATACTAAATCAGCTGCAACAAAACAGCCAACCAACAACACTAAAAGATGAGAGAGAACCAAAATTAAACAATCCCTAATCCAGATTAGGCTCCCTTACTTTCTAGCAGCAAAGACAATGTGTAAAGATTTGAAACAAATTTCAGAGGGCCTTTCTTCCTTCTATGCAACACAGTCCACCAACCTTTATTGCACTCTTTAGCAAAAACAACAAATATTTTATACTTTTGATATTTGATTATTTGTAATTTTAAATTTAAGATCTTGTTAAAAAAAATTATAATTTTGTATAAATTTATACACTTTTTGTTAATCAAAATTATTATGAACAATGGAAAGAAAAATAAATAAAAAAGATCAAAATGATTAAAAACAATTGAAAACCGGATATATAAAAAAATTTAAAATAGTGAAATAAATTATTTGTATATATAATGTTTATAAATTTTTTTAGTACTTTTTAATATAATCTTGTAAAAAAAAAAATTATTAAAAAATATAATTATTATAAAATTAATTAGTAATAAAAAAATATATCATTTATGATATATTTTGATGATTACATACAACAATTCATTATTATTTTTATTTTATATTCTTTTTTTTTTTGATAAACTAAAATCCATATACTATGATCTTTAACCTTTATAAGTGAGGGAATCCTAAAATAGTATGCTCAAATTTGAGTATTTGAGAACACCTATGATTAAATAGTATTAAAGATATATGTTTTGCTATGTGTATTGTAAAATTTTCCTTCTAAACACTTTAAAATAAAAATATTATAATATTTACATTTTTAATAATAATATTTAAAGATGTTTTGATTATATTGGAAAAACAGGTTTTGAAGGGACCCAAAACCGTTTACATCACATTAGATCAAAATGTTGCTAGAACAGATAAAAACACTAAAGCATAAGCAATAGTCAATAGAGTACCGAAAGCCAAAAAATAGTGACCCAATAGGAGAAAAACAAAAATAGAAAAACCAGTAGAAACACAACAATTATTTCAAGTTTTTCAAGGTGTTGGCCACCTCGATCTCCTGGTTGTAATGCAGATTGACCATGTCTAAAAGTTCTTTCATTTCATCTTCAAAGGACTTCCTAAGATTCCCCCTTGCACAAGTGCACGGTCCTCTAGCCTCATCTTTCACGGTCTTCTTCCCCTTACCCTTAGAGGTTTGGTCATTCTCAAGCATCTTCACAAAATACATCTGATCTTCCCTTAGTTGACTAATCTTGTCAAACAACACCTTCAGGGAATCCACACTATTCTTAATTGAGCAATGACTAACCTGTAGAAATTTTCGGATGTCCCCATTCATTTCCTTTATCCTCCCTTCCATCTTAGCAAGGCGGTTCTCACACTGGGTCTTGAAATCAGCAAAGGAACACTCCAAATCAACTAGTCGTTCAATAAGAAGATCATAAGAAGAAGCCTTCGGCTGGCTCACCATGTTTTCCTTCAAGCCTCTGATCTTGATATTAACCTTGTTAAACTCCTGCAAAACCCATTTAGCAAGCTTAAAGGTGCATGTAGCACCCGACCACACCATATCCAACAATTCAAACATAGAGGTATTATCATCATTCAGATAAGAAAAGTCCTTAGAAAGAGGATTGACCTTTAACGGCTCCAAGCTTCCCAAGGTTAGGATTGGTCCACTAGCCTCCTCACTTACAATTTTCTCAACTGAGGCCTCCTCATTGCCAGGGACCCCATCATCCTCCCCACAGGGAGAGGGTGGACAAGTAGGGGAATCTTCAATAATGACATCTGCCACTTCCTTTACCTGCTCTGAGGTAGCCTTCTTTCCTTACTGCTACCTTTTGAGCCCTACTTCTTTAAGTTTGCAATCCTTCTTGAAGCCCTATGCTAATTCTCCTTAGCCACATTAACCCTAACCTTCGTAGATTGAAGCTTCTCCTTACTGCTAGATGCACCAGATCCCTCCCCATGGATCTCAAAATTTTCCTTGGACTAACGACTATGAGAATCACCAGAACTAATAACCGTGTCTTTCCCATCAGAAGGGGGCCCACATGAATCTGAATTTTGTAAAATTAATTTCTTGACGAGGACCTTCTTTCTTAAAATCTCCTTCTTTCGCTTTTTAGAGGGAGTAGCTATGAGGGAAGAGGACCCCCCACCATGTTATCCTCCTCCACATTCCAGTTAGCATCACCATCAACACTCATTTTTCGTGTTATTAAATGATACAAATATTAATATTTTATTGGTAAGTATAAAAAAATCATGTAGGTTATTATACCTGATATTGATGTCATGTTTTTATTTTAGTGCAAACAATTGTGGAAGCCAATTTAGTTGTTTCTATAATTAAGGAGAATAATAATGTTGGAAGATTCAAAATACTCAACTAAAATATGTTATTCTAAATCAAAGAGTAAATTTTTAGGGTTATTTTGCTTATTTCAAACAATTGACTATAAGAAGTACCCACAAACCCCTTAATAATTAAGTCAAAATTTAAACATAATTATAAAATATCGGCATTTTCATAAGAACCCTTTTAAGAGAATAAAATAGCAATCAAATCTATAAGAGATTCAACAACATTTCAACATGTAAACCACACTCAAAAAAGAAAGAATGAGAGAAATAGAAAAGAAAAAACCACAAGAAGTAGAATAACACAAATATACCTTGGAAAATTCATTTGAGAAAAAATTGACCTCCAAAGCATCAAACCAGTGTATTATTCTACAACAAATAGTCACAATATAGTATTAGTCTCTTGTTTTAAAATGAAGATCAACACCTTCTTTCCTTGGTAAAAAACCAATATAACATAACACTACAAAAACACCTTGGGTGATCCCACAATAGTGGTTTACAATTTTTGGACAAACTGGACACTAAAATAATTTTTTTTAACTAAATCTTCACTTTCTGGCACCTATAGCGGCTAAACCGTGACGAATTTGAAGATGATCCAAACTAGAGTTTCGTGACATTTTTTTTGTAGATTATAAATATATATATTTCAAAAATTTTGGAATTAGATTGCACTTCTTTTTCCATCTCCCTCGAAAACTAGTTTTTTTCATAAAACAACATTTTTAAAAAGTGACACTCACCGTATAACACATAACTTGTTTTCCATGAAGGATAAAATTCTAATTCTTTCGAATTTAGATTTGTAACTCTGATATCTAGTGCTTCCACTTGGTTAGATAGTTTTTTATTGAATATTTTTTCTTTAATCAAGTTTCGAAGTCAAACCAATTATAAATAGACATAGCGTGACTGTATAACGCGTAACTTTTTTGTATGTATCGAAATTCTTTTTTTTTTTTTTGGATCAAGAACTTCAATATCTGGTGCACTCATATTTTTTAAAAAAAAAATCATATTCTACTTTTTTCCACATGTGCAAAACAAAGAACTTGATTTTCGATGAAAAACCTATGTTTAATAAAACTAAAAAAACAAATACATAATAAAACCAAAACATATTAAAATTATAGTCATTGGATAGCTCATTATGAGGACTACCTGATTCCAGTTGGGTTTGTGAATTCTCCTCCATTTTCATCCTCAACCCGAGCTTCGAAACGTAAAAATCTAGACTTTCAAAGTGCTTGAGGGGGAGAATGAGGGCAAAGGGGAGTTTTCTCGAACTAGGGTTCGAGCGAACCCCCTTTCCTTTTGCATTTTGTGTGTTTTTTTTGGGTGGAAAGTGTGGGCCCAATATTTAATGGGTTCGCTCGAACCTACAAGTTCGTTCGAACCCCTCAAACTAATTTTTTTTGCATGGGGTCATTTTTTTCTTGTTTTCCTTCATCAAATTGTAAACCACTATTGTGGCTTCACCCCCTTACATGCATCCTCTATCCCATGTCTCCAATGTATAGAATTAAGGAGGTCCAAAAAACCACCAAAAAACAATACCATGGACTCAAACAAGGTCCCAAAATAGTATGATAGAAATTATCACAACCCTCACATGAGTAGAGCTATCCCAAAAAAGAAAAATAACTCTTATACAAATATTTGTGGCCTCCATTATGCAATTTGGCTTATAATACAACTCCCAAACATTGCCCCATGAAGTAATAATTACATTAGATAGCCAACTAATAATAGAAAATGATCTCATAAGTCCACTATGTAACCCCACATCAACGTTGTTATGTGTCATAATATCTTTTACATTGCTATCTTTGTCATAGATATTTTTACATATCTTTCATGATAATATATACTTTTACAATCATAATACTAAAAATTACACATAGCATAATGGCCAAGGCATAAAGTGGGATGTCTCACTCCATAAGGACACATAAAATAATAAATAATTAAATAATATGAACACTAGGATTTGTAAGTTGTATGACACACCTAATCCCAACATTCTTCTATTTGTCATATTCCTTCAAAAGCAAAAGGGAACACCAAAAAATAATGAACTAATTGTCAAGGGTATAACCATGCTGCACAATTGACTGCTATGTGATCATGATCTCAACATAGCATCTACAATATCAATAAGAAACTAAATCCAAGATTGCACTTGGAATGTCATGTTTTAATCCAAACACATATACCAAATTCCATCTCCTCCAAAATAGGACCTAATTGTTGAACATATGTTGTCATTGATGTTAAAGGATTCTTGTTCTTGATGTCAAAGGTGTTCATTGATGTCAAAGGAGTGATTTCAACAGATTAGTGAGACTTAAATGTAATTGTATTGTTATATAAGACCATTTTGAGAATAATGAAGAAGACTGCCTATAGTATGCTTGCAATATTATGCTTGTACCTATTCATGTTGATAGAAGTAATTTGGAAGTCTGATCTGGAATGTTTGAGGTCAGTTACCGAGGTAGAGATGTTTTTGGAAACACAACATGTTCAAGATTTGTATTTCTTCCTCGATGTGATTTTTAGTCTGCGGTTTGAATGGAGAGTATGTTTGCACATGTTTTATCTTATTCTAGAGTTTTCAAAATTCATGTTCATCAGGCAAAATTTTGGAGTGATAGAAGGGTCACTATGTTGGTTAATCAACCAAATTTTTGTTCCAAAACTATGTGGCAACAACTTGTAGTGTGTAACCTTGAAGATAGTGTGGAAAGGTGAAATAGGTCCAAGTTAAGGTCCTTGAAAGAAGCATACGATATCATATTCTTTTGGCGGCAACAAATTTGATTTAAGATCAACCTGCTACATATTTCACGTAAATTTGAATTCAGGCCTGCCTTAGCCGACTTGGCTAATTACAGATGGTGTTAAGGGATTCTTGGCCGACATGAAATGTTGACAATGTAATGGTATGTGTATAATAACAAATCATCATAGTTTTAGGTATGAATGTGTGAGTGAGAGAGTGAACGAGAAAGTGTAAATTTGGGTGATGTAATGGGAGTTCCATCTCTCAATCATCATGCACCATAATCATAAGATCATAAGCTATGTGGGAGAGTGTCTGAAGGAAGTTTAGATCAAGTGTAAGTTGTGCAAACATCATTGAAGATCCGAAAACCTCATTTATGTAATCTAGTACGATTGGTGTCTTACTTTTTGAGTTGGTGCTCAAATCTTTATATTGGGGATTGGTGTCTCCTGTAGGTTGGTGCCTACAAATAGAGTAGTGGTTTGGTTTCTTTGGTAGGTTGGTGCCTACTTCATGATTGTAATTTATTCATTATTCTAGTGAGGTTGGATTTGGACAGTAGATCCAAGTATCTCTTCTCACTATGGTTTTTTCCCATTCTGTGTTTCCACATATATTTGGTGTTCATTGTGTGAATGTGTGCATCTACGTTTCTTGATTGATAGTAGTTACTTGGATTCATTTTTGGTGATTCATGTTTGGAGAATCCTGTTGAATTAAAAAGAGTTTTAAATCTAGATTTGATATACCGATTCACCCCCCCCCTCTCAGTATATTATGTGCCCTTCAATTGGTATAAGAGCTAAGTTCATTTGAAGAAGCTTAATAGCTTGAGGTAGATTTGGGATGACACACTTAGTGGCTCAAGAAGGATTGTCTTCAAACAAGGAACCACTCTTTGATGGATCCAATTATGCATTTTGGAAAGTAAGGATGGAAGCATACTTGATGGCCCTAGGGTTTGAGGTTTGGCAATTAGTTGTGGATGGATATGAAATCCTTGAAAGTTCCCCAAGAGGTCAAGCCAGAAAGAAGGCTTGTGAGAATAATGCTAAAGTAAGGAATGCTATTTCATGTATCTAAATCTAATTTTGTAAAGATCATGCATTGTAGGACATCGAAGGAAGTGTGGAATAAGTTACACAACATCTATGAAGGTGATGACAAGGTCAAACAAGCAAAGCTTCAAACTCATTGAGGTTAGTTTGAAAGCTTGAAAATGAAGGAAGAAGAAAGCATTACCACATTCCTAATTCAGGTTGATGAGGTTGTCAATTCTATCAGAGGTCTTGGTGAAGAACTGAAAGAATATATATGGAAAAGGTACTCAGATCCTTTCCCAAAATTTTGATGCAAAATTTTTTGTTGTTGAAGAAGCTAAAGATCTAAATACTCTAACTATGGATGAGTTACATGGAATTTCGACTGCCTATGAAATGAGAATTAAGAATGACAATTTTGTAAGGAAAGGGTTGCATTCAAGGTGTCTAAGAAGTAATATGATCTAGATTTAGAAGATGGATCAGATCCAAAGGAAGAAAACTTTTTCAGAAAGTTACAGAGAGGTTATGGAAAGTATAAAGGTAAGTTACCTTTCAAACGTTTTAATTGTGATGAAGTAGGACATTTCATGGCTAAGTGTCCAAATGTATTAATTGTGATGAAGTAGGACATTTCATGGCTAATTGTGGTGAAGTAGGACATTTCATGGAATTTTTTGGGAAGTTAAAGGTATTGAATGTGATTTCAAAATTATTTATATTGAGTACATGAATTTAATATACTTCTAAAATCAATGATTGACATTTAATATTAGACTAAAAAAAATCATATTTACAGATATTGATCACTCAAAAACTTATAATTTTTTAAATAATTATTGGTATTAGAATTTTACATAAAATGGTGACAACAATACATAACAAGCCTCTTGCTATTTGAGTGAGAAAAAAACACGTTTTATGTTGATTGTATTGAGAGCAATGCTCTACAATATGAGAATACTAGAGATGCAAATGTTTCATAATTCGAAATGAATCAATTAGTATCAATGCCTCTTTATGAAGATAGTGATATTGTAGATATCTATGATCCTCCATATTCAGTTGATTATGAACATGTACCTAAACTAGTTATTATAGGTAAATTTTAAATATATTTAAACTAGTTTTGGTAACATATTTATATTCTAGCTAGGTTGAATGATATATTTTTTTATTAATTCACTCTAACATGTATATTCATGTGCTAAAGGAGGTGATTTTTTATGGTTACAAATCTTAACAATACAAAAGGTGTAGAATACTATCTATTAAGATGCATGAGTGGTCTGAATTTTGTGCATAAAATAGGCCTTATTTTGTACAATCTTTTATATGTTTTTTAAACCAAAAAGTCTCTATGTAAGTCAATTGCTACCTTTCCCAAGCTAGTGTTGAGCATTTTATTGAATAACATAGGAAAAATGGTTCTAAGTAGCATGAGAAAGGTGGTGGGTGACAAATACCTACAATTTTTTCTTGGGTTTTACTACTATGAAATTTAAACCCAAAAAATCCTCTCAATCTTACAATTATGCACAACAAAGAGCAATTATGTTTCAAATGATATTAACTAGCTCTACCACAGATATTATCTGTCATTCTTAAGAAATATTAATGTAAAAAAAAAACCTTTAGGGTAACTCAATTTTTGTCTACAATAGTATCACTGAGCTCTACTGCTAGAAAATTAGACAGAGAAATTTCATCCCTAAATAATACACAAGGTAAATTAGTTATTGAACAAACTCTTGAAAACTAGTAAAAATATTACACACAAAAATAATTAACCAAAATACATTCTCACATAAATTTAAACTCTTAGAAATAAATTAATCTTAAAAAATATGCATAGCTTAGGACAATTGTTATCTAATGGGTTGTAAGGGGGTTGAATAACACCCCCTGTCAAAAGGCTATTCATGATCTGGTTGTTGTCCATCTCCGGATATCTTTTGTGTTCAAGAGACTAAACTTTTAGTTGATTTTATGCTTCAGTGTGCTTCTCATATCTGGTATTTTGGTCAGTGTCAGTGCATTGGTTCTCAGGGGAGTTCTGGGGGTTTGGCTCTTTTTTGGGATCCAAGAAAGACTACCCCCTTTTGGTGGATTTCCAGTCATTCTACTATTTCCATGACTGCCTCTTCTTTGGAAACAAGTGAGACCATTCAGGTTACTAATGTTTATGCCCTGATTGATATTTGTGGAAAAATATGACTTTGGGCTCATATAAGGTATGTTAGATCATGTGCTTCATATCTTCCTTAGATCTTAGCTAGTGATTTTAATTTTGTGTTGAGCTTGGAGGAGATAAGAGGTGGGTTGTCTTGGCTTGGGCTTGCTTCTGATCTTTTTCAGGAGAATGTGGATTTGCTAGCTTTAAGTGATGTTAAGCCTTCTAATGGGTTTTTCACTTGGAATAATAGATAGAGTGGAGAGGAAGCGATCTTAGAAAGGTTGGATAGATTTCTTGTTTCTTGTTTTTGGGTGGGAGGTAGATTGGTTACTGGTTCTTAGATTCTTGATTGGAGGGATTATGATCATTGGCCAATTAAACTTTTAGTATCCCATTTTACTACTCCCAAGAATCCTCCTTTTAAGTTTCAGCTTATGTGGATTTAGGAGTCTTCTTTGCATGATATTATGGCCCAGTGGTGGCATGATGGTAGCCCTACTTATGGTACAACTATGTACACCTTTGTTAAGAAACGTCAGTATGTTAAATTTTACCTTAAGAGATGGAATATGATGAGTTTTGGAAATTTTAAGGTTATGAAGAGGAATGCCCAGGCAAGCCTTGATGTGATTACTCACCAAATTCGAGATTTTGGTTTCTCGAATGTTTTGGGTCAGTCATTTGACTCATCGTTGGCTTTCTACTGCTGCAAGAGTGACTCTTTTGAAGTCTGTTATCCAGGCTCTCCCTATTTATAGGGGTTTTGTTCAAGCGGCTCCTTTGTATTTCCTGAGGGAATTTGATGCTCTCTCATGGAAATTTCTTTGGAGTGGTAACTTCTAGTTGGCCAAGTGGAGTCTTGTTAAGTGGGATACAGTGTGCAAGCTGCATAAAGAGGGGGGCCTTGGATTGCATTTTGTTGTTTTGAATGGGAAAGCTCTTACAACCAAGTTATATTGGTGTTGGTGTACTAGTCAACATTAGCTTTGGGCCCGTATTCTTACCCACAAGTATCTTGAGGATGTTAACACTTTTGATGTTCCTCGTTTCCTTTTAGAAGGAAGGGGATCTATGATTTGGAATACCCTTAAATCGGGGGCTTAGTTGGTTAAGAAGGGGCTTTTTTGGATATGTCACTCGGGTTCTCATGCCCTTTTTTGGTGGGATTCTTGGGATGGTCATCCTCCTATTCTTTCTTCTTGTCCTCACCTCCAGTCTCTTTGTGATCATTTTACTATTGCTGGTTGGAACATGGTTGAGCATTATAAGTCTGTTTGGAATATTGGACTGGTTGCTAGCCTTAGATGGAAGCACTCCTCGAATTGGCCGCTAGGAGGGTCAGAGGAGGATAGGCAAGAGTTGGCTCAAATTCTTGCATCACGTGAATGCAATTCCATGGCAGGGCAAGATGTCTTGACTTGGAGTAATAGTGATTTATTTGGTAAGTACTCTATTTCAATAGGTCATGGTGAGTTGGTTAGGCAAGAGTTTGGGGACTTTGAGGTTCCTTGGTGGAAGCAAGTGTGGAGCAAATTTTCTTGGCCCAAGTGCAATTTTTTTATGTGGCTGGTGGTCTAGAACTGGTGTCTTACTTGGGATAACTTGTGCAAAAAAGGGTTCCGGGGTCCCTCGATGTGTGTTTTGTGTTGTCAAAGTGAAGAGAGTGTCTCTCATCTATTCTTCCAATGTTCCTTTTCTAGGAGGCTTTGGCACCTTTGGTGGGCTGTGTGGAACCAAGCTTGCTGGCATGTCTCTTCTTTGGTAGAGTTCTTTGCTCGGTGGGGGAAGGCCCCTATTAAAACTTCTTTTCTTCAAGTTTCTTGGGCACTTGGACCGACTTATATTATTTGGCATATCTAGATAGAGAGGAATCGTAGGATTTTTCAAGATGTGAAGCTTGTTGTCCAACATTTGTGGTAGAATATTCTTCATTCTTTGGGAGAAACTATTGCGGCTACGTGTGACTTGGCTGAGGATGGATCCTAGAGAGGTTGCCTGTTGCACTCGCCTCAATCTTTCTCTTTAGAGGGGGGTTGCTCAGAGTGCTGGTTGGATCATGAGAAACCGATGTCGACATCCTCTTCGAAAGATAAATAGGGAGGGGCATTGGTGTCCTCCTCAGGATGTGTTGAAAATCAACACAAATGGGTCTTCTCATGGAATCTTGGTCATGCTGGTACTGGTGGTGTTGGGCGAACTAGTTCTGGGACTGTTGAGTTTATCTTTTCTGTTTATAAGGGTTGGTATACTAACAATGTGATGGAGGCTCTTGCAATTTTATGCGTTGTGGAGCATGGTTGTGCTCTTGGGTGGAGACAATCATTTGTGAATCTGATTCTCAAGTGGTAGTGACTTTGCTCAAGAGGCAGCAGTTAGAGGATGTCAGTTGGCATTTGGTTGTTATTATAAAACAGATTCTTCATTTGTGTGCTTCCTTGGATTATGTTTCTTTTTGTCATATTCCTCGAGAATGGAATGGGGTTGCAGATTATTTGGCTAAATGGACTTCTGATCACTTGCAAGATTGGAGTATTGTGGAAAGGGGTTAATTACCCCCATATTTCTCACAAAAGTTGGACCAAATAGTTGAGATTGATAAGGTTGTGTAATGCCCTTGCT
Organism: Sequoia sempervirens; assembly: GCA_007258455.2. Lineage (NCBI taxonomy): Eukaryota > Viridiplantae > Streptophyta > Pinopsida > Cupressales > Cupressaceae > Sequoia > Sequoia sempervirens. The sequence continues at coordinate 559,679,229 of VDFB02047230.1, forward strand.
TTGTATTGCTCTTTTTTTATTTGAATAAATTTTAACCCCTCTTTTAGTTTAAGGACAATTGTTATGTAGAATTTTATTACATAGCTCTAATGTAGTAAAACTGCACAACACAGAAACATTCTCTATATAAAAGCTAATTGCCATCTACAACATAAGGGCTAATTGCCATCTTGAATAATATTGTTGAGCTTATCATGGAAAATATCCAGGTTACGATAAACTTCAAAGAAAAAAATTTAAGGCAGACAATAAAAATAATTCTCAAACATGTGCATGCCACATAGATAGCATTGCAAATATCTTAATGTCAGTAGAAGGCAATAACATATTTTCAATATAAACTTATTGAAGAAGACACCCTTGCAAACCAAAGTGATGCTCTGTATCTTGAAAACGATACAGTATAGACCCATAATGTCTACAGTAATACTACCCAATTCTTTTAAGGGGGTTACCGTCATAGAGGTTACACAACAATTTCTAAATTTTGTATGTAAATACATTAACCATCTTATTGAAGAATTTAAAATGTTAGAAAATTTACAGTAAGCTTAAAGTAGGATATTCAGTGAAATATCTTGAATAAACCCTCCATGACTTGAAATCTAGGAAATAATGCACATTGCAGGTCAATTATTACCTACAATTTACTACCGTTCTCT
>VDFB02047230.1:559684438-559721471 GCA_007258455.2 Sequoia sempervirens
TGGTTGGCTTGATTAATGCACAATATTCTTGGTGATCTCCTAATTCTCATTTTTGTTTCTCACAGCTTGCAAGAATTCTATATTCAGTTGCACATTAATCTGTGCATTCTCTTCATTGTGCTTAATCTGTTTAGCAATTCTGTTTCTGCTTTGTTAGGGTTACGTTATATTCTTACTGGCAGCAGTGATATTGGGTGTTTGTTGTTAAAGTACAGGGAATAAGGGCGCCTAGATCAGTTTCAGTTACAGGTTCGTAGTCTGGAGACACCACACTTACCAAAGTTTTTGTTGGAGATTTGGAATGGGAGACTCAAAGTGATACCATGCGCAGGTACTTTGAGCAGTTTGAAGAGATTTTAGAGGCTGTGGTTATAACTGATAAGAACACAGGAAACTGCTCATAACTATTCATTTACCATGCCTACAGGACATGTGTTGACGATTTGACAAGGTCAACAATCCCTTGGAGGCGTAGGAGAACTTCCAGGTTTGAATTTGAGACATGCTTTATGTCGTCAAGGTTCTTTTCTCATGCTAATTTTTTTATTCGACTACAGTCCTCTTCTCATTGAAATGCCACACATTACCGGATTTCTCCTTTTGTCTTTCACTATATTTTTCAGTTTAGATAGATCTCTATCTATTCACTATTGTGACTGTCCCTTTTAGACTGTGGTGGATTCTCTTTTACTCCTCTCAACACTGTCCTTCATCCATCTCTTATGGCTGTCCTGTGACAGTCTTTGTAAATATCCCATGGTCATATAGGTGACTGTATTCATCAACTAACTGTTTCTTTTTCACTGTTTATGCACTATAGATTCACTGTGCTTCTTGAGTCTTCATGTCTGTCCTTATATTATCTTCATGATTGGACTGTGCATTCATGACTCTTTGTGACTGTCCTCATATGGCCACTATGTCATCTCTGTCAACACTCTCATAGCCTCTTTCCTCCACTTGATCATTTGAAACACAACCTTCAGGTGACAGCACTGACACAGTACCTTTTGATAATCATATCTTTGTGGTGGCAGTCATTTTTAGAGTTATATCTACTATCATGAATCTCTTCCAGACCTTATTCCATTCATGGATTTCCATTTGTGATTTGGCATTTGACTCATTGTCATGACTGCCATTGATTGATCATTTGTGTTTGTCTCTTAAGTGTATCCTCCCTTTTGGGCTGCCATGGTAACACTGTCTTTTAGACTCCTTTTGACTATGCACTTCTACTGCCCTCCATAGACTGCCCTATACTTGTCATGAATACACTGCCATTTGAAATACTGTCATATTTCTTTTAACTGCCCTAGGACGGCCATTCCCCATTATAGACTGTCATTCATCTCTTCAATATGACTTTCCTATCACTATACTTCATGATGACTACTCTTTGAAGGACTGCCACTGTTCTGACTAGAACTATATTAGGTCATTATGCTAACTTTGGTACTGTCCACCTATTATCTAAGATACACATGCAAAATTTCATACAACTCAGTCCTCCGTGGCTTGCTCACTGTGGATTGGAAGGAAAACAAGGCATAAAATATTGACATCAATTTTAGTCAAACTGACAACTAAAACTGTCCTCCAACTCTTCACATGCTAGGTTCATTTCATGGGACTGACATATTTGTTTGTGTATTTTCTGCCATATCAGACCTGTCTATGTGTCTTGTCTTGATTCCTTGAAGAATGACCTCCTTCCATGTGCCATATCCATGCTTTTGGGTCTTGCAGCATTTACTCAGCATCATAATGGTCCTCTCATAATAAGTTTGATTGTCATGTGATCCTTGTCTTTTTGACTTGTGAAACCCCCAAATCATAATGGACTATCTCTTATTAATTCTTTAACATCATCACAAGTCCTTCCAACCCTCTCAAAGTTGATGATGTTTAAAACAACATTGTCCATCTGTTTAACCTGTCATTCATTGGACTGTTATCTAGAACTGGTAGAATGCACAGGGTTAGGGAAGGCTTTAACAATGAACAAAGGTTTTAGCAAGGGTCTGTAACATGTCTTCAACATAGCCTTCTATGACTGTCATGACTCCCCTCTGTTCTTGTTATGCATACTATCCCTGTAACTATCATTAATCTATCCTCTTGATAACTAAACTGCCCTATTACAGTCTTCATATCTTGACACTCTACAACTTTCCTACTTGTCATTGCTCACAGTTTTTTGATTCAAATCTCCATATATGACTATCATGAATGATAACTTTTATACATTGTGAGACTATCCTAATGGATTGTAACACTGTCATTAGGTCATTGGATGTGCATGTTAGGGCTGCTCTTACTCATCATTGTTTGGTTTTAATAGATATCACTTGTAGGTTTGTGCTCTTTTCATTCATCACTCTTCATTTCAACACCATTCTTTTGTTAGAATGGAAAGATATATACATGAATAGTGTTAATAAGGGGTACTAATATCAATTAGCCTCAAATAGAAATAGAGAGATCCCTCTAGCTCATTGGATTTCAAACTCAAGTTTACGGCAGAGAATTAGTAAAATTAGTCCCTTCAAGTATGAGTTGAAGAAGCCATCTCATGATGTTTCAAGACTGATATGACACCAAAATTATTTGAAAAAGCATTACTAATTGTGAAGGAACTTGGTATGCATACATTCCAAGACAAATAATCATAATTTCTATTTCAAAATATAACTGAGAAATGGCATAAAGCCAAATTAGAGGTGGAATCCCATTTTCATTCATCACTATATCTTTATAGCAAAATTATGAGAGCTACCTGTCAATACTTCAGAACTACCTTCATCAATTATCCTAGATCAAGGAAGCCCTTATTCTTTCTTTTATGTGACAAATTTAAGTTCCTTTACATGTCATACAATTCTCCTTTTTTAATTGCAAGCTTGAAATATAAGATTCTGCAATTTATTCCAAGAATTCCTAATGAGTTGTACATGAATATAGATTTTCTTCAAGATTAACGTATGTCTAATAGTCTCACAGGTGGTCATGAACACTTTATCTACAGCAACACATACCACTTTTACTATATGTTTTGCAAAAAGGGCAGTAATTCCAAACAGTTACTGAAAACTTAACATTAAGTCAAAGAAGTGCCAATTTTTAGAATGTAGACCCATGAGTGTGATGAGGCAATATTATGGCTCAAGAGATCCCCAAGTGTCTGCAGTTAAACTTTCTCAGTCCTATGGCTGGGATAATGGTTAGAACTTTAGATGCACTTTAAAATCAAGTTGTGTAAATATTCTTCTTATTAGAAAGTTATCTGAATTAGATTTGCAATGCATTTGGTAACACTGAAAATTGTCAGCGTACGATGTAGTTATGACACACAATGTGATTAAAACCTTGATAAATCATCAACTTCTTATAATCTGTCCATCCCCTGACTATTTCTTTCCAATGAATGGTGCTGGATCCTTGATTTGTTAGCATGTTGGTGACATTTGCAATCTCCTTGATCCTTGGACTTCAATTTTTTGGCAATTTGAATAGATTTTTTTTGTATGAAAGTTGTACTAGTGTTCAGTTGACTTAACTATAAGATTGTGACTCACTCACCAATGTAATGTCAGAACATTGATGGATTTCCCAGACTCATGAACCTCCTTATGGACTTAAATAGTTTTCATTACTAGAGGTCTAGGGTTATCTTATAATTTTACATTCAACATTGTGCTTCTACATTTTTTACAACATTTTCCTGGACTTCCATATCAATGCAACTTAAAGCACTTCGAAATTTGACAAACGTCTGTCAAATTTCCACTTTGACTAATTTGACTTAACTTTACACTTATTTTAGTAATTAGGACGGACCTTTTCATATACCAGGATAATTGAGCTTTATTGCAATTTGGCATGATGACGACCTAAATATAGACACTCTACTTAAATATGGATAGGCCTTCATCATAATTGGCACTTTTATATGTAGATATAAAACATGGCTCATAAGCACGGGAATGTACAAGTGCATATTAGGAGAATATATATTGACATCCAACGGCTTCATTGTGATCTATGGAGTGTGGTCTAATTGGTTTTAAACTCAAGCTATAATTATGAATATTGTTATTGTACCACTAGACTTTTTGTTGAACACCTGATTTTGTATGTTTAATGGCTTCAACTCTAACTTTTGTTTTTTTGGTGTTGTAGTGCACACTGATACCAACGTGGTGAGAATGCTTGTTGGAAACAAATGTGATTTGGAGCATATCAGAGAAGTTTCAGTGGAAGATGGCAAGAGCCTTGCTGAAGTAGAGAGGCTTTTTTTCATAGAGACCTCTGCCTTGGATAACACAAAAGTCATGTCCGCCTTCCAGATTGTGGTTAGAGAGGTTTACAACAGTGTGAGTAGGAAAGCGTTGAACTCTGACTCCTTTACATCTGAATTGTCCTTGGACAGGGTTAAAATTATTGATGGAGATGATGCTTCCAAGTAAAAGTATTCATACTGCTGAATATTTTTCTTTTCTTTTTCCATTCCATTTTTTGTTGTTAGGTTTCACTTGTTGTACTTAAGAATCTTGGTTTATAAAAATATCTTTGGTTCTTACACCTCAATTGTTGATGGGGGTTCTGAAGTAGATATATTATTTATTCAGGCAGTCAATTGTATAAGAGTTTTTTTGAGTTTATGAGCAGCCAAATAAGACTTGGTGGAAGTCTATAACTGGGCTTCTTATGATAGTGAGTCAGAGCTGCTCTATAAGCAGAGAACAAAATAATCTTGAATTAATTCAAAGCATTGTATTGTAGTCTTTTTTTTTGTTAATTTGATTTCATGGTAATATAAAACAATGAGCTCATGTGGATGGAACATTGAAGATTTGTGTTTTCTCAGTTTGCAAATCCCCTACTTCTGCATCAATTATCAGTTTAGTAGATGAAGTACTAATAGAAATATGGATATCTAAAGGTTGTGGATTTTGGCTTTACACCTGTCAATTGCATTTGCTTGGATGTTCCTAAAGCGTTTTCAACAAATCAATGTTTTTTTTTTTTGCATATCCTGCAATTATTGTAGTCCAAGAGGACACATCTCTTTTGAGGCATTCTGTCAAAGAGTTCAGGTGCCTTGCCTATGCTTTCACATTTTGCATAAATATTTACCAGGGCAGTTGCAACTATAACATCTGACAAAAATACCCCTTCCGTAATCCTTGATGAATGTCTATACCCTGTTCCAAAGCTCCCATCCTGCCACAAGCAGGCAGGATGCTGGGAAAAGTTGTGGAATTTGGAATTTGGCCTTAAATCCACCAATTGAATTTGCTTGAATGTTTGTAAAGCTTTTTTTGGTAGATTGTTTTAATTTTGCAGTTCCTTTTCTTACAACACTGTCTTGTCTTCCTGCATTATCTTTTGAACAATATCTTTAACGAATTCATTTTTCTGTTTCAATGCATGCATCCATCTATTCACAAGTCTTATATAAATGGGTGGCATGAGTGAAGCTTCAAACCTAAGAATGTCTCCTTCATGGACTGCCCAGTTCAAAGTTTGAGTGCTTGATTTTTACTTTTGCAAATTGCACAATCCTTACATACCACAAAACTAACCAAACAACCTGCAAACAAAAACAAAACTGTTCTTGCACACTTTGGCAGGAACTTCGCTGCTCTGCAGCTCTTGTTGTTTTCCAAAACCATATACATATAATCCTTTAACTATTATAACTTAATAAGAGTTTAACATCGGTTTTACCAAAATTAATAGTTTAATACTCTGTAAAATGAAATTGGTTTAAGCATGAATTCCATATGCCCTCAGTTTTTAAAATATTTACCTTTTAAAGGGCATGTGCTTTATTTTATTAGCATCATCATTGTTTTAAAAAATCATGTCAACAGTAAAATTGACTGATTGTTTTTAAGACTTTGTAGCAAACAGGGGAGCACCCAAGTGAAACAAAAGCCAAGGAATTTGAAGATTATATTTCTCTACGTCATTCTAATCTTTGGCTGATGGCCAAACAGACAATGTCACACTAGTGCATATGCTATCTAGCATCAAACGAACAAGCAATCAACAGATGCTTCCATGTTGTCCAGTACAAGTACAATCAGGCACTACATCTCCATTAGGAATTCAATGCTGCACTTTATAAACAAGATAGATTCATAGTATACTTAGGCTATGTAGCACACCCATATACAAAAATCAAGGATATTGTCCTGAAAACTCAACAAAAGTATAAGCCTCTACAAGATAAACAGAGTATTTTAATTGATTTTAACTCTGCGACAATGCATGGATTCATTTGAATAGAGAGAGGTTCAAGAACTTGAAACATCAAAAACTGGAACCAATCACACACAGTACTCATCCCATTGTCCAGTCTTTGATGTTTAGGTAATACTTTGGCAAGACCTATTTTCTTAAATCGGCATTAATGATGCATTCATGGTCAGCAATCTAAAAATACAAGAGTTGCTACAAACCTGTTCAGGTTGATTGTCTTGCTGATTCCTTTTGAATTCCATTGGAATGGGACATGCAGGCAAATGAGATCTTGACAAATGTTTCAGTGCACACAATCCGTAATTCGTAATCAGAGGTTTGTCTACATGTTGAATTTTGATTTTTTCAAATATATCATTTGAAAGTAGAAAAAAGAAAATAAAGTGAACGACTGGAAAGAAGATTTCAGTATGTTCATGACATGGATTTAAGATCAAAATATAAATCTGAAATATAACATTAATTGAAAGTTTTCCAACTTTAACAACATACATATTTTTGTCAATATCATTGGAGAATGTTCAGGGGTCAACCAATAAAGGAAAATGCTCAATATTAACTCTAGAAATGGAAAATGTATCTATCTATGTTCTTTGTAGTTCTATTAAAACAAAAGCACCTCATTGCAATAGATTTCATAGGGACAAGAAGTAAAACAAAAAACAAAACATAAGATCTAATCTATGTTCCATGGAGTTTCTTGATGTGGAGATGGGGGATGAGGGGATGGGGGGCCTAAGTTTGGGGACGTCAAGGGGACGGCAGTGGGGTGGCGGTGGGGGAACAGTGCTGAAATGCATAGAGTACTTGAAAAATTAGTTATAAAAAGATGTATAATTGTAGAAGCCTAAGGAATAAGTAAAGTTTCAACACATTACAATGATTGATTTTAAAATTAAATTTTGATAGTGAACACTGAAAATCAAAATATAGACATTGGAACTAGAACTAAAAGTTCAAAATTTCATAATCATGATTCATAATTACAATCAACAATGTTCAAAGTTCACACTTCAAAAACAAAATAGTAAATACTAGATAGTAATACTAATGATTCGTGACTCATGAGTCAATGATTAATGGCTTGATGCCTCTAATCATCCCCAAGCTCCATGCCAATCTCCTCATCGTTGGAACTGCTACACCCCACATATTGCGCTTTTCCTCTTGCAAGAATGAAGAAGCTCCTTTTGACTTGCTCTCTACTAAGCTTGCTCCTAACTTCGTAAGTCTCTTTGCAAGTTGCAACTCAAAGCCTCAAACTCAAACTTTCACTTCACTCTTCATCTTCAAGTTCATATTATAGCAATGAATTTGTGAATAAGATTGAGACAATATGTCTCTCTTATAACTTTTTTGAGAGGCCTTGGGGGTTGGGGTTGACTTAGGGTTAGGGTTAACCCTTTGAAGTGACCTTTTTCCTTTTGTTTAAAAAAAAAAATTAAAATAAATGCTACACCATAGGAGTCTTCTACGAGTTTCTTAAGGTGTTGAAGAATGTCCGGGAGTCTCGGGGACGTCCCAAAGTCCCCTTTTGGAGTTTCTCGAGAAGAAACGTTTGGGAGTCTCAGGGACATCTGGAAGTCTTAGGGATGTCCCAAAGTCCCCTTTTGGAGTTTCCTAAGAAGAAACGTCCAGGAAACGTCCCCCTTTTAAGGAAATGTTTGGAAACAACGAAGGAAACTTGGAGATGATGGGGGACATTTCCTAGGCATCCCCACTTCTCGAGGACGTCCTCATCTTGGAAACGCTTGGTTTTTCAAGGGGGACGCATCCTCGTGGAACATTGGATTTAATGTATTGCACTCAATCTTACTTTAAAAAAATAACAAAATAGCAAAAGTTGATTCTACTTGAAAGGCCATAATGCACTAGAGATTGTATAAGCATACAAAATTGGAACATAACAAAATTTATTTTCTACATATACAAATTTTTATTTACTATGTTTTAGATGGTTTGTCAATGTGTAATATACATAACTAATAAAACGGTCATTGTTTAACAATGTTGACAATGGAATTGTTTAAGCCATTGTAAAAATTACATGCATTTAGAATCTACATAACATAAACACTGTGGATGAAATGCCATCTCTATGTTACTCATACGTAATTTCAACAAGTTCTAAAAAACTTTGTTGAAGGAGATATTCATTTAAGCAGCAACCAATGTTGCCTTCTTGCCTATGCAATGTGCAAGTTAGATTGTGACGATAGGAAAGTTGGGTGGCTCTTTTACAATATGTGCAATTGATAAAACCTTTTTCAAAAGACTTGTCAAATAGCATCGAGTGGTGAAATGTATGCAACAAGCTTCATAAGGGGGCAAGTGGACATTATTTTCCTTGAGTGTGCCAAGTGCCTGCAAATGGAAATTACTTATATATTTTGTAGAGTATTGAAATAATGTAGTAGTTATGTCATATAAATATATAATTAGAATTATGATTTTTTGTGTTCTTTCTTAAATGTTGCATCTAGCAACGGTTTGCAAGTGTGTTTTTATGCATTCATCATTGAGCTCCTCCAAAAATGTAGATTGTGTTGTGTGTACGACATTTGTGCCTTTTGAGCCACTTTTAACAACATTTTTGAAAAGAAAGAGGAGCATTTCTATTGTTGAAAATACTTGTTGTAAATATGCACACAATTCTGTGTTGTTGTTCGGGATAACAAACTACAAAAAAAATTGTTAATGCATATAAGAAGTTTGATAAGTAAAGATGACTATGAAAATAAAATATGAATGGTTATATATATACAATAGCCCTGTCTTCTTAGAGATCACCATCTTTGACATGCACTTCAAACTGGTTTTTGTTCAGATGGTAACTTGTATCTATTGCTCCAAAGGAACCAATTGAATAGTTGTATTTTGCTTCTACTAATTGGGAGATAGTGAAGTTTGGAGTTAATCTATGTTGATTGCAAACAGATGGCATGCTTTCAACTATGTTTGTAGTGGTCAAGACAAAGCAACAATCTGTGTCACCTCTTTCATATTGAGTTTTAGACTTGATTAAGAAGTTGGTAATGTGAATGCTTCATCCAATTGACATACGGGGCAAGGATGTATCTATCAATTTGTTGTTAATGTTTACAATTATTGTCATTTACCCATCACAATCTACTAAAAAATCACTAAATGTCTCCATTGAAAAGAAACATAGTATTTGCTCAATTAATCATAGCTTAATGATTGGTTGAGATAGTTATGGTTATCTCTTAAATCAACTATTATAGTAAATGATATTGTCCAATCTCCTCTTGGATTCTTAATTATTTTAGGTTATGATCTTTCTCAATTGGTACACATTAGTTAATGGATGTAATTTATCTAGTTTTAAAAGTCACTCCACATGGTTGACAATTGTTCATACAATGATTGAAGGTAATACTACAATTATCTTATTGCTTAAAGCCCACAATTGGTTGATGATCTAACAATCTCCTCTTATGTTACCCATCATCCTTGATTTTCTTTTTTATGGCAATGTTTGATTTACTAAACTTCCACTATTTTTTTGTGAAATCAAGTTGAAGTTCTTGACTTAGATAGTTAATTTAGCCACAAATCATCAAAATATTAGTTGCTAGAACACCTTGTAGACATGTTTAACCAATCCAAACATATAAAAGATTCTACTATTACCTAAACCTTAATAGCTTCTATCACCCAACCTTTGTGTTTCTAATTTATTGGTCCATTTATAAAAATATTTCTCAAATAATAAAATGTCAAAAAAAAAAGGACAACTATTTTCTCACATTGTAAAATAATATATCATTATGAAGGTGAAATTCAATAACCTTTCCTTCGGTGTCGCTTTCCCATGAGGTTGTTGGTGATGGGTCTCCATTTACTTTGTGATGGCCACTTCGAGGAAAAGCTCAATCCCTTTGAAGTCGTTCCAAGTGTGTTAGGGTTAAAGTCTAAGGTCTAAGCAGAGTAAGAGGAATATAGGTAAGGTAACACTGTTAGTGTTAAATGTTTGAGAGAAAAGTATAGCGTAAGGAAGCATATGGATATGTGATGTTAGGGTTAGGGTTAAAGAAAACCATTGAGGGTGTTAAGGGAGAAAGAGAAACATCCAGATTAGATAGGAGTCCGTGAGAGTCATGAGAATCAGCGAGAAAATCGATGAGGGAATACGCACCTCCAATCTCATCCGTCCAGAGCAGAGATTTGGGTGGAGCTGTCAAGATCAGATTAGAAGATATTTTGTCATCTTCCTAAAGTTCCAAGAAAGTATTTTAAATTGAACACGACATAACACCTAACCTAATGCATGTCTTTTTCTTCATAAAGTAGATTCCACGAAGTTTTAGGGTTTTACCAGTGGTAGATGGCTCTCCAACTGTAAGTCGGAACTAAATTCAAATGTTTGATAAAACTTCTTGGGAACTTTAGTAATAAATGATTCCACTAAAACAATCTAGGTATTTGACCAGGCCACGGATTTGCTTTTGTTTCTTGCATGCGCTGTGCGCTTTGGACCATTCCCCTGGCAAACACCTCATCCCTCATACCCACCTTATCCTTTCATAAGGAATTTCCTCACCTTACCCTTCACTACCTGGCAGATCTGCCAATCTGCCATTTATGCGAAAGATTGATAAGAGAATCATACTGGTCTACTGCAATCTGTATGATCTCAGCTGGGATTGAAAAGAGAATCATACTGGTCTCCTGAAACCTATATGATCTCAGCAGGGTGGCTCAAGGAAGAGGAATCTATGCGCAGAGAGATTCACAACATCAGAGAAGGGTAGATATACCTCATGTAAGTACTAAATACCCTGGGTATTCATTGATCTTACATATCTTGCATTCCTCTTTGTATAGTTATTACTGTTGAATGGCAGCTTTTCCATTTTGATGATAAATGCTTAAGGATAAAGGTGGAATCTTAAAGGCTATGATGAACTGTGTATTGTAGGCATTGGAAAACATGCAGCTGGAAGTAGCAGAGGATTTCAGTAGAGGGTATAAAGTGTAGGCATCATGGGTATGGGCGGCTCTGGTAAAAAGGAATTGTTGTGCATCTAGGAAGGGTTATCTGTGGCATGGTAAACCTTGAAACCCTGTTTTCCAGTGTAGGATATAGATAAGCTCTCAAATTTTGGAGGTTATTTTTATCTGCAAGATTTTAATTAAAAGTTGCAACAAAGTTGAGAAAATAGAAGACATAGAAGATTAAAAGGTTCCGAATAGAACATATTGAGTGTAGGCACCTTGGGTTTGAATGGCTCCTGCAAACTGACAGAGTTCCACAGTCATGAGGATGAGGGAGTATTGGTGGCCTGGTAAGCCTTTGAAATGTGTCTTGGAGTGTGTTTGTAAATTAGTTTTGATCAAATGTTGCAACAATGTTGAGAAAATAGAAGGTTTAGAAGATTTTAGATGAATGGAGATATATACCAAAAAATTTGAGCAAATGGAAAATTGAAACCAGGGAATCAGTAAGAGAACAGATCAACCCTTCAAACCTGCATTCAATCTTTTAAGTTATCCAAACTTCAAGTCATGAAATATTTAGCATGTATGGTTTGGAGTATTTTGTTGAGGAAGATAGTAAGGGCAGTGAGTGGTGTGAATCGGTGACAGATTCTTTGTGGATTTTTTCTCAGATCTAATTCAGTTATACATGTATTTGAGATTGAGCCAGTGGATGTTTGTAGGTATATGGAGACTAGACTCTAAGTGGTCAGACTTAAACAGCATACTCTTTTTTTTACTTGTTTAGATGGCTCATCTGAAATTGTGGTATCCGGACATTAATAGCTGAAATGTATTTGGAGTATTTTGTTGAGGAAGATAGTAATAGCTGGAAGGGCAGTGAGTGGTGTGAATCAGTTACAGATTCTTTGTGAATTTTTTCTCAGATCTGATTCAGTTATACATGTATTTGAGATTGAGTTAATGGGTGTTTGTAGGTATATGGAGACCAGTCTCTAAGTGGTCGGGCTTAAACAACATACTCTTTCTTTTACTTGCTTAGATGGCTCATCTGAAATCACCTTATCTGAAGATTAGACTCTAAGCAGTCAGGCTTAAACAACATACTCATTTTTTGACTTGTTTAAGCGGCTCATTTAAAATCACATTTGCTTCTCCAATAGAACCTGTCTATTAATGTGATTTAAAATAAACCAATTAAACAAATCAAACTTCAAATATTGTTTAAGTCCACAGAAATAAAATAGTAGTGCCAGCAAATCTTTATATAAAGGAATGGATGTTAGTGGTGGGGAGGATAGGATTGTACAGGCATTTCCCAGATTTCACATTGTTTTATGCGATGTTGCTGTTCATCAAAGTTAATTCGGTGGGCCTAATGTGCAGTGATCAAATTTATGGTAAAAAATGGAGGAATAATCGATTTTGTTGGGTCGAGGGCTGATCCATTTATATAAATTGTAGGTCTACTTTTATTAGTTAATAAAGTATAAATTTTTGTTTATTTTTGACTGGTACAAATAAATATAGAACAATTATTGTCGGTATTGAATGAAAATGTGAGTGCCAAAAAGAATTACTATTTCACATGCCATGTAAGATATGAGTGATAAATTGCTTGTTTCAACTATTAAAGTTTATTGAAAATATAATTGTTGTGCAGTAAGTACAAAAATATTAAATATATTAGGATGAAGGTTAAGTTTGATATTAGATGTATTTATGTGTATGTTTACAATATCTATTGTACATGTTTTTACATGTCATATGCATATACATATTAACATATATTTACATGTTTCATATGTATAAACATCAACATGTTTTTACATGTTTTATTAGGATAGACATATCAATATATAGTTAACATATTGAGTATGTTGTAAAATACATTGCAATTTGTTTGTTGAAAATTGTAGTGTACTTTTCAACAATTGATTATGTGAATTATTGATATTTCATTAGTGAATGTATCAACCAATTGTATTGCATGGGCAATGGTACTTCCACCTATAATGACTCACATTTATTTAGAAGTAAATGATATTTTGACATTTTTTTAATCAATGCTACATGAAATGGATGCATGCATGATGACCATTATATTTCATTTGCATAAGTACAAATAGTATGAAGCTTAGCTTATGTCCATATATTAATAGTTGCATTATGTAGAATACAATAACAATGTCCATAAGATAAAGGTGTAATTAATCCATATAATGCTTTAATCAATGACATCTACAAGGTGCATGATGTTGTCCCTCTAGATCTTCAATTGAAACTTTTTACTCCCATTTCATGCAATTTTTTTAAAGATTTGAGGTGGCTTCTTGGTTTTATTAATATAGATAATTTTCTTCCGAAGTTAATCTACAATAAGCTTCTTCCACCAATCCAAATGTAATCAAGGTTAAATTTGAAATAGAGAGTGAATTGGTTTGAATCCAAGTGGTTCAATATGAGTCTCACTGTTTTGAAATCCAAATGTGAAGCTAAAGCCCAATTTCTAGCATGGAAGATTATTCACTATAAAATTTGTGTGGGAGAAGTCTCACCTTTCTTCCAACCCACTCCTTTAGATGTCCTTTTTTGTCACAAGTAAGAAACCATTAAACATGTCTTTTGGATGTGCAATTATACCCAAGAAATTTGCTAACAAGTTTGGCCTTTATCCTTGCTATATTCAATAGAAAACTAAGATGGAATCAACACTGTTAGGGTTGCATTTGTCACAAAATATGGTTTCAAAATATTTTCAACAATATATCCTATTGTATATTTGGAAGTTTTGATGTAAAGTTGTTTTCTCTAATGCCTTCTTGCTTATGGAAGTAATTATGCATGGTTTATCCTTCAACATTATTTTGCAGTAGTCCACTTGTTAGAGCCTTGAAAGAAAAGCTTAGTTGCAATTTAAAGCTCAAGACACAAATAGCTCAAGTGCAGTCCCAATTGACAACTATTGCTAAGAATCACCATAGATCTCTTCTCGTATCTATGGAAATTGTTATCGAGGAGCAAGTTCTTTATACTCTTGGAGAAAAGTGATATCTATTGTAGTGTAATTCGCAAGCTACAACTTTATTGTCACTTGTATTTGTTTCATATTGACTTGCTTTATTGTTGAATTCTTTCCTTTGTGGCTTCTTTCAAGATTTTTGTCTTGAAAGTGCCTTCTTCTACCTATGTACATTCTTTTTATTATTAATATATGCATTTTTCCAATAAAAAAGGTTTTATTATATTATGAGTAAGAAAGTTAGTACATAAAATCATGAAACAATGTGAAAATGATAATATTTTTAAGTAATTTTTTTATTTTTAAATACATGTCACATTCTAAAGTTTTACCCATCCTACCAGTGTAATTTTTTACTATTCAAAATTGTCAATAATGTCATATACTTGCAAAAATCATTACACTTTGTTGAAGAACCATTAATAGAAAAATATCATCTTAGAAACAAATATTCTACTTACATGTCATAGAGTAGGAAATATTACTTCGGATGATCCAAAGAATTTCATAACAATATAATATAATGAATGTAGTACACAAATATATATAGTATATATATATATTTAAGCCAAAACTTTATGATGTTTTAACTCAAATGTTTCTTCTACTACACATCCTTCATAGGTTTTTAAGTACTTTTGCTAGTGGAATATTAAATACCAATTAGTTTTAGGAATATATATATATATACTGAAGAAAATCTGCTTGAAAGATGACGAGGTGCTTGACAAAGATATTTCAGTGGAAGAAATTGGTAAACACCATTCACTCAAATATATATATATATATATATATATATATATATATATATATACCAAATAAAATCTGCTTGAAAGATGCCCAGGTGCTTGACAAAGATATTTCAGTGGAAGAAATTGGTTAACACCATTCACTCACTCAACAATGGTGAATCCCCTGGTATAAATGGTCTCACTACTAAATTTTATAAAGTTCATCAACTAGATTGGGGTAGAATTGCTAGATGGTTGTAAGGAAGCCTTTCTAAACAACTCCTTGGGTAAAAATATAAACAAAGGCATCATCAAATTGATTCCCAAGGATGGTGATAAAAACCTTATTAGGAATTCGAGGCCAATTACTTTATTGAATGTTTCTTATAATATTTTGGCCAAGACTCCTGCTATAAGGTTGTCAGGTATCCTGAGAAAAGTGGTCCTTGTCACTCAAACCAGGTTCATTGAAGGCAGATATATCTTGGAAAACCTAATTACCAACTGAGAGGGTAATGCATTGTGCCAAGTATTATGATCAGGATGTTGCTATAATTTTGTTGGACTTTGAAAAAGCTTGTGATACAATTGAGTGGTCATTTGTGATTTAAATGTTAATTGCTTTTGGTTTTCCCCCTAATTTTTGTAGATGGATTAATATCTTGTTTAATGGTTCTTCCACTCAAATTGATGTCAATGGGGAGCTCATTGAACCTATCTTATCGTAGAGGTTTATTAGACAGGGTTGTCCTATTGCCTTGACCCTCTTTGTGATTATTGTCAATGCCATGCATTATGTTCTAAGAACCAATCTTGTTAGTCCTCTTGTTTATAGTATTTGACTACCTAATGATGAACAATTGTTAAATGCTCAGTTTGTGGATGATGTTGCCTTGTTTGTTGAATTTTTTGAGAACAAATTTGTTAGTGTAATGAAGATGCTAGATATTTTTTGTGTTGCTTCAAGAGCAAAAATCTCTAGTAGTAAATCTACCATCCTCAGTTGGAGCCATGAGCCTCCTAATTAGATTGTGGATAAGAATTGGCAATGGGTTGGTCCTAATAAAGTGGTTAGGTATTTTGGTATTCCCTTTGCTATTTCTCCATCACTGAAAGACATGTGGGAATGGTTGTAGGACATTTGCAAGATCGTAATGGGCCAAAAAGTGGCAATAGGAAAAAAAATCCGTTTATACTTGGTCAAAATCGCAAAATGCAAATTTGACTTTTTGTATGAGTCAAATAAAATTTGATTTGGTTTGGTAATACCAAACCAAAATGGACATCCATTTGAAACGAATATCCATTAATAATGGATATTGATTAGTAATGAATATCCATTAATAACGAATATCTGTTTCCCACAAGTATTTTTGTCAATTTTATGTTTATTGAAAAGAAAAACATATATCCATTTCCTACAAGTATTTTCATCATTTTTACGTTTTCAAAGCAAAACAAATATTCGTTTCTTACAAGTATTTTCATCAATTTTATGTTTCACACTTTAGTAAAATGGGCATAACTTTTGTGTTACTTATCAAAATTTTGATTTTTTATAGGTGTTGGAAAGGTGATTCAAATATCTACACAATGGATAAAGATAATTTTAATATATTATTCACCAAAAATTAATATAATCATTTGAATTTCCTCCTTAATTTTTAAAATTTTAAATGCTCATAACTCTTGCATATAAAGTCCTTTTTTCGTGCTTTTTTATAATAATCATCCTAAAAGACTTGAAACATTAAAGAAGTAATAAATAATGAAATATTTAGATTTTTATATTAAGGAGAGTAAAAAAAATGCATAAATTATCATAGAAGGCCTCCTTGTTGTCTTTGATCCTATGCACACCTTTGCCCAAGTTGAACTAGGAGAACATGTCTCTCTCTCTCTCTTAGTCTTCCTCTCTCCCTCTATCTATTTAGCTATCACTCCATCTCTCCTTCTCTCCTTCTCTCTCCCTCTCTACCTATCCCTCCCCCTTTCCCTTGCTCTACCTCTATCTATATCTCTCCTCTCTCTCTCCCTCTCTACCTAGCTCTATCCCTTTCTCTTCCCCTCTATCTTTCCCAAGTTATATATATTTACATATATCTCCCTCTTTCTATCTCTATCTCTCCATTTCTTCCTCTATTTGTATCACTCCCTATTTCTATATCTCTCTACTTCGCTCTCTATTTATTTTTCTATCTCTCGCTCCCTCCCTCTATCTATTTATATAATCTCTCTATCAAGTTATTTACATATCACTCTCACTCATATACACACGCTCCCTATTTTTCCCTCCATATCTATATCTCTCTATCTATCCTACTCTCTCTCTCTCTCTCTCTCCCCCCTCTATCTATATCTCCATATCTCTCTTTATCTCTATCTCTATCTCATTATCTCTACCTTTCTTTTTTATTCATTCTCTCTCTATCCCTTCCCATCCATATCTTTCTCTACCTCTATCTACCTATCTCTCTATCTCTCTATATCTTCCTCTATCATTATCTCTCCCTCTCCCTCTATATATTGATCTATCTCTCTCCCTCTTCTTCTCTCTCTACCTCTCCTTTTCTCTACCTCTTTCTCTCTATCCACCCCCTCTCTATCCCCCACTCTCCCTCTTTCCTCTATCTCCCCCTCTCTATCTCTCTATCTCCCTTCTTTTGTCCACCTCTTTATCTCTATTTCTCTCTGTAGTGTCCCTCTGTCTCGGCCGCCTTTGAATTTTGAGTAGTTTATTGGTTTTGTTGAAAACAGTTTTACCTTTAATATATATATGCACATATGCTATAGTGGAGTAAAAAATGAATTGATCTATGGCAAATAAATGTTTTATATTGTGATAATTATTTGATTATATTAAATAATGGAATTAGGAATATGTTTTAAATAGTTTTTCTTTGATCATTTTATAAAATTTCTCAAGGAGTATATCCATATATATATTTAAGTAGCAATGCTCTAACTATTAACAATTTACCATTACATATTATCTATTCTACTATTTTGCTATTACACTTGGAAGTGTAATCATCTTCTTCATTATTGCGTGTTATTACCGCTTGAAAAAATTAGCTAATATTCAAGTAATGAGAGACATATATTTGATTAGTTAAAATTTGTTGAAATTTCCTAAGCAAAATTTACTTAGAAGCCTTAACATGATTTAGGTAAAAGCATGTCCTTTTCATGGGAGGAAAGAGAATTTATTTTTAAGAATAAAACAATTTAAAATAAGAAAATTTTGGACATTATTCTAATATTACTATTATTCTTAGAGGAAACTTTAATCTTTTATTTATTTATTTATTTTAAATAGACCCCACTAAAGTAAATAGATTTAATCTACATGATTTGATATAAAAATAAAATAAAATAAAATATAAATAATATAATAAAACAAATATTAAGTTTTTCCTTCACCAAAATAGTTTATACACCTGTCTTTTGGACGGAACCTGACTTTACACTTGTCAATTCCTAGTGTTTGAAAGCTTCTCAAGCTTTTATTTCCCTTACATATGTCCTTTGCATGGCTGGAGCATTTTACTCTCTTCACACCTGTCAATTGCATTTCTTTTTGACTTGAAAGTTTCTAAAGCATTTTTAATTTTGGGGGGAATAAGCGGGAGAGTCTGTGGAGGTTCTGACGAAGAAAAAAAAGCGGAAAATCTTCCTGAGGTTCCTTGATTCAAGCCAGAAGAAGAAAGGTAAGTAATAATACCTCTACTCGTTTTTATGGCTGGTCTGATAACTAGAGAGCTTAAATCTCATGTATTTTTCTGCCATGAGTAATAATTTTATTTCAAACTTAAACTCCATATGCAAATAGCCAATTTAATTCTTGTTCCAGCAACTACAATTCTAATTTTTGCTCATTCTTGTTTGTGTTTTCTCTGGCATTAGTTTTTCACCAGTCCTTTCCATTACCCTCATTTGTATGTGGAAGTATTGTTGCGTTAGTTTTCTGTTTAATTTGATTGCTCTAACTCTATCTTTCATTTGATCAGTTGTGTCGGTAGGTAGAAATTATTTACAACTTATATAAGTGGAATTTGCAGCTCCATGTTATTAACAATATAAGGGAATATTTATTGATATATATCAACGATTTCTGCTGTAAAAAAATTAAAAGAAAGAAAGAAAAGAGAAGTATATTTTTTTATTTGTTGTTTCAAGTCCATTGTATTTTATTGGCATTTGCTGGGTTTTATGAATTTTGGCGTGCTGCAGTCTGGAAATAAGGTTTCCAGTTATGGTTTTAGAGTATGTTTATTAAAATCAAAATTACCACCAAGTTTCTAATAATGTGCACATTTAGATTTTGATATTACGACATCCTTTATCCCACATAATTAAGTGTATATATATATAACAGCTTTGAGTAATTTTCTTGAATTCGGAAAATACCCTGCCGCCTTATCTGCCAAACCAATTTCTCCAACTGATTTTAACCTATTTTTGAATGGCTCTTTCATTCTTTTTTAATCGTTATCTATAGAGCACTGCATTTTGGCATATTGAAATTTGTAAGTGAAATTATTTTTTAAAGTGTTGTATTCAGCCTACTAAGGATTCGATGCCATACATGTATGAATCCTATTTATTTTGCTATTACATTGAAGATTATTTAGTTTTCATCCTAAGACTTAGTATAGGGTTTCTTTAATTCTAAGGAAACTAGAATGAAATCGAATATCATTGGAACACCAAGGCATGACAATTAGAGTTTCCAAGTTAAGAATAGTTGTTGATTTTCATTAAGTCCTATATATATGCATATTTTGTAATAATGGTTACTAGTTGGTTAAATATAATTTACTTGGATATAAATCAAAATAAATATATATCTTATTATACTTATTTTAATAATTTGAGTTAATAGGATCTTGTAGTTGAATTTTTTAAACACTCGTATAATATTGTGGGTTATAGTACGTTCTATGGATTTTGTTAACTTAAATAGTATGAGTAGAATTAAAGTGTTTGTATAATTGATTTAACCACTTGGAATAAGTAAATCAATCGTTGTGAATATTGAGTGGCTTAATGTCTATATGAGTTAGTTTATTTATTAAAATGTATTTTATTAAGGGTGTGAAAATATGTGTTAAAACATTTACGGAATATGAATATATAACTTCTTTAGTTATTTAAAAAGAGTTCTTAATGAAGGAACAAGTAAATGTCATAATCAAGAAACTTAGGAATCAAATAAGTAAATATTGATGATTAAAAGATGTAATTAAGTAGAGTGAATTAAAGTTTATATAATAGAATTTTAAATTTATAAGTAATATTTAATTATATTATTATGAAAGAAAGGTATTTCATAGATTAAAATTAAAGAGTTAACTATGACGGATTTATAAAATAAATGCAATGGAATATATATGAAAAATTATTTGATTTAATAGATAAATGAGTTGGGAGATGGAATAGGGGAAATTGATTAATTAGTTTTAGGAGATTGATTTCAATATTTAGAAGCTAATAATATAAATAGGATGATATTGGTTGAGGTGATATTTAATTAAAGGATCTTGATTTGAAATCTTGCCGTGTAGTTAGTCATCATGTATTAAGGATGATGAAGTATAGAATCCTCACATTTATTAGTTTAAGAGGAAATATATGCACTCTTAGAATATTATTAATTATTGTATCTAATTTAAAATGGAAAGGTAGGTTAAAAATATTAACTTGAGATTTCTTTTAATATAATGGAAATTAAAATATGAAGTATATATTTACTTCTTCTTATATGTTCTCTTATTTGGTGTTTTAATTTTATAGTATTAATTTTGTGATTTCTTTTAATTCTTTTATATTTCTTTTAGTTTAAGAATTAAATAAACATTATTTTAATATCTAATTCCTCACATCTTATAGAATTATCCTAGGAACAATGATTCTCTTATTTGTATATTCTAGAAACCATGGGTAAATTAGGAACAATGATGCCCTAGGCAATATATTAACAAAATCTTAATGTTGTGTTGTCAAAACCATACCATTATTGATTATGTTAGTTTATTCCTTGGATTATAATGTATTACTGTGGTGGACATATATATCATCTTTCTATTGTTGTTAGCACTTTAAATGATCCTTGAAATGGTTTCATACATTAAGGTAACATTTCATAATTTCATTAAGTTACAGAGTTCAAGTGTTATTTGTTTGAGTTATACATGATTGTTGATAATGATTTGATATCTGTTGAAAGTTTATTTATATTGATGAAATGGGTATATTTTATAGTTTTATCCTTAATTTTATAATCAATAATTTTGATGATTGATTTGATTTGGAATTTAAGGTTGATACATATTTTGGCGATTGTTTTGTATGGAGATGTTTATATTATCATTAATTTAGTTGAAGGTCTCGTTATGATATTGCCTCTTTTATTCCTCTCTTGTCATTTAGTGATTGTGGAAGTTATATAGTCATTTTGTGGGTCCCTTGATGTGAGTCTTCATGTTTGTGTTAATTCTAATCGAGGGGACTTTATGAGTGACTTTCTTGTAGTCATATTTCGTGTTGGTTGGGAACCCGAGGTGTTTGAAGTACCCTCAGTGGGAGTTTGTGGATTTTTAGTATTTTTAGGCTTTAGAGGCAATGGAGAAACTTGAATTTTATTGATTTTCCATGGTTGGACCTTTGTGATTCATTGATCTTATTTTTGATTTTTTTGAGTTTTGTGGGTGGTACCTCCTTTTTTCTTGTTTCAATGATATGGAATGGGTTTGCGAGATGGTTCTTGCCTCACATGTTGTGTGATATGTACTCCTTATTTTTATATGAGATGAGGTACACCCCTTGTGTGTTTTGGTTGGGTACCCATAGGGAGTGGCTCTTCATGGGGGTCTGGTGCATAAAGGGGCTGTTAGGGTAACCCATGGAAGAGTTTCCTAAATAAGTGATAATATAATTAATGAACTAGTAGGTTTGGGTAGATAAACACTAAACAAGATTAATTATGAGCCTCACCCATACCGTTAGTGCTTTCACGGGCTAAGGATGGGATGAGAAGACCTAGTTGGTAAGATCACTGCCTTGTCCTCACGAAAGGTAAGTGGTCCCGCATGAGTCACCCTATGGAGCGGTCGCCTTGAGATAGGCAGCCTGGATAACCATAGATGGAGGCGGTGCCTTGTGATAGGTTGCTTGGCTAATCCATGCAAGGCCATGCAATGACACTCTCCTACAGTACCCATTTATTTTCCTTGTTTGGTTTCCTTTGGAAGTGTTGTTGAATTGTTGATGTTGTTGAGGCTATTGGTTCTTGGTGTTTGTTGTTGAAGCCTCCAAGTTCTATCCTTTAGTGTTGCACACATGCCTCACGACAACTTGATTGATGTTAATGAAAGGTGCCTTGATACTTATTGTTGGTTGATATTGCGATTTCATTTGAAGGCTTTGGGTCCTATTGTTGTTAGCACCTCTTTTGGTTATTTAGTGTTGATCTATAATATTGGAATTTGGTTTTGTTGGACTTTCCATTACTTTGTCTTAGTTAAATGTGTTGATGATGTGAGATGTAGTCTTGTGTTGTTGTTGCTCTTGTCGTGGAGCCTCATTTGCCATTGTTCACCTAACTATTTTGGGTGTGGGTCCCTCTTGTCATCTCCTAGCATAGGGGGGTGGGTCTTCGGACCCATGCGGTTGGGTGGAATGTGCTATACACCCCATTGGGTTCCCAGGTTGTGTTCGTGTTGTGGAAGCGGATACAAAGTTTCCAGAGCTTCACTTGGTTGAAAACTACTCTTCACTTTGTACCTTATTCTTCTTTGGTGTATCATTTTGTATTTGACGTATCTTTTCCTCTGCATGATAGGATGTATATGTACTCTAGAAGTGATTTAATGTACTCCTGAAGTGATGTAATGTACTCCTGAAATGACTGTAATGTATTATTGTGTCCATGATGTATTGTATTTGTGGAAATATGCTCCACCATTGTAATTTTGAACTATGAATTGAAATGTACTAGAATGATGTATGTATCCTTTATATTTCCTTTGATCATGGATGGTTATATGTTATCTTTATGTAATCTTGATTCGTTCGTCATCATCATGGTTTTAGTTTTAGGATTTCATGATGTTGTCTCGTTTACCCCAGAGGACGTAATGGTCTTTGTAATTGTATATAATTTCCTTATATGTAATATATGTTCATGTTCATTTGATGTATCATTCGACTTTCAAAAAAAAATTTTACGGTAATTTATTGTTTTTGTTGTTCTTTGGGGTTTGCATGGCGGGGTGTCACACTCTCCCTATCACTTTATCTCACCATTTGTACCTCTCTATATCTCTCTCTCTCCATCTTCCTATATATCTCTCTATCCCTTCCTCTCCATCTCTCCCTCTCTATTCCTAACTCCCTATCTTTCTATATCTTTATCTCCTTTTACCTCTCTTTATCTATATATATTCTCTCCATCTCCCTTTATCTTCCTCTTTTCCTTTCTATAGAGAGAGATAGAGTGAGTGGAGATAGAGAGAAGTAGAGAGGGAAAATCAGAGAGGTAGAGAGGAGAGAGAGAAGAAAGATATAGAGAGATATCTAAATGGAGAGGAGGGAAAGAGGGAGGGATGAAGGGAGAGATAGAGAGAGAGGTAAGGTGGGAGGGATAGAGGGGGAGGTAAGTAGAGAGAGGGAGGGTGAGGGTATATAGATAGAAGTATGGAGAGAAGGGGAGAGAGAGGTAAGGTGGGAGGGATAGAGTGAGAGGTAGGTAGAGAGAGAGGGTCAGTGGAGATAGAGAAAAGTAAAGAGGGAGAGGGAGAGGGAGAGAGGGAGAGAGAGAGGGAAGAAGATGTAGGTAATGAGAGAGGTAGGGTGGGAGAGATAGAGGGTGAGTGGAGATAAAGAGAAGTAGAGAGGGAAGGTGAGAGAGAGGTAAAGAGGAGAGAGAGGTTGAAGAGAGATATCTAAAGGGAGATAGAGAGGGGGAATGAGGGAGGGATGGAGTGAGAGGTAGATAGAGAAAAATAGAGAGGGAGGGAGGTGTTGGTACAAAACTAACATGTTTATCGTTTTGCCTAAATTGGTGATATTATTGTATTTTATAGTTTAATTTTACCTTTTATGTCAATCTGAAATGTAAACTTATGAAAGACGTAGTGGAAATTCACTCAAGGGCTAAGGGAAATAAGCTAAGTATTGAATGAATGCACTATATGAAAATAATTCGTTTTATAATACTTTCAAACCTATTACAAATTAAAATACTTTTGCACTACAAGAATTATAATGACACAACTGGCAACAAAAATTGTTACTTTCAAGCAACAAGAGTTGTGTAAATTGTTTTCAACTACGAAAAACACAATCATTAATTCTGAACACTTAAATTACTTTTAAAATCTAGTCATACCAAATCTATATCACACTTAATAAATCATTAAAATCATTCATACACACAAAAATCATACCTTGCATAAAACAATAAAAAAATATGTTCAATCAATGGCTAAGGAGTGAGGCCTACTTCCTACTCAGCTAATTGAAGGAAGTAATTTAGAAAATTTCCAAAATCAACTTAAATGACAATATTCCTTTGATATTTATATCGATTTCATATTAATTTTACTTGAAAAACTCTATGCCACATGAGATAGGTTATATAGCTTTTAAATACGAACATAATATCCTAATATATGTTTATAGTTTATAGTGTGATGGCTAAAATACATTAATCAGATTAAGAAAGAGTTGAATGGCTTGAGATCACTCTTTCTTAAGACACTAAACCAATTTACTCAACAATATACTAAATATACTACTTATGTTTGATTGAAAATTGAAACAAGATCACAACAATCTTCACAAGGGATCTTGAACATTCCTTCCCATGGCTATAGGAGATCTATTTTCACACATAGCTGTTGATATTAGTACTCATAAATATTTACCTTATAAGGTATATTTTATACTTTAACCCATATTAATCATGATTATGTGCACCAAGATGGGGGACCCAAAAGTGGCCACTCCACTTTTTGGTTGCAAAATAGAGAAAACACGAATGTGTTATAATGAGATATGCTCGCATTATAGGTTGATAGTGATTGAGCCTAGGCTCGGTCATTACCAAGCCAAAACGTGAGTGTATTATAATGTGCTCATGTTATGGTTTGGCTTCAAAAGATGCGAGTGCGTTATAAGGTGTTCATGTTTTGTGTTGCATTTAATTTTTTCTCTTTGTCTTTCTCTTTCACATTTACTTTCTTATACTTTAAGTTATATTTCATGTATATAGTTTCAAGATGTTTGAGAGTGGTTTTGGATCTCTAGGAGTTACAATGCAAATTCTAGTTTTTTTGATCTTATAATTTTTTAGACAGTCAAATTTCAATTATTAGCAAGTTGCATCATCCTTATCTCTCTCTCACTTGTTGTTTATCCCTTATGCTCTAGACCTCACTCTCTCACTATCTTCATCCCTTTATCTGAATCTCTCTCCCTTGAGCTCAAGATCTACTTCTCCACCTATTCATCCTTCTCTCTCTCTCTCTAATTCTATCTATCTCACTTCTCTCTCTCCCTCCCTCCCTCCCTCACTCCCTCCTCTACTCTCTATCTCCTTACCTCCCTCCTTCCCTCTCTACATATTTTCCTCCCTCCCTCCCACCTCTCTATCTCTCTACCTATCCTTCCCTCTACTTATCTTTATCTCCCTCTCCCTCCATCACTCCCTACCAGTCTCTCTCTACACCTCTCTATCTCACCTTTGTCGCCCTCCCTACCTCATTTCCTCTCTACTCAATATCTCTACTCCCCCCTCTACCTTCCTCTCCCTCCCTCTCTCTCTATCTCTCTCTCGATCTCTCTCCCTCCTCCCTCTATCTCTCTCCATCTCACCCCTCTCTCACCTCACCTCACTCTCACCTCTCTCTCCCTCCCCCCTTCCCTCTCTACTTCTCTCTATCTCCCCTCTCCCTCCATCATTCCCTCTCTTTGTTGCTCTCTCTCACACACACCTTTGTCTCCCTCCCTCCTTCCCTCTCTACTTCTCTATATCTCCCCTCTCCCTGTCTACCTACCTCTCCCTCCATTCCCTCTCTCTATGTTGCTCTCTCTCACAACCCTCTATCTCTCCCTCCCTCCCTCCTTCCCTCTCTATTTCTCTCTATCTCCTATCCCTCCCTCTACCTACCCTATCTCTACCTCTCTCCTCCCCTTCCTCTCTCCTCTCGCTTGTCCGTCTGTCTCCCTCTTCTTTTGTCACCTCCTTCCTCTCTACTCCCCATCTCACCATTCTCTCTTCCTCTTTGTCACTTCATCCTTTATCTTACCACCTCCTCCCTCCTTCCCTCCCTCTCACTCTCATATCCACCTGTCCATCTATACTCCCTCTCTCTCTCTCTCTCTCTCTCTCTCTTCCCTACTTCTCCTACTCCCTTGTCTCTACCCACATCTCTCCATCACCTCCACCCTCCCTCCTCTCTCTATTTCTCTTCTATCTCAATTCCTCCTTTCTCTCTCCCTACATACCTCTCCTCCTCTCTACCTCTATCTCCCAACCCCACTCCACCCTTCATCCATCATCTTCACCACCTCACACCCCCCATCTTACCTCTCCCACTTCCTGTTATCCTCTCTATTCCCACCTCTACACCCATCCCTCCCTTCCCGCCCCCACCTCTTCCCATTCACTTCTACTTATCTTTATCTTCCTCTCCCTCTACCTACCTCTCCCTCCATCACCCCTATCACTCTCTTACACCTCTATATCTCACCTATGTCTCCTCCACCTCCTTCCCTCTATACTCCATATCCTCTCCCTCCCCCACCTACTTCTCCATCCCTCCCTCTCCATCTCACCTCTCTCTCCCTCTCCCCTCCTTCCTTTCTCTCTCTCCATCTCACCCTATCTCTCACCTCACTCTCACCTCTCTCTCCCTCCTTCCCTCTTTCTCTCTTCCATCTCACCCTATCTCTCACCTCACTCTCACCTCTCTCTCCCTCTTTCCCTCTACTTATCTCTATCTCCCCTCATCCTCTCTCTCCCTACCTCTCCCTCCATTGCTCCCTCTGTTGCTCTATCACACACACATTTGTCTCCCTCCCTCCTTCCCTCTCTACTTCTCTCTATCTCCTCTCTTCCTCTCTACCTACCTCTCCCTCCATCACTCCTCTATCTCTCTCTCTCTCTCACACACACACATACACACCCCTTTGTCTCCCTTCCTCCCTACCTCTCTCTCCCTCACTCATTCCCTCTCTATTTCTCTTCTATCTCTCCTCCATCTACTCATCTTTCTACCCTCCTCTCCCTTATTTATCTCCATCTATCTACCTACTCCTTATTTCCTTTCTCTCCTCCTCCCTCCCCCTCTTCTCTATATCACTCTCCCTTCCCTCTATTCTCTCTATTCATCATTCTTCCCTCTCACTCCCTCCCTCTCTTACCACCTCCCAGCCCCTCCCTCTCTCCTCCCCACCCATCCCTCATTTACCCCTCCTCACCTCTTCTCCCACCCTCTCATCCTTCCTTCCCCTCTCTCTCTCACACCTCTCTCATCTCACCTTGTCTCCCTCCCTCATTCCTCCCTTCCCTCTCTACTCTCTATCTCTCCTCTCCTTCCCTCTACCTACCTCTCCCTACCTTCCTCCCTCTCCCTCTCCCTCTCCCTCTCCCTCCCTCCCTTTCTCCCTGCTCTCTCTCTCTCTCTCTCCATATCACATCTCTCCCTTCCTCCTTCCTTCTCTACTTCTTTCTATCTCCCCTCTCCATCTCTCTACCTACCTCTCCCTCCACTCCCCCTCTCTCTCACACCTTTGCCTCTAAAGAGGAGAGTATGAGAGAGAAAGAGGGGGCAGGGAGAGAGAGAGGAGAGATAAAGAGTAGAGAGGAAAGGAGAGAGAGATAGAGAGAGAGAGAGAGACAAAGAGAGAGAGAGACAGAGAGAGAGAGAGGCAAGAGGGAGGAAAAGAGGCAGAGAGAGGTAGAGAGAGAGTGGTAGGGAGTGATAAAGAGAGAGATAGAGAGAGAGTGGTAGGGAGTGATAAAGAGAGAGGTAGGTAGAGAGAGGGAGAGGGAGATATACAATATAGAGGGAAGGAGAGAGGTGAGAGATGTAGAGTAGAGAGGAAAGGAGGGAGATAGGGATGGACGGAGAGTGAGATGGAGAGAGAGAGTGGTGAGATAGAGAGAAGTAGAGAGGAAAGGAGAAAACAAAAAAGAGGGAAGGGGAGGTGGGAGGGAGAGAGACGTAGAGAGCAATATGTGAGATAGAGAGAAGTACAAAGAGATAGAGAGGGAAGGAGAGAGGGTAGGAGAGGGAGAGAGGAGGGAGGGAGAGGTAGAGATGGGAGAGAGATAGAGAGAGGTATATACAAAAGGAGAGATAGAGAGGGGGGAGGGAGGGAGAAGTAGAGAGAGAATGGTGAGATAGAGAGTAGATAGGGAAGGAGAGTGAGAGAGAAAGATGGGGGATAGAAAGAGAGAGGGGGAGGGATAGGTGAGATAAAGAGTAGAGAGATAGAATAGTGAGATAGAGAGGAGAGAGTGGGAGAGAGGGAGAGAAGGAGAGAGACTAGTGAGATAGAGACAAGGAGAGAGTGAGAGAGAAAGAGGGGGGAGGGAGAGAGAGTGGAGGGAGAAGTAGGTAGAGAGAGGAAGAGGGGAGATAAAGACAAGTAGAGAGGGAAGGAGAAGTAGAGAGAGGAGAGATAGAGAGAAGTAGAGAGGGAATGAAGGAGGGAGGGAGAGTGGTAGGGAGTGATGGATGGAGAGGTAAAAAATTTCATATTTTGAGTATGTTTTCATTTTTAATTTCTTTTGTTGGTGTATCCATTTTTTCTCAAATGCCAATGTTTGGTATTTTTCACTTTATATTTTAACTGTTCTTTGAAATTTCAAATAAATTATATTTTTAAAAGCTAGACTCCATTCTACACATATTAAAAAGAATTAATTTTTGATCAATTTTTAAATTTTTATGGGGGAGCACACTCAAATTTCTATTTTTTAGGATGTGTCTACTTTGAAAATTAGTAAAATATCATATATTCATTAAAAAATTAGTAGAAAATTCGAGGATAAACTACATGCTATTAGCTAATTTCTCACTGAAGTGATTTTTGAAATACTAAAAAAGTTAACATTTTAGGGGGGCCACATTAGACGTTATGTTATGTTTTTTTAAAAAAATAGGACCAATTTGTGTGGCCACCCTTTTGAACCCCTTAATTTGAATCATTTTTAAAAATAATCAGCAGTTTAGAAAGTAGATTCAAAGCACTACAACTCTTGTTTTCATTGTTGTAAGGAAGCTAAGGTAGTAGAACAAATTCTTACACTAATCTTGAGAGGAGAATAATGCAAAAAATTTACAAATCTTTAAAAATTGTACAAAAACTTAAACATAAACACAAATATCATGCATACCACAACATAATGATTTACGTGGGGAAAACCCTTTCAAGAGAAAAACCCCACACTCCAAAAGCCACCCAATATTTTATTCAAAAATCAGAAAGATTACAATATACTTGCAGAGCAAGCTTCTCACAAAAGTATCACCAACCAGAGATACAAAGGCAACACGACTACTATCAAACTCTCATAATATATCACAATACATAGCCTTAATACAACACCCTCATAAAATAGGGTTGCCTTCTAGGGAAAATCAAGCTAATAAAAATATCAGTCATCAGATCTAAGACCTAATGATGAATGGTCCAGATTTATAATAATAAAATATAAATAAAATTTTCCTTTCGAGGGTGCTGCCCACGAGCCACCGTCGGGGTGCACTACCCCTGAACCCCAATCAGGGGGATGATCCCCCTAGACCCCTCACCCCCTCGTCACCGACGTATCAACAATACCTTATGTAACTACAAGGTTGAGACACATTTTCCCAATAGTTGTTGTTATCTCCTGGATTTACACCCTGCAGAATATAAACTCAACAATCCAGTGTAACATGGGAGGACCTCTAAAGATGTGGGTTTCTTGTAAACAGAGGTCAACCTCCGGAGAAGGCCGACTTCCTATGGTGTCACCTAACTACTGATCTTGTCAGGAAAAGGGAGAAGGAGAATGCATAAAAATGAAAATTAAATCCTATGGTGATGCACCAAAATGACAAGAACAATGAGATACTCGAGTTACACTTGAATACTGATGATGGATATGGTACTGCACAACAAGTTTCTGTAGATTATGCATAAGTGTTTCACAAACAGGTTTGACATGCACACACTTTCAAGAAGGAAAAGCAGATTTTCACAAATTAAAAGCTCATGTGCAATTAAGTAAACACAGTTTGTAACCTAAATAATACTACTTTTGCAAAGAAAGGCACACTAACATGAGACAAAGCTATAAGGAAGAGAAATATTTCACGAAGTAGCTTGATCAATCACCTAAAAATGCACAATATTTTGCAAGAACCAGAAGGAAAATTGAACCATCAATGGTAACCAAGGTAAAATTTATATATCATGCTCCAAAATGAGTTACAAAAGTTTGCTAATCTGAGAAAGGACTGTAGAAGTCACAAACTTTCGAAAAGCATCAGGAGAACTCCCTTTTCAAGAAGGAAAAAAATGCCATATATACAAAAAGATATGGGCCCCTCTAGGCTTACAAAAAATATCCGTTCATAAAGATTTTCCCTTAGATCTTTAAATGAAATTAATTTTGCATCCAATTGCATCCTCGTGTCCATCTTGGTGACAGATCGCCCTCAGGGGAAGCCTTAAGATCTTTTGCAGCATTAACTTCTGGTCCTCGTGTTCATCTTCAAATCTCCTTGCCGAGCTGCCTTGAATGCTTATGAGTGTTACCATAAATGTAGATCGACTCTTCTGCCAACAGCGATCCCAGGTGTCACAGACTTGAGGCTTTCTCCTTTCTGCCAGCTTTCTTCTTGCTCTAGATCCTTCCGCAATTTGACCTTTGCCGGAAATAGTCTTCGTTCTCCTCCTAGATTCTTACAAACGCCACCACCTATATATCGAACTGATCCATCGCTTTATTCATAGAGCAAATTCATATTGTTTATGTTCTGTTGATCTTCTTTGCTAGGGTGGTCAATCAATCAAATTGTTAATGGTTCGCCTTCAGCTTCCCTCGATTGGTCGAACAGATGCCACGCAAGCTTCTCTGGGTGGTCAGAGGTCCTCCATTAGGATTGCATGTCGACGAGACACTAATCGTGTCTCCCCGATGCGAATACACCTCGTAGTAGCTATCTGCAAGACCTCACAACCGTCGGCAAGACTTCATAGCGAATAGCTAGAGTCATATCAATATCCATCTTCTATTGGCAGTCATCGCTATCGGCAAGACCTCATGTCGAACTCAAACTCGTGGCCAGGAGTCTTATCGATATTTCTTTCGATGAGACTCCCATGTTTTGGTGAGATGTTACAGCGAGGCCCACCTTTTCTCGCCGTTGACATCTCCTTTCGCCAAGACTTTCATTAGTCGCCGAGACATCTCCCCGAAATGATTCTATTTCCCTGAGCACAGATTCCTTTCTTTTGGCAAGACCACCCTCTGTCGGCCAAACCTCATGGCGATGATGCCTCCATTCGGCGAGCTCATCATTGTCGGGGAGACTTTTGCCTTTGGGAAGACATCTCCCTGAGCTCAACCTTATGCCGAGAGTTCCATTCTTTCAGTGAGACCACCCTCTGTCGACCAGACCTCATGCCGAATTCAAATCTTTTGTCGATGCCGCTTCATCTCGGCAAGACCTTTTCTATTGGGGAGACATCATCTGGTGCAATCGGTCGGCGAGACTTCTATCTGGGACCACCACTCCATGTCGGCAAGACCTCAACATGTTGGGGAGACTTCTAAAAACCCACAGCGATTTAAAATTTCTGGCTAACCAAGACATTTCAAAAATGAATAGAACCCCTTGTAGTCAGCGAGACATCTGGAAGGTCTTGGTGACTTTCTCCTTAGAGGAATTTTATGCCAAACTTGACCGAGGCATGCTTTCAACAGGCTTCCTTGTGACTTAGCATCAGATGTATGATTTAATCCTGCACAACAATGTCCCCATTTGGCCTTTAAGAACACTTGAAACATAGATTGCCCAACTGATTTAGCCTACAAGTGAAAATTGGGAAACATTTTTGGCAACCTCAGCTGGATGTTTGCCTGCTAAACAGAAAAACCAGTAGCCTAGGCCTATCCATTGGGCATGGAGTCATTGGGATAACTTAGAAACAGATCAAGAGCAGCTTGTACATGGCGGTAACTTATTTATAACCCATTAGAACACTTGGAAACTTATTGAAAATAGGAAAACTAAAGAAAGGAAACTGTCTAACTGTGCTGAAACAACACTTAGGGAAAACAAAGATGCATTTGAAATGAAACTAGCCTACCCTACTCTAACCAACAAAGAAGTTGGTCAAACGAAACCATTCACAGGATGACTGAAATAACCGCCCTTTCTTCTCAATATGCAATAATTATCATGCATGATGGCAATTACAAGAGGACGATGCTCTGAGGAATATTTAATAAATTGTTGCAGAAATTTATGAAAAAAATATATAGACTCACTACCCTCCTTAAACAGATCATATGTAAGGTTATTCAAGGGAAGATAAGTGAATTGAGCATACTCTTTTTTAACTTCCAGTGCATTTTGGACACCATCTTCTATTGTATCTTCATGTATAGGTGCATGATTGGTCCTTGGTGTTGTATTGGACTTCATCTGAGCTAGGTATTGTTATCACGGAATCTAGCAGCGCTCATTCCACGGATAACCCCCCTACAAAACTTGTCCATTTCCTAGGATTTGTGAAGTTCAAGCACACATAACGAAGTGATTTCCAAGCCACCTCGAAATGCGTTCCTAAGCCTCAAATAGTCAATTCTAGCATTCCCCCTTGTTCGCCTCGCAAAGACCTTCGAAACGAGATATTTCACGAAGTTTCACTGTTCGTACTTAGCAAATTGCGAAAAATGCAGTGGCACTGAAAAAGTGTGCTCCTGCCCTGAAGCCAAAATTGGCTAAGTCTGGAAAATGCAAGGGCGCTAAAATTTAGCGCCCCTGCATGCAGTGAAATTTCCCAAAAATGTAATAGCGCTAAATTTTAGTGCCATTACATTTTCCTTCACCACTTGAACTTTTTTCATGACTCCGACACGTTTCTTCATGTTTTCGCGTTTTTCGTCAATCGTGCCACTTTTCGTGCCTAAATTTATTGCTCGACTTGAGTTAGGTTTTAATTTTCATTTTCACTTAAGTGAATGAATTTTCCATTTTAGTTGTTCATATTTTATTTTCTTTTCTCTCCTCTTGCTGTGCGAGTTTCTTTCAAACTGCAAATTCGCATTTTAGGGTTTCGCCATTCTTTCTTCAGCAAGTTTCGCGCCTTGGTTCGGGTAAGTCTTTTTGCATTGTCTTCTTCTTACTTTATGTATATGATCAAATGATTCCATTCACATTTTTTCCATTCCTACGTGTTTTGTTCTCACCATTCGCGTTTTTCATTCTTTCGCGTTTTGTTCTTCTTCATTCGCGCGTTTCTTCCTATTCACAATGAAAATTCTATGTGTTTCATATTCACTCCATCCTCCACCGTGTTTCTCTTTCTAACGTTTTTGTTATTCTCATTTCACATCGCCTTCTCCATTGGCTTTGTTACAAACTTTGAAAAGATCTATCACTTGGAAAGAAAGAGGTTTTAGCTTTTGAATGCAAAAATGACAATGGTGCGAATTGCAACCCTACCCAAAGACAAACCAAATTATCCTCAAAGATTTCATGTTACAAACATTGCATTTGTCTAGCACAAGCGCCATCGCCTTTCCCTCTTGCATCCGCATCTCAAAATTTTCAAGAAGCAGAAGCGCTGAATTTTGGCGCTAGGACATTTTGAGAAGATTAAATTTTTCCTAACACTGTACATGTAAGGGCGCTAAAATTTAGCGCCCTTGCATCAAAAGCAACTTTTTAGAAATGTAAGGGCACTAAATTTTAGCGCCCTTACAATTTTTTCAGGCTTTCTTCAATCCTTCCCAGATAAGCTTCATTTTTTGACCAGTGCACTCCTAAAACTCATTTTTCCGCATTCATCATTTTGTGTGCCTCGTCATCCGCTTCATGATTTCCCATCCTCGTGCTCATTTCGTGCTTTCCCATGTTTCCTAACAATTGATGTTTGTTCTGACTAAACGGATTGCAGTCTACTTTCAAAGATCGTCAAGTCAAGAGTGATCAGAGTTCCAGTTCTTTTTGATGACTGCTACTAAGCCTCCTTCTTCTTCGAAAGCAAAAAGCAAGATGAAATACAAATATCAAGGCATCTATCCGCCAACTATGGTGCTTTCCAAAGTCAAAGAGATAAAAGATACAGAAGTTGGTCATCAAGACTTGGTTGACTTCGCAAAGCTAATAGAGACGAAGCCTCTTCCTGGTTCAATGAGAGCGATCGTACACAGCAACCTCTACTTGGTGGTGATGTTCCCTACAGCTGCGCACAATACCGAGTTTGTTCTTCAAGTTGTGTCTCATTACATCAGAGAAAATAGAAGTGTGATCGACTCTTCTGGGCACGAGATTCTGAGACTCGACCCCAACTTCTTTGATATTGTCTTCAAGGTCCCTCATATGGAAAAATATATTGACATCTCTATGTCAAAAGCACAGGAGATCTTCGATGCTGATCCCAATAAGGATAAACAGTTGATAAACACTCAATGGCTCAAGAAGCCTAGATCATCTGTTTCTAGATGGCCGAAAGGACTCCTGAGAAGTGACTTCAAAGATGATGTCAAGGATATGATCACATTTCTAAGCAGAGTGAAGGGCTTGCCGGAATCATCCACTTTTCACGATTGGATGTATCAATACATCAGGATCATAAGAAGGCAGAAAGTGCATATCGACTGGGGCAAACAAATCAGTGATGAGATACACGAGCAGTTGATCAATGCTCCTTCTACATTGAAGTTCTACATGACTTCTTACCTGGTGTATGCAGCGGCAGTGATGAGACAATTCCCAGGTCTATCAACAAAAGGGAATTGGATGATGGTGCCTGTGTACAAATATTTCTATCAATTGGAGCTGAAGGAGAGCTTTCATCATTTCAGACGGGTCACTGATGCTTTCTTTGTGCCTTTACTCTTCAACTTTGATCCAGCTCTGGAGAGAAGAAGAGTATCTGATGAGGCTTATAAGGTGGTAAGTAAAGTTGGATGCATTTTTCTCCAATTCCCAATGTTTACTTACTTGAGAGTACGCTGCTACACTGGTTGTCCCTACATGCTACCACGTTATCCTTCAGATAAGTGGATTCTCATGGAAACATGCAGACAGTTGATGTTAGTGCAGAAGGAACATAGAAGCAACCACAAGCGTGGGTTCAAGTTCCCACTGACCATCGGCCAATATACTATCCAAACGACACAAAAAGCTAAGTCTGTCTATGCTGAAATGCAGATCATGACCATCAAAACCTACAGGTATAGGTTTGATTTCGACTACCGAGATGTTAGAAAAAAGTTGCAAAAAGGTCACCAACACAGGTACCGTTTTGAAGACATCTGGGCAGATTGCAGAGATGAAGAAGCCATTCGCAAAATGGACTATTGTAGATTGACAGTTCAACAAATCAGAGATCTTGGTATCGCTGACCTACCAAAGGATTTTGAGGATCCAGGTGATATCATGAACGATGTCTATGATGAGCAAGGCATTACTAAAAGGTCGTTCCCTGCAATACAATGGTCTAGGAAAGAGGTTACCAGCATGAGAGAAAGGCTGAGGCCAATCCTAGCCAACACAGAAGAATGGTTACATAAACATGGTTATGCATTGAAAAGTTTCAGAACAGACTCAAAAGGAGAGGAGTCTGATGTAGAAGCTCGCCAACAGCAAGAACTCTGTGACAAAAATAAATCAGCGGCCGTTCCCACTTCTCCGCGAAGAGGTCCTAGGATCAAGTTCACTGTTGGTAAGAAAGATACCCAAGCTGTCCAAGAGACAGAAATCATGGAATCTCATCCATCTCGCTCTAAGGGTAAAAAGTCTATTCTAGAGGAGATAGATTCTAATGAAGAAGGAACTTCAAGCGACCAATCCGCTAAAGATGAAGATTCAGCAGAAGCAGACTTCGATGCCGAAGAGGTTTCTAAAAGCGGGCAAGAGTCTGATGAAGATTCTGAAGAAGGATCTGAAGGTGACTTTGAAGGTGAGCCAGAATCAGAGAGACAAGAGGGTGATCAACAGGAACTCGAGCATGATCAAGAAATAACTACTTCTCCTCCTGAGAATGTAGTTGAGGAAATTCCCAGAACATCATCACCCGTGACTTCAAATGTTCCTCATACCCCTCCAGATTCAAGAACTCCTCCACCTCATGTTCCCTCGTCACCTATTCCTACCACAAGCATTCTTGTAGTCAAGATATCCCCTATCCCTGCAGCATCAACCCAGCTTGATACTCCTTCAGTGACAAGCATCCATACAGTTGATATACTGTCAAGCCCTCCATCATCCATTCCTAGCTTGTCTTCACCAACGTATGATATCACTTCTGAAAAGGAATTCAATCGTTTCATGAATGAGTCAATGCGTGATCAGCTCAATGTGTCAACTACAGGAGCAATGATGACAAATACTTCTCCAATTGTCACGATACTAATGAGTTCGTGATGACAATAACTTCGTATATAATGGCTTAACGAATTGACAGTAGATCCAGAAGTTCACACTTCTTTTCTTCTTCCTTGGCTAATATCTCAAGTGTCGAAGCACAAAAAGCAAATGATTTCTCCAGAGGAGCTCGACCTTGAAGAGATAGTTCTTCCAAAGGCCAAAGGGAAGAAGAAGGCAAAAGTATACTCGAGGCTGAATGTTGACAAGGCTGGCCATAAGTATGCTGAAATTGGCATATCACCAAATCAAGAAGGTGATGTCAATATGGAGGACTACACAAAGGACAAAGGTCCAACTGGCAAGGTTACCAACGAAGTGCAAAAGTTTCGCGCTAAGTCACTTTGGATATCTGCGAGTTGGCCGATAGAGGAGCAAGCTCG
>VDFB02047230.1:559721571-559855785 GCA_007258455.2 Sequoia sempervirens
AAAGAAAAATAAAATAAAATAAAATATAAATAATATAATAAAACAAATATTAAGTTTTTCCTTCACCAAAATAGTTTATACACCTGTCTTTTGGAGGGAACCTGACTTTACACTGGTCAGTTCCTAGTGTTTGAAAGCTTCTAAAGCTTTTATTTCCCTCACATCTGTCCTTTGCATGGGCTGGAGCATTTTACTCTCTTCACACCTGTCAATTGCATTTCTTTTTGAGTTGAAAGTTTCTAAAGCATTTTTAATTTTGGGGGGAATAAGTGGGAGAGTCTGTGGAGGTTCTGACGAAGAAAAAAAACCGGAAAATCGTCTTGAGGTTCCCTGATTCAAGCCAGAAGAAGAAAGGTAAGTAATAATACCTCTACTCGTTTTTATGGCTGGTCTGATAACTAGAGAACTTAAATCTCATGTATTTTTCTGCCATGAGTAATAAGTTTATTTCAAACTTAAACTCCATATGCAAATAGCCAATTTAATTCTTGTTCCAGCAACTACAATTCTAATTTTTGCTCATTCTTTTTTGTGTTTTCTCTGGCATTAGTTTTTCACCAGTCCTTTCTGTTACCCTCATTTGTATGTGGAAGTATTGCTACGTTAATTTTCTGTTTCTGTTCTATTTAACAGGCCTTATGTCTGAAAACCATTTTTAACTCGGCAAATGATATCTCTGTAAAAAAAAAAAAAAAAAAAGTTGTAAGAGTCTTGTATTGCGCTCAAGAATCTGGTAGCCTAAAATTGTTTTCAAAGACAATTTCTGGGTTCCAGTAGCTGCAGCCCTCAATGAATGAGGAAAATTGCAGCAATATTTATTTTCACATTTCCTTGGGCATTATAAAGATGTTTCGTAGGTTAAGAATTTGGCAGTTTAAAAAAAAGACAACTCTTAGTTGAATAAAATCCTTGGTTTGTTGAGTGCAGCTCACATTCTTTTTTAAGATGTTTTGTCATTTGAAATATGATAGGCTAAAAACCTTCTGAAGAGCATTATTAATATGTTGGTGTTATATATTCCAATTTGTAGCCTTTGGGGAATAATCTTTAGCAGCCGTTGATTTATACTAAATACCCAGCTACAGCCATCATGGTTATTGATTGCTCTAACTCTATCTTTCATTTGATCAGTTGTGTCGGTAGGCAGAAATTATTTACAACTTATATAAGTGAAATTTGCAGCTCCATGCTATTAATAATATAAGGGAATATTTATTGATATATATCAATGATTTCTACTGTAAAAAAAAGAAAAAAAGAAAAGAGAAGTATATTTTTTTATTTGTTGTTTCAAGTTCATTGTATTTTATTGGCATTTGTTGGGTTTTATGAATTTTGGCGTGCTGCAGTCTGGAAATAAGGTTTGCAGTCTGGAAATAAGGTTTCCAGTTATGATTTTAGAGTATGTTTATTAAAATCAAAATTACCGCCAAGTTCCTAATAATGTGCACATTTAGATTTTTACATTACTACATCCTTTACCCCACATAATTACATAATTAAGTATATATATAAAAGCTTTGAGTAATTCTCTTGAATTTGGAAAATACCCTGCCGCCTTCATCCGCCAAACCAATTTCTTCAATTGATTTTAACCTATTTTCGAATGGCTCTTTCATTCTATTTTAATCGTTATCTATAGAGCACTGCATTTTGGCATATTGAAATTTGTAATTGAAATTGTTTTTTAAAGTGTTGTTTTCAGCCTACTAAGGATTTGATGCCATACATGTATGAATCCTATTTATTTTGCTATTACATTTAAGATTATTTAGTTTTCATCCTAAGACTTAGTATAGGGTTTCTTTAATTCTAAGGAAACTAGAATGAAATCGAATATCCTTGGAACACCAAGGCATGACCATTAGAGTTTCCAAGTTAAGAATAGTTGTTGATTTTTATTAAGCCCTATACATATGTATATTTTGTAATAATGGTTACTAGTTGGAAACTTTGATTTGATGGCGATTAGGTAATAAATATAGTTTACTTGGATATAAGTCAAAATAAATATATATCTTATTATACTTATTTTAATATTTTGAGTTAATAGGATCTTGTAGTTGAAATTTTTAAACACTGGTATAATATTGTGGGTTATAGTACGTTCTATGGATTTTGTTAACTTAAATAGTATGAGTAGAACTAAAGTGTTTGTATAATTGATTTAAGCACTTAGAATAAGTAAATCAATCGTTGTGAATATTGAGTGGCTTAATGTCTATATGAGTTAGTTTATTTATTAAAATGTATTTTAGTAAGGGTGTGAAAATATGTGTTGAGACATTTACGAAATATGAATATATAACTTCTTTAGTTATTTTAAAAGAATTCTTAATGAATGAACAAGTAAATGTCATAATCAGGAAACTTAGGAATCAAATAAGTAAATATTGATGATTAAAAGATGTAATTAAGTAGAGTGAATTAAAGTTTATAGAATAGAATTTTAAATTTATAAGTAATATTTAATTATATTATTATGAAAGAAAGGTATTTCATAGATTAAAATTAAAGAGTTAACTATGACAAATTTATAAAATAAATGCAATAGAATAGATAAATGAGTTGAGAGATGGAATAGGGGAAATTGATTAATTAGTTTTAGGAGATTGATTTCTAATAATATAAATAGGATGGATATTGGTTGAGGTGATATTTAATTAAAGGATCTCGATTTGAATAAATAAAGTTACTAATTGTTCATATGAAATCTTGTCGTGTAGTTAGTCATCATGTATTAAGGATGATGAAGTATAGAATCCTCACATTTATTAGTTTAAGAGGAAATATATGTGCTTTTAGAATATTATTAATTATTGTATCTAATTTAAAATGGGAAGGTAGGTTAAAAATATTAACTTGAGATTTCTTTTAATATAATGGAAATTAAAATATGAAGTATATATTTACTTCTTCTTATATGTTCTCTTATTTGGTGTTTTAATTTTATAGTATTAATTTTGTGATTTCTTTTAATTCTTTTATATTTCTTTTAGTTTAAGAATTAAATAAACATTATTTTAATATCTAATTCCTCACATCTTATAGAATTATCCTAGGAACAATGATTCTCTTATTTGTATATCTAGAAACCATGGGTAAATCGAGAACAATGATGCCCTAGGCAATATATTAACAAAATCTTAATGTTGTGTTGTTGTCAAAACCATACCATTATTGATTATGTTAGTTTATTATTTGGATTATAATATATTACCGTGGTGGATATATATATATATATATATTGTTGTTAGCACTTTAAATGATCCTTGAAATGGTTTCATACATTAAGCTAACATTTCATAATTTCATTAAGTTACAAAGTTCAAGTGTTATTTGTTTGAGTTATACATGATTGCTGATAATGATTTGATATCTGTTGAAAGTTTATTTATATTGATGAAATGGGTATATTGTATAGTTTTATCCTTAATTTTATAATCAATAATTTTGATGATTGATTTTATTTGGAATTTAAGGTTGATACATATTTTGGCGATTGTTTTGTATGGAGTTGTTTATATTATCATTAATTCAGTTGAAGGTCTCGTTATGATATTGCCTCTTTTATTCCTCTCTTGTCGTTTAGTGATTGTGGAAGTTATATAGTCATTTTGTGGGTCCCTTGATGTGAGTCTTCATGTTTGCGTTAATTCTAATCGAGGGGACTTTATGTAGTGACTTTCTTGTAGTCATATTTCGTGTTGGTTGGGAACCCGAGGTGTTTGAAGTACCCTCAGTGGGAGTTTGTGGATTTTTAGTATTTTTAGGCTTCAGATGGAGAAACTTGAATTTTATTGATTTTCCATGGTTGGACCTTTGTGATTCATTGATCTTATTTTTGATTTTTTTGAGTTTTGTGGGTGGTACCTCCTTTTTTCTTGTTTCAATGATATGGAATGGGTTTGCGAGATGGTTCTTGCCTCACATGTTGTGTGATATGTACTCCTTATTTTTATATGAGATGAGGTACACCCCTTGTGTGTTTTGGTTGGGTACCCATAGGGAGTGGCTCTTCATGGGGGTCTGGTGCATAAAGGGGCTGTTAGGGTAACCCATGGAAGAGTTTCCTAAATAAGTGATAATATAATTAATGAACTAGTAGGTTTGGGTAGATAAACACTAAACAAGATTAATTATGAGCCTCACCCATACCGTTAGTGCTTTCACGGGCTAAGGATGGGATGAGAAGACCTAGTTGGTAAGATCACTGCCTTGTCCTCACGAAAGGTAAGTGGTCCCGCATGAGTCACCCTATGGAGCGGTCGCCTTGAGATAGGCAGCCTGGATAACCATAGATGGAGGCGGTGCCTTGTGATAGGTTGCTTGGCTAATCCATGCAAGGCCATGCAATGACACTCTCCTACAGTACCCATTTATTTTCCTTGTTTGGTTTCCTTTGGAAGTGTTGTTGAATTGTTGATGTTGTTGAGGCTATTGGTTCTTGGTGTTTGTTGTTGAAGCCTCCAAGTTCTATCCTTTAGTGTTGCACACATGCCTCACGACAACTTGATTGATGTTAATGAAAGGTGCCTTGATACTTATTGTTGGTTGATATTGCGATTTCATTTGAAGGCTTTGGGTCCTATTGTTGTTAGCACCTCTTTTGGTTATTTAGTGTTGATCTATAATATTGGAATTTGGTTTTGTTGGACTTTCCATTACTTTGTCTTAGTTA
This sequence comes from Sequoia sempervirens, assembly GCA_007258455.2. Lineage (NCBI taxonomy): Eukaryota > Viridiplantae > Streptophyta > Pinopsida > Cupressales > Cupressaceae > Sequoia > Sequoia sempervirens. The sequence continues at coordinate 559,726,253 of VDFB02047230.1, forward strand.
AATGTGTTGATGATGTGAGATGTAGTCTTGTGTTGTTGTTGCTCTTGTCGTGGAGCCTCATTTGCCATTGTTCACCTAACTATTTTGGGTGTGGGTCCCTCTTGTCATCTCCTAGCATAGGGGGGTGGGTCTTCGGACCCATGCGGTTGGGTGGAATGTGCTATACACCCCATTGGGTTCCCAGGTTGTGTTCGTGTTGTGGAAGCGGATACAAAGTTTCCAGAGCTTCACTTGGTTGAAAACTACTCTTCACTTTGTACCTTATTCTTCTTTGGTGTATCATTTTGTATTTGACGTATCTTTTCCTCTGCATGATAGGATGTATATGTACTCTAGAAGTGATTTAATGTACTCCTGAAGTGATGTAATGTACTCCTGAAATGACTGTAATGTATTATTGTGTCCATGATGTATTGTATTTGTGGAAATATGCTCCACCATTGTAATTTTGAACTATGAATTGAAATGTACTAGAATGATGTATGTATCCTTTATATTTCCTTTGATCATGGATGGTTATATGTTATCTTTATGTAATCTTGATTCGTTCGTCATCATCATGGTTTTAGTTTTAGGATTTCATGATGTTGTCTCGTTTACCCCAGAGGACGTAATGGTCTTTGTAATTGTATATAATTTCCTTATATGTAATATATGTTCATGTTCATTTGATGTATCATTCGACTTTCAAAAAAAAATTTTACGGTAATTTATTGTTTTTGTTGTTCTTTGGGGTTTGCATGGCGGGGTGTCACACTCTCCCTATCACTTTATCTCACCATTTGTACCTCTCTATATCTCTCTCTCTCCATCTTCCTATATATCTCTCTATCCCTTCCTCTCCATCTCTCCCTCTCTATTCCTAACTCCCTATCTTTCTATATCTTTATCTCCTTTTACCTCTCTTTATCTATATATATTCTCTCCATCTCCCTTTATCTTCCTCTTTTCCTTTCTATAGAGAGAGATAGAGTGAGTGGAGATAGAGAGAAGTAGAGAGGGAAAATCAGAGAGGTAGAGAGGAGAGAGAGAAGAAAGATATAGAGAGATATCTAAATGGAGAGGAGGGAAAGAGGGAGGGATGAAGGGAGAGATAGAGAGAGAGGTAAGGTGGGAGGGATAGAGGGGGAGGTAAGTAGAGAGAGGGAGGGTGAGGGTATATAGATAGAAGTATGGAGAGAAGGGGAGAGAGAGGTAAGGTGGGAGGGATAAAGTGAGAGGTAGGTAGAGAGAGGGGGTCAGTGGAGATAGAGAAAAGTAAAGAGGGAGAGGGAGAGAGGGAGAGAGAGAGGGAATAAGATGTAGGTAATGAGAGAGGTAGGGTGGGAGAGATAGAGGGTGAGTGGAGATAAAGAGAAGTAGAGAGGGAAGGTGAGAGAGAGGTAAAGAGGAGAGAGAGGTTGAAGAGAGATATAGAGAGATATCTAAAGGGAGAGACAAGGGGAATGAGGGAGGGATGGAGTTAGAGGTAGATAGAGAAAAGTAGAGAGGGAGGGAGGTGTTGGTACAAAACTAACATGTTTATCGTTTTGCCTAAATTGGTGATATTATTGTATTTTATAGTTTAATTTTACCTTTTATGTCAATCCGAGATGTAAACTTATGAAATACGTAGTGGCAATTCACTCAAGGGTTGAGGGCAACAAGCTAAGTCTTGAATGAATGCACTATATGAAAATAAATCGTTTTATAATACTTTCAAACCTATTGCAAATTAAAATAATTTTGCACTACAAGAATTATAATGACACAACTGGCAACAAAAATTGTTACTTTCAAGCTACACGAACTATTACTTTCAAGCGACAAGAGTTGTGTAAATTGTTTTCAACTGCGAAAAACACAATCATTAATTCTGAACACTTAAATTACTTTTAAAATCTAGTCACACCAAATCTATATCACACTTAATAAATCATTAAAATCATTCATACACACAAAAATCATTCCTTGCATAAAACAATCAAAAAATATGTTCAATCAATGGCTAAGGTGTGGGGCCTACTTCCTACTCGGCTAATTGAAGGAAGCACTTTAGAAAATTTGCAAAATCAACTTAAATGACAATATTCCTTTGATAATAATTTCGATTTCATATTAATTTTACTTGAAAAACTCTATGCCACATGAGATAGCTTATATAGCTTTTAAATACAAACATAATATCCAAATATATGTTTACAGTTTATAGTGTGATGGCTAAAATACATTAATCAGATTAAGAAAGAGTTGAATGGCCCGCGACCACTCTTTATTAAGACACTAAACCAATTTACTCAACAATATACTAAATATACTACTTATGTTTGATTGAAAATTGAAACAAGATCACAACAATCTTCACAAGGGATCTTCATCATTCCTTCCCACGACTATAGGAGATCTATTTTCACACACAACTGTTGATATTAGTACTCCTAAATATTTACCTTATAAGGTATATTTTATACTTTAACCCATATTAATCATGAGTATGTGCACCAAGATGGGGGGCCAAAAAGTGGCCACTCCACTTTTTAGTCCCAAAATAGAGAAAACACGAACGTGTTATAATCATATATGCTTGCATTATAGGTTGATAGTGATTGAGCCTAGGCTTGGTCATTACCAAGCCAAAACGTGAGTGTATTATAACATGCTTGTGTTATGGTTTGGCTTCAAAAAATGTGAGTGTATTATAAGGTGTTCATGTTTTGTGTTGCATTTAATTTTTTCTCTTTCTCTTTCTCTTTCTCTTTCTCTTTCTCTTTGTCTTTTTCTTTCACATTTACTTTCTTATACTTTAAGTTATATTTCATGTATATAGTTTCAAGATGTTTGAGAGTGGTTTTGGATCTCTAGGAGTTACAATGCAAATTCTAGTTTTTTTGAAGATCTTATATATTTTTAGATAGTCAAATTTCAATTATCAGCAAGTTGCATCATCCTTATCTCTCTCTATCCTACTCATTGTTTATCCCTTATGCTCTAGAGCTCACTCTCTCACTATCTTCATCCCTTTATCTGAATCTCTCTCCCTTCAGCTCAAGATCTACTTCTCCACCTATTCATCCTTCTTTCTCTCTCTGTAACGCCTGTCGTGCAAACCCCAGAGAACACATACATAGCAAATAATTTTTTTTTAAAACAATTACATTAAACATGCAAATACATTATACCATAATCACCCCACACATTACATAACATTAACACACTTAGTTCTCTGGGGCACGTGAGGTTACATTGCAACAACTAAACGAAAATAAAGATAAAGATTACAACAATATTATTTATATTAAAATAACCATGAATAAGGATACATCCAAAACCATGACGCAAGAATAATAGACATCACATAATATATCCATGATACATCTCTTAATAAAGATACAAATTATCCTAACTATTACATCATTGTTATAATATTACATTACAATCTTTTGATAATTGAATTACATTGAATTTCCCAACATGGGGAGTGATACAAGAATAATGAAATATGAAGTACAAGTGATTACAGGTACAACTCCAACGGTGGAAAAGCTGAGAAGACAAGATGCTGATGGGGAACCCAACGGGTGCGGAGCACGTTCCACCCAACCATGTGAATTACAAGTGACGAGGAAGTGAACCCGACCATGAATGTCAAACCGACTCAACAACAACATGAAACAAAACAAGTACAACTCAAAGCATACAATGAACAACCATCAACGTTCACAAATCACATAACAAGTTGAAACTACGAAACTCATCACAATAACATGAAGTATCACCACTTAGCAATCATGAAACAAATTCACAAGATCGAAAGCATCATAAAGATACAATATCCAGAAGAACCGCAACAACATCCAAAATACATTTCCAAATAAACCTGAAACAATAAAAAGAATATGATTCCATATAAGTCTAAAACAACAATTCAGTACACAAATTCCAGAGGCAACCAGAAACAAGCCAAACGGGTGTCAAATGGAGAGGGTCATCGCATAGCTCTCATGGGATCCCCTGGCACTTCCTCCAACTGAGGCGCCGACACCCATCTATGGACTCCCTAGCCCTCGAAAACAACATAAAGATACAATATCCAGAAGCAACGAGAAACAAGAACAAAGGTGTCTAGTGGAGAGTGTCATCGCATAGCTCTCATGGGATCCCCTGGCACTTCCTCCTAATTGAGGCGCCAACACCCATCTATGGATCCCCTAGCCCTTCCTCCTAACTGAGGCGCCGACACCATAGGGTAGCTAATGCGGAGCTGATAATCTCTCATGAAGACGAGACTACGACTTTGCCAACCACGACCTACTCAGTCTATCACTAGTCTACAGTAGCCCTAATGCATAGACGAGGAATCCAGTTTTAATTATCTTGTGTGTTTTACTACCCATCCCCCTAAATTCTATTTTTAGGTTATCACTTGTTTAACTACTCTTACGTGGGTTCCCCTGAGCACTTCCTCTTACCCGAGGCACCGGCGCCCACGAAGAGCCACTCTCCCTATGACCCTAACATAAATCAAAACTAGGCAAGGGTTGTACTATCACGAATAAAACATATAACTCAAAACATAAACAAGCGAGGCAAATCCATCTCACAATAGCTCATAATCAAAATGCCAATACCCACGTACAACCCTTCCAAAAGTAATTCTAATAAATTTCCAATTCCAAGATCACAACCACATGGAATAACATTCATAGATTAAAAACACGCCTCTAGAACTAGGGTTACAAAATCAACAATAGGTTCCCACATCGAAGAATAAAGTTACAACAATTAAATGGAAAACGATAACCAGATCATGTAAATTCATAACTTAAAGTAAACGATTAACCCAATTACACAAAACACTCCAATTTTGAAACGATATAAAGAAACACAAGAAGTTAATAATCCTACGTCAAAATATTTAATTCTTAACAAAAGACATCCGATAAAAATCTAAAAACACATTAAAACCTCCGACCAAGAAAACTCGAGAAACCATTGAAATTAAAACATACAATAACAATTTCATTGTCATATAAAATTTATTTCATTTAATAACCCATAAGAATCCAACTTTACAATTTTCACAATTAAATCCCAGTCAATAAATTCTAATTTTGCAAACTATTATAAATACAATTTATTGCGTATATATAATAAATATATTTACATATATATAAACATCAACTATATGTATCTACTAACATTTTGTTTTCTTTCTAATAATTATCAAACTTTTACAAATAAACAAAAATGAATATATCTATCCTCAAATTGTGAGTATACACACTATCACTATATATATATATAAAATAACATTTAACAACATTTAAAAATATAATATTAAATTTATATAAAAACAATTATTCAAAAATAGATTAATACAAATATACACGTTTAAATTAAAACAAACAAATAATAATAAAAAAAAACATTTTGAAAGTCCCAACCCGCAGGGACCACCGGCGCCAGTCCACGGACTGCGCGCGGCAGTCCGTATGACTGCTGCGCCAGCAGTCCACGGACTGCCTTGACCGCCCGTGGCCTGGCGCAGGGCAGGGGAGTGGGTACGGCTGCGCCGTCCCTCTCCTCTCCTATTCAAATCATTTTTTTAATTTTTTTTTAATATAAAATTTTATTTATAATTTTTAATTTCATTTAATTTTTTTTATAAACTAAAACTTCGTCCTTCATCAGGTACGGGATGTCGTCGGCCAATTTGGCCACAGAAAATAAAAAAATAAAATTTGATTTAAACAAAATTTCGAATATATAAATTACTATGCACAAAAACATTTAATTAATAAATATGTATATATATATATATATATGAAATTTGTGTATATATATATATATACCTAGAATATATTCATTTAAAAAAATACAGAAGAATAATTATTTCAGTCACAGGCACAGAGGACAGAAAGACAGTATAAACATAATATATATATAAAGGATGTGTCTCATAATCTCCAGAATAATTTTTTTTTTAAAAAGGGACAACTATGTATAATTTTCAGAAAACCAAGAACAATCAATTTAAGAATATATTGTCTAATTTCAAACTCAACATTTAATTGATACCAAGATGAAAGAATATTTTTCAGTAGTTTTCTCTTTTTAATAAATTTGCTCTTTTCTAAAGTTTTATTTCTCTTTCACCAAATGATCTAATTTTTTTTTTTTCTATTTTCTTAAATCAGAAGACTAGAGAGAAGGAGTAGGTTAAAACCTGGAGTCCTACGCTTATTCGAGAACTTGATGAAGATTGTTTCTGACGGTCTTTACGAAGAGCTCCTCCTTCCTGCTTCAAATCTTCTTTGAATCACCGTGCTCAAATCTCAAACCGATTCTCTGTTCAGAAAACTTCTCCAAAGCAACCCAGTAACAGATTTCCAATTCCTTTCAAGAACTCTCCTCAAATAAAACAAAAAAGAAAATCTAATATCCTTTCTAAATTTTCAGAATACCAAGCCAAAATCTTATTCCACTTCTGTAACAATCCTCCTCTGTGTGTGTGTAAAACTCGCAAAAATTCTTAATTAATTAAAAAGGTAATGTCCCTCTCTTCCAAAAACTCTAAAAAAAAATCAAAATTAAAAGAAAATCATTCTTTAAAAGCAAGCTTTTTAATTAGATCTATATTCCTATTTGCTCTCACAATCTTTTTCATTCTTTTATTTGTTTTATTGTTTTAATTTCTGCTTTTGCAACTTTACTTGCACAACACATTACTTATTTAATTTAAATAAATTATTCTAATAATTATCCTCCACCAGATAATTGATTAAAATAGTTAAAACACTTTTAATATTTAATTATTATTTAATTGAAATATATGACTTTCAAAATAATTAAAATTATTTAAATATTTAAAAAGAATTTAAATCTAACATTAAAACCACAATTACTTCCATCATTAAAATCGAATACACCACAACATATAAAGTACCAACATTAATCAAAAGACGATAAAATACAAGACACAACCGACAAATGACGATAGTTACAAACATGAACAATACCAATCAAAACGAGATGATCTGACATCATGGGACGGGAGGACTTCATCGTCACCTCTGTTTCAACATTTAACCGTTGGGTTATTGGTGCTCGCCCTGTCCTGCCGAAGCAGGTGGAGTCGAGACTTGTACCTGCAATACCTGCATACAGATGAAGTTGTGTACATATGCATACATATATATATATAATCGAAGCATTAAATTAAAGCACTACATTGTGAGAAGGAATTGCAACATAACAGGGCACTCGCGAACGAGTGATGCTATGTTGTCCTTCATCACACCTATTCTAACAATTATACTATAACCAATCAATTAATATTTCTAACTAACAATCATCACATAACATAATTCATTAAATCATTGCATCATAATATAATTTTGAAAATCAACTAACATCTAACCAACCATAATGTCATGCAATAATCAAATCCTCAAGTGTATAAACATAATCACCAACAGTCTACTAATGGAATAACAACATCATCAAATGTGTAACTATCCAACTCACACAATAACAGTACCATCATAGCCACAAGTAGCAAACGAACGCATAGAAAAATAATAAATCCAACTAGTAAGAGGAGGGGTACTACATCCTCCCCCCCATAAAATCGGCTTACTCCTGGGAGCCGGTAAACAAAAGGAAATAAGATTCCCAAATACAGGAGGCATCCTCACACACCAAGACGGTGAACTAATCACCATTAGAAACTAGCATCAAGCTCACACATAAGAGTAACAAATAATATTAAAAGTATTAGTAACATGGGGTATTACATCCCCCCCCCCAAGGATATGGCTTACTGCAGGAAGCCATTAAATAGATAAGAGTAAGCACACAACAAACATGCAGAGATCACACCAAAAACCACACACATGAAAACACACGCTCCTACAAGAATGAGCAGACAAGTCAACACAATGGCACAAGGGTTCATAGTGCATCCCTTTATCTGAATCTCTCTCCCTTCAGCTCAAGATCTACTTCTCCACCTATTCATCCTTCTCTCTCTCTCTCTCTCTAATTCTATCTATCTCACTTCTCTCTCTCTCCCTCTCCTCTCCCTCCCTCCCCTTCGCTCTAAGTACCTTTCTTCCTCCCTCCCTCCCACCTCTACTCTCTACCTCCTCCTCTCTACTCTATCTTTATCTCCCTCCTCCCACGTCCCACCACCTTCTCTATGGCCCTCTCTATCTCACCTTTGCCGCCCTCCCTACCTCATTTCCTCTCTACTCAATATCTCTACTCCCCCCTCTACCTCCCTCTCTCTTTATCTCTCTCTCTCGATCTCTCTCCCTCCTCCCTCTATCTATCTCCATCTCACCCCTCTCTCACCTCACCTCACTCTCACCTCTCTCTCTCCCTCCCCCCTTCCCTCTCTACTTCTCTCTATCTCCCCTCTCCCTCCATCATTCCCTCTCTTTGTTGCTCTCTCTCTCACACACCTTTGTCTCCCTCCCTCCTTCCCTCTCACTCTCTATCTCCTCTCACCCGCCTCCTACACCTCTATGTTGCCTCTCAACCCCATCTCCTCCCTCCTTCCTCTCTATTCTCTCATCTCCTATCCCTCCCACTCTACCCTATCTCACCTCCTCCCCCGGCCTCTCTCTACACCTCTCCCTCCCTTCTGCCTCTCTCTACCTCTCATTCACTTTCTACTTATCTTTATCTTCCCTCTCCCTCTACCTACCTCTCCCTCCATCACTCCCTATCACTCTCTCTCTACACCTCTCTATCTCACCTATGTCTCCCTCCCCACCTCCTTCCCTCTCTACTCTCCATATCTCCTCTCCCTCCCTCTACCTACTTCTCCATCCCTCTCCTCTCTCTCCATCTCACTCTCTCTCCCTCTCTCCCTCCTTCACTCTCTCTCCATCTCACACTCTCTCTCACCTCACTCTCACCTCTCTCTCCCTCATTCCCTCTACTTATCTGTATCTCCCCTCATCCTCTCTCTACCTACCTCTACCTCCATTTCTCCCTCCGTTGCTCTGTCACACACATACATTTTTCTCCATCCCTCCTTCCCTCTCTACTTATATCTATCTCCTCTCTTCCTCTCTACCTACCTCTCCCTCCATCACTCCTCTATATCTCTCTCTCACACACATACACACCCCTCTGTCTCCCTTCCTCCCCACCTCTCTCTCCCTCACTCATTCCCTCTCTATTTCTCTCTATATCTCCTCTTCCTCCATCTACCTACCCTCTCTCTACCTCTCCCTCCCCCCTTATTTCTATCTCTCCTCTCCATCTATCTACCTACCTCTACCCTTCTCTCCCTCCCTCCCTCCCCCTCTTTCTCTATCACTCTCTCCTTCCCTCTCTAATTCTCTCTATCTCACCATTCTCTTCCCCCTCTCTTTTTCACTCCCTCCTCTCTCTCTCTCTCTTTACCACTCTCCTTCCCCCCCCTCTCTCTCTCCCTACTATCTCTCTCACCTATCCCTATTTACCTCTTCCTCACTCCCGTCTCTCTCCCACCCTCTGTCCTTCCTTCCCTCTCTACACCTCTCTATCTCACCTTTGTCTCCCTCCCTACCTCCTTCCCTCTCTACTCTCTATCTCTCCTCTCCTTCCCTCTACCTACTTCTCCCTACCTCCATCCCTCTCCCTCTCCCTCCCTCCCTTTCTCCCTCCTCTCTCTCTCCATATCACATCTCTCCCTTCCTCCTTCCCTCTCTACTTCTCTCTATCTCCCCTCTCCATCTCTCTACCTACCTCTCCCTCCATCACTCCCCCTCTCTCTCACACCTCTCTCTCTAAAGAGGAGAGTATGAGAGAGAAAGAGGGTGCCAGGGAGAGAGAGAGGAGAGATAAAGAGTAGAGAGGAAAGGAGAGAGAGAGAGTCAGGAGGGAGGAAAAGAGGCAGAGAGAGGTAGAGAGAGAGTGGTAGGGAGTGATGAAGAGAGAGGTAGGTAGAGAGAGGGAGAGGGGAGATATACAATAGAGAGGGAAGGAGAGAGGGAGAGATAGGAAGGGAGGGAGAGAGAGGTGAGAGATGCAGAGTAGAGAGGGAAGGGGGGAGATAGGGATGGAGGGAGAGTGAGATGGAGAGAGAGAGTGGTGAGATAGAGAGAAGTAGAGAGGAAAGGAGAGAACAAAAAAGAGAGAAGGGGAGGTGGGAGGGAGAGAGAGCTAGAGAGCGATATGTGAGATAGAGAGAAGTACAAAGAGATAGAGAGGGAAGGAGAGAGGGCAGGAGAGGGAGAGAGGAGGGAGGGAGAGGTAGAGATGGGGAGAGAGATAGAGAGGAGGGAGGAGGTAGGGAGAAGTAGAGAGAATGGTGAGATAGAGAGTAGATAGGGAAGGAGAGTGAGAGAGAAATATGGGGGACAAAAAGAGAGAGGGAGGGAAAGGTAAAGAGGGATAGGTGAGATAAAGAGTAGAGAGAATGGTGATATAGAGAGGAGAGAGTGGGAGAGAGGGAGAGAGGGAGAGAGAATAATGAGATAGAGACAAGGAGAGAGTGAGAGAGAAAGAGGGGGGAGGGAGAAGTAGGTAGAGAGAGGGAGAGGGGAGATAGAGACAAGTAGAGAGGGAAGGAGAGGTAGAGAGAGAGAAGAGATAGAGAGAAGTAGAGAGGGAATGAGGGAGGGAGGGAGGGAGAGAGAGTGGTACGGAGTGATGGATGGAGAGGTAAATTTTTTTGTGTTTTGAGTATGTTTTCATTTTTAATTTCTTTTGTTGGTGTATCCATTTTTTCTCAAAAGCCAGTGTTTGGTATTTTTCACTTTATATTTTAACCGTTCATTGAAATTTCAAATAAATTATATTTTTAAAAGCTAGACTCCATTCTATACATATTCAAAAGAATGAATTTTTGATCAATTTTTAAATTTTTTTATGGGGGAGCACACTCAAATTTCTATTTTTTAGGATGTGTCTACTTTGAAAATGAGTAAAATATCATATATTCATTAAAAAATTAGTAGAAAATTCGAGGATAAACTACATGCTATTAGCTGATTTCTCACTAAAGCGATTTTTTAAATACTAAAAAAATTAACATTTTAGGGGAGCTACATGACCAATTTGTGTGGCCCCCCTTTTTGAACCCCTTAATCTCAATCAATTTTTAAAATAATTAGTAGTTTAGAAAGTAGATTCAAAGCACTACAACTCTTGTTTTCATTGTTGTAAGGAAGCTAAGGTAGTAGAACAACTTCTTACACTAATCTTAAGAGGAGAATAATGCAAAAAATTTACAAATCTTTAACAGTTACAAAAACTTAAACATAAATAAACACAAATATCATGCATACCACAACATAATGATTTACGTGGGGAAAACCCTTCCGGGAGAAAAACCCCACACTCCAAAAGCTGCCCAATATTTTATTCAAAAATCACAAAGATTACAATATACTTGCAAAGCAAGCTTCTCACAGAAGTATCACCAACTAGAGATCTAGAGGCAACACAACTGCTATCAAACTCTCAGAATACATCACAATACATAGCCTTAATACAACAACCTCATAAAATAGGGTTGCCTTCTAGGGAAAGTCAAGCTAATAAAAATATCAGTCATCAGATCTAAGACCTAATGATGAATGGTCCAGATTTATAATAATAAAATATAAATAAAATTTTCCTTTTGAGGGTGCTGCCTACGAGCCATCATCGGGGTGCACTGCCCCAAGACCCAAGTCAGGGGGATGATCCCCCTAGACCCCTTACGAGGGGAAACCCCCCACGCCCCCTCGTCACCGACATATCAACAATACCTTATGTAACTGCAAGGTTGAGACACATTTTCCCAATAGTTGCATCTTAAAATTTTGAGTGTAACTATCTTCAATTTGTCATCCAATGTCAATCTTTCCTAATTTCAAAAAAATGTGGCCACTTAAGACTCATTTTTGGTCCCTCATCTTTGTGCACTTACCTTCATCTTTTAATTCCATAAAATTACTATGGAAACCTAAGAGGAAAGGTTAAAACATAGGATAAAATAAATAACAGAATTAGGAAGACTTTTAACCTATCATTTCCCCCTAGTTGAAGAAATTGCAAGACATTACATGTCCTCATGCATTACTTATGGACTTAGGTTCGTCAATTGCCAATTTCTACACTATTACCATTATCTATTTATCCCAACTATCTTTCAAATTTTGAATTATTTGTTGGTGCACTGCTAGGGTTATGTAATCTATCATTATCCTCTATTCCCATGAATCCTTTAAGTTTCCAATTATGTGTCAGTTTTCTTCTGTTGTCATGTAGGCTCCTATGGTTTCTTTTTCCAAAGTAGTTTTTAGATTTGCAATTATTTGTTGATGTTCCTCCTGAGTCCTATAAGCTACCATATTTGATTCTTTATTTTTAATCAGCTACTCCAATTGTTGCCTTAACACCCTTAGCTCCTTTGCTTGTTGTTGGTTTTGTATCATATACCTGCTACAACCATCCTTGAAGAGGCTGAACTTCTTTCAACTGACACCCCTTGGTTTGTAACACCCAAATTTCCTTCTATTGTTTATCAAGTAATTCTTCCACATAAAATTCCTTTGTCATGGATGAATTTTCATGTGGTACCTATTCTACAATATTAGTCATGGGGTTGTCTTCTTGATGTTGACCATAGGTAGTAAGAGCATTTACTACAACTCTAGCATCTATGTCTCCTTCATTAGTAGGTTGCTTGTCAAGAGCAGAAGAAGAATATGGAACACAGGTTTCTTGTGCTAATAAATCTTGTTCACCTTTTGGTGGAGAGACAAGTGTAATTTGTCTATCAAATATTCCTCTTTCTTCATACTCATCAGACCCAAAGGAAACCTTATCCTAATTGGGCATATCTTCTTCTCCATTTTGTTTACAGGGACTAGGGGAATCAATATGTTGCCCATGTATGTTTTCCTTATGAGAAACATCATCCTGATAAAAAATATTCTCTTCACTTTGTGTATGAGAAGCAATGAAGGCATTATGTTGATCAAGTAGATCTTCTTCTTGTCTATATTCCTCTTCCTAAGTATCTTATTCATCTTGTTCTTCAAAAGCCTTATTTCGTGTTTCAATTTTCATTTGTTCTCTCTACTTTTTCTTTTTCTTTTGCCAATTTTGCCCCTTCTGCTTTCAACTTTGTCTATCAATTATTTTCAAAATGTAAGTGTCATTCCCACATTTTAATGTGGATCTAACATAAATGTCACTATTTTTTTGTTTAAACATAAATTCACAACTTAATGCACTCCCAACAAGCCACCATTGTGTGACACAACTACTAAGGTCTAACATTATTTGATAGGGTTATATTGATTGACACACAATGCATAATTCAATTAGTTACAAGTTCTCATTGGTTGACCCCTTAATCATGTTTTATTTGATAGTCAACCTTAAAACTCTTGCATTTGTCTTGTGGCAATTAACGTTGTTAATAGGATCTTGCTAATAACTTATCATTTAACAAGTAATAACCATATTGTTGTAAGTTATCAACTAAGAATTGATAGTATCCTTAACTATCACTTAGTAACATTATTGTTTATTTACTAATTCGATAGTAATGATCTTGTTTAACCAAAGATTTAAAATTTAAAATTTAAAATTAATGATTTAATAATTACCAATTTATTTTTATTTTTTTATTGTTTATTGGACAATCGTATCTTAATGATAAGGATGTTCTTATTTATTGATTGGCAATTTTAATATCCATAAAAATAACGTAACCCAACTATCCATAAAATTAGGGTTTTGAAGAGCTTGAAATAAGAACTTATCCACATATTGATTACATAAATTTGGTATTTCCTTTATTTCCATTGTTATGATTATTATTTTTAGAGCAAAGATCCATGCCTCTTAAAACATTAAAAATACTAATCTAATAAAATAAACCATTTTTTTTGGGCAACATAAGTAAATACCCCTTTTATATAACACACAACTTGCCATATCATTTAAGAAAACTCTTTTTAGTCACATAAACCCTTTTATATTTTGCTAATAAAACCACAATACAATTTTTCTCTTGCAAAGTCTACTACAAAGATGATATACTTTTCATATTTCCTTCTAAAAACAAAATGATAAACATATTTCCCTTTCTTTTTCATATTACAATATAGGCTTCAAGAGAAGGCAACAAGAAATGAACCTCAACAAATGTGTTCCAAGAATTTGTGAAAGATACATGCTAATGGGACTCCAACTTGCTTTACAACAAAATGCTAATTTCAGATACCTCAATCAATATCTAAGAATACAATGCATAAAAACTTGCTCTCCACCCAATTGTAATGGCATCATGAAGCCTCATGGTCTCTAGCCATACCCCCGAGCAAGAACAAAAAGATTACCAAAATATCTTGGTATGAAAATTGCAATTAACTTATTCAAACAATTACAAACACACCCATTTTCAAAGAACCATTGCCACTCAAGAAACCTTCATATCACTCATTTCATCAACTACAAACAATTAGAGGAAGGATGAATTATCTTTCTACATCTTAATAGAGATGTAGCCTACTCCATGCTGCTCTTTTTAAATCCATTCCTTTTTCTTTCTTCTCTAGATCTCAAGCTCTTTCTATCCAAAAATTCACAAGTATGAAAAATGCACCCAAAAAAAGTGAACTCTTCCCCAAAACTCTCAAAAATAAAAATGACTAAGTTCTCCAAAAAAAAAAGAAAAAGAACCCCCCTTTTCCAATAAATCAAGAGCTTTTAAAGAGTTCAAGAATCCACTCCCATGGATGAGATGGTGGCATTTGTCAATATCTCATCCAGACTCAATTTCCTCACAATACCCCAAATTTTCCAAGTCCTTTCCTTCAATAAAGAAGCATGGTGCACATGCACCCTTCTTTTTCTCATGTCCCTTCTAATAAATGAGGGAGAGAACCCAATGGAGATGGGGATGGGGATGGGTCAAATCCATCCCCTCATCTCCCAAATTCGTCACCCCTCTTACAAGGCATGTAAGAGGGGTCATTAATAAGTTATGGGTAAAGGTATGGCCAAAAACAATCCCCCAACCCATAGGTACTATATTTAGGGCCTTAAAATGTAATAAATAATCAAATTATAACCTTTTTGACCCTCATAAAATCACCTTTAAACTTGCATCCGAAAATTACCTTTTTACTCACCACTTGCAATGTAATTGATATGACCAACAATTAATTAGCATATATATCTTAAATTTAATCTATATAAATTACGCCGAGATAAATAGAGGCGTTTATTTTTTCAATTTAATATATCTATATTAAAGTTGAATGATGAAAAATTAAACGCCTCGATATATCTCAACGTAATTTATATAGATTAAATTTAAGATATATATGCTAGTAGCAGTCGTCGCGCAACACATAACATGAATTAATATATAATTATACAATATTATTTTATTATATTATTAGATAAATAATAATATTTTAGTATATTTAATATAAAAATTTAAGATAAGTTATGGTTAGGGGTCAAACATGGTTAGGTTCAAACTTTTATTAGGGTTGAGGTTCAAGTTTAATTAGGGTTAGGGTAAAGGTTAAAATAGGGTTCAATTAGGGAAAAACCTTTGTATTAGGGTTAGAGTTGAATTAGGGGAAATCTTTGAGTTAGTGTTAGGGTTAAACTATGGTTTTAAAACATTCAAATAATGTTAGGGTTAGTGTTTAATTAGGGTTAGTCTTAAAATAAGATTATGAATTATAGAATATAGTTATGGTTAGTGTTATAAATAGAATTAGGGTTAGGGTTATAATTATAATTACAAACATGGTTATGAGTAGGGTTAAAATAGGGTTAGGTTTCAATTAGGATGAGTGTTCAATTATAGTCAGAGTTCAATTTGGTTATGATTTTATAAAGGATAAGGGTTAGCATTCAAATAAATTTAGGATTTAGGGTTCATTTAAATTTACGATTAATGCTCAACTAGGGGAAGGGTTTTGGTTAGGTTTAGGGTTAAGATAATGGTTAGGGTTAGGGTTATGATTATGGTTAGGGTTACGATATAGGGTTATGGTTAGGGTACAAGGATTTACATCATGAATAGGGTTAGGGTTATGGTTTATGATTAGGGTAAGGATTATGGTGATGATTAAGGGTATATCATGCAGTTAGGGACAATGTTAGGGTTAGGGTGAGGGTGAGATTTTTGGGCAGGGTAAAGGTTAGGATTAAGATTAGGGTTAGGGGTATATAATAGTTAGGGATGGGTTAGGTTTTAGGTAGGCTTAGGGTTAGGGTTAGAGTTTGGGTTAGGATTATGGTTAGGATTAGGATTATGGTTAGAGTTAGGATTATATATATATTGAGGTATTAGTGATATATATGTAATATTTATATTTTGAAAATAAATGAAATCATATTATGTTACATAAATCATAGCACTAATTATCCATCATATAATAAAAATCTAAAAGGCATATAATCATTGTTAAAGTATATAAACATGTTTATTCTAACCATCCATCATATAATTTAATACATTATAAATAATATAAATATTATCCATGACAATATAAAACTATGTTTGTACAAATTTATATAAATCTTTTATTCTCTATGTTTGTACATAAACCATAACATTAATAATCCATGTCATAAATGTAATTCAAAACCCATATAACCATCTATAATGTATATAAAAAGATTGTTATGAACTAAGCAACATATATTTGAATGCATAAATGCATAAGTATCATAATTTATCATATAAGTAATATCCATAAGTCATATAACCATTTTGAAAATATATCAAATTAAATAAGATCTGTTGAAGGTAAAATAAGATGTAGACTAGAGAAATAAAAATTCATTGTAATGGTGCAAATACATGACAAATTCTTCATTGATGAGAACTGTATTACACCCTTTTATTTTCAAACTGATCACAATATACTTCTTTGAGAAACTTTGGAAATGCAACTACTTTTGTATACACCGCTTTAACTTTTTTTGCAATATTTCTAGTTCATCAACATCTTCGATCACTAAGCTGGTGTTTTCAATTTGTTCGATAATTTTGCTACAGTGCTCCAAAACAACTCTTTCACATTTGTCTGTAATGGTTTCAGTAACATTGTTTGAGTTTATAGAGCCATGTGGGCTTGAAACAATGATTTATGATTCATTTTCTGAAACATCCATAGTATTAATTATTTGGTGTTCAAAGTGGAATTCAATAAAATTAAGGTTAGTATCTAGGAATGATAAGAGTAAAACTATTCATAATATGTTTTCAATTTGATTGATTTAAAATAATTTCATAAAGTTATTGAATATGATGAAGTTATTCATTATTTTATAAGCATGAAGGTCAATGTTCAATGGTAGCAATATAAAGTAATTCATCATCATCGAGCTTATTTATTTGCTCAAATATAATGGTTTAACAATATTTATTTAATTGAACATTTGTTTAACTAATAAATATTTTTTAAATTTTTAGTGAAATGATAAAATAATTGTAACTATCAATTTAGTAAATTTGTCTAAAATATACATTGTATCATCATTTAGTCAAATATATCTATTTTATAGTTTGAAAATAATGAAATTATATAAACCATGTGAAATTTAAGTTAATTTATAAAACATAAGACTAATAATGCATCATATAAATAAAATTTGTAAGCCATATAATCATTTATAAAGCATATAAACATGTTTAGTCTAACCATCCATCATTCACCTTAATACATTGTAAATAATATAAATAAATTATCCATAACAATATAATCCACAAAGTATATCATTGAACTTAATAAATAAATAAACATATTTAATCCATAAAGTATATCGTTGAGCTTAATAAATAAATAAAATTTAACCATACATAAAGTATATAAAAATGTTTATACAAACCATCCATGATGTAGCTTAATAGAGAAATCACAAAATCATAATCACCAATAACATAAATAACATCCATAAGTCATATAACCATGCACAAAGTATATAAAATATTCATCTGAAATATGCAATATCTACAGTGATACATAGATTACATAATTTGTAATATCTATATTTATTTAGGATTTAAGATTAATTTTGTATTCTTTTTTCAAGTAGTTTATGAACGCATCATGTATAATATTGGAATTTCCTTGTTCATATTGTTTATTGTAGAACATTTCTCGTATGAATCTGGGAAATCCTTGAACCTTCAAAGAGGCCTTGTACATGTTGTTGAAGAGTTCTTCTGCTTGAGTGATTTAAAAGTCTTCGATTGCTACTATGCTTTTGCTTACATCCTCTATTTCATTTATTATTTGTGTAAGATGTTCATTCACTAATCTCATGAGTTTATCCATCATTGTTTCAATAATCTTATTTGATCCAATAGACTCAGTACGATTTATGGGGGCATTAACTGAATTTTGAGTTTCTGAACTTTGAGAATCCATATTCTGTATAGAAATGAAATAGTTTAATACATGGAATACAATAATTCAATATAAGTACACATCATATTAGAAATAAATGAATATTTAGTAGTCATACACATTACACAATTTCATTTTTTTCTTAGAGTGTATTGAATAAGGCTTAAAGGTTATGACTTTTTATTGTTTTTTTTTGTTTAGTGGAGAGCTTCAAGTAATTAACTTATTCCTAATATAGAAATTATGTTATAGTGTTAATTATTTCCACAATTTTTATTAATAAATTTATTTTCATATAGTGCCCTAGAAAGTTAAGAAATGACAATTGTAATGCCCCGTCTCGTAACCTAAAGAATGTTGCAATGACTATGATAGTGTAATATTTTTTTAAAAAAAAGTGTATACATGAACTTCATTAATGCAAACATTCCCTAAGATACGCGATGACACACTACATGTAAATCCAATAGATGAAAAAAGTAATTAATATAGCATGTGTTTAATTCTCGTAAACTTAAGAGCATACATTCATTAACAAATAAATTGCATCATTAAAGAATAAATATGTTTCTTTCTTTACATTGCAATTATAATAACATTTACAATACTCATTTCCAAATGAGGTAGGTCATATAAAAGTGTATAATTACATGTTACAAAAGTTCTTCCCGAATACAATTGAGGAGTGATACATGAATAAGGTTTCCACTGATACAAATAAGATAGTACATTTCCACACACGAGCTTTCCAATTAAGAAGTACTCGTCGCCACGAACAAGAACTGGGGACCCAACAGTGTAAGGTGCACGTTCCACCCAACCAAGTGGTACCCATAGGCCCACCCCTCGTGCTAGGAGATAGTAAAAAGGTTCCCTAGAAATAACCTACAAACCCTAGACACAAGCGAAACCATAGACAAAACTATATAAGTACAAACTTAACTTAATGGTTACATTGCTTCCAGAACTAAAGAATCAAATACGCTAAGTTCACTAGGATACTGTTATTATAGGTGGAGTGTCATCACAATGTTGCATAGGTTACCCAGGCAAATCTTCCTAGGTTCCGACCCCCATCTTGAGTTACCCTGGTAACCTCTTACGAAACCCGGCCCCACATGCAATCTGTTGCGGAATTGAATATCTTTCATAATGACTAGATATCGATTTTTCCATTCCAGGCCTTCTCGACTCATTCCCAAGTCTGAACTAGCCCTTGAGTCCATGAGTGAGGCTTAATTAATCCAGTTAAAGGTTTTAGACTACCTAATGTGTTGATTTAGTTTTCACTGATTAACTAACTCTACATGAGTTACCCTGGCACCTCTTTGTGTGCCGACCCTCATAAAGAGCCACTCCCCTAATAATAACACAAGGAAACTAATTCCACTAACTAAGGGTAGACAAGGTGCACATAAACTAACATCAAAATAAACAACAATATAACAATAGACATCACAACCTGTTCATAAAACCAAGTGTCTAATCCGAATAAAACTATGTGCACTACCCTAGTTTTTTCAAAATATGGAACCATCATAAATACAACTCCCTCATGAAGTAACTATATCTAGAAGACTTATTAACCCGCATAATCCCCAATATGCCCAATAAGAGTAAAAACAACTTAAAGCAATTCAGGCATAATAAAAATCTAATACTAGGATTTTCTAAATCCAATCAAATCAATAACATAAAGCATGAAATTAATCAACTAAATTATAATCCATTTTTCAATCAATATGAAAATTAAAACTAGCAATTAACTCCAATTTCGCATTCATGCATTATAATGAAAATACATAATACATTTCATTATAAAAATATCTATTTATGATTTTCATATACTAATCATCAATATATTATACATTTAAATAAATACACTTCAAATCATTATAATTGAATATTTATTTAAATATATACATATATTTTTTAATTATCCAAAATAAATCTATAACCACTAATATTTATTTACACAATTTATAAATTTATATAAATTTATATATATATATATATATATTACATATATAACATATATTAATAATAATATATATATATATATTATATATATATATAATATACTTATATATTATAATTATAATTTAAAAAAATAAAATAAAACAAATTAAAATTTAATATAAACAAAAAGGGCAGGGGTCGGCTGCCTACACAGCTGAACCCCTCAATGGGGGGTGCGGCTGTGTAGGCAGCGTCGGCGCTGCCCTCACAGCCAGCTCCCCTATGGGGTTGGCCGTGGGGGTAGCCCCCCCTGCGCCTCCCTTAATAAATTTTTTTAATATTTTTTTCAATTTGCATTTAATTTTACTGACACACATGGAAAATAAAAAATATCTTCTAACAAACTCACAGATATTTTCTTTTAACAACTTTAAAGAATTATTCTATTTTATAGAATTTAAAATTTCAAAAATTAATTTCATTTTTTAATACATATTTAAAATTCCAATTCACACAAAAGCATTTAAACTATATTTAATCTATTCACTCAATAATAGGTAATTTAATCAATTAATTTATTTATTTAATAAAATAACTTTAATCACAATGATTAAATTATCTTACCAAATAAAATAATTTAATTAATTAAATAAAATAAGAAGCTTTTAACTACAATATTTAAAATTAAATAAATAAGCACTAAATTATAAAGAACATTACTCTAACATTAAATTCACAAAATAAACCTTGCATAAAAATAACAAGGCAAACTTAAACGTAACAACCAAACATTCCAGACCTAAACTGACGATATACTGTGACTAGGTTTGAGGCTAGACTAGGAAAAACCTCATTACTATCTCCCAATCAACATTACCGTTGAGTCTGGACATGCTCAGACCTGTGAAACCAGGTGGAGTCGGTGTCATGTACCTGCAATCCTACAATCAGACATATAACATACATGTATATAATCCATAATTCAAACACACCGTGAAGAGAAAATGGCGGAAATCACAGGGCACTCACAAGCGAGTGATGCAACTCCGTTCTCCTCACCAATACAATATCACATTGAACTGAAAAAATAAATATCAATTAATCTACCATATGCATATATAGCAATAGCATTTCAAGTAAACATCTATGCTAACATAAAGCATGTCAGAAATAATCACCACCAAATAGTGTATCATCACATCATAAAATAAATCCCCAATCGCTCAACTGTCAATGATCAAATACATCAAAACAAAGTATCAGGGTCTATCAAAGTAAAACATACTGTCAAAAAACATAAGCAAAATGGAGGGGTACTACAATAATGAGATGAATTTGTGTATAGAAGAGAAAACTGCATCAGTATATTAACAATATTTGTTACATCAAATAATTTCTAGGGTTTTTAGACTGTTTTTCTCTGCCTTTCTTTTGGCCACCTTTTTTCATTTTTTCATTTTTTCATATATATTGTATGTGAAGGGTTACATAATTCTTAGTCGTTTCAAATCTTTGACACGTGATATTACCACAAACACGAGACCGGGCTTCTTTTAGTGGGACCTACATCAATTGTAGCCTTTTGCAATGTTAGTCCCTGTGATTTGTGTATTGTTAGAGCCCACGCCAATCTCAAAGGTATTTGTTTTTTGGTACCCCTATCAATTGTTTGAATTGGAACCCTTTGGGGGTGGTGATCATCAAATGGAATTCCAAAGTAACTATCAAAATATACAAGTACATACGATGGTGGTTGAGGTGGTGCACTTCCAGGGGTGTAGACAATATTTTGAATATGTCCTAGTGCTCCATTGACAATACCTACTTCTATCCATAAGTTCGAAGTTAGCATCACCCTTGCATTGTTGTTGAGTAGTAATTCCATCTCCAACTCATCATTTCCATCTCTTTCTATAGAAGTAAGTGATGTTTTTACAACAATACTTTGTGCAACAAGATTTGATAACAAATAGAGTTTTCTCTTGTTATGGCTATGCACATTATCATTTGCAGAGAATAAATGAACACTTTCTTCAAACTCTTCATTTTCTATACTGCTCATGTTGGTAATGGATCTAGACCTAAGTAAAATCCAATCTTCTATTGTAGGGTTTGCATCTCTTATGTTTGATAGAAGAAGACGAAACCTTTCTTGCTCAATGTCTTGTCCATCTTGTCTGAAAATGTGATCTAAAGTGACTATTGTTTGGAATTGTTCCCAAAGTAACTTTGCATGCCTTGTACTATTGTATGGGGGTTTATCATTTACTTCATGGCTTCTTGTGGGAAATGCTTGTTGTAGATGAGAGTCTATGTTTTCCAGTAACCTCTCTCCTAGAAAGCTCATTTCATCTATCAATATATATTTAATGTGAGAGATCTCCTCTTGGAAACTTGTGAGTCTTGTTCCCTATAATTCACTTCAAAATATTTTATAGGTATTCTCAACTTAGAATGATTTTTTGATGCTCCAATGTTGAATGTCATAACTCCGGTTGGTGCAAGTAGAAGTAAAGGAGAGCATTTTGAAGATGCTGCATTTTCCAATGCCTGATTGATAGCACCAATTAAATATGACTTACCTGTTCCTGTTGTGACTTGTATTATCATATACAAGGGGGATGCATTATGATATGTATGATAGTGGGAGATTACAATATTTTTTGTTTTGTTTTGTTTTTCACTAAGGTTTTCGTAATCCACACATTGAGGTATGTCATCATAAATCAAGAAACCTATATTTCTCATAGTGGTAATGAAATTTATAGCTAAATTTGTGTATTCTTCTCCCTGAAATTCATGACACCAATCTGTTTGTCGATCTATATCTCTTCTTACCAACATATCTATTCCTGAAACTTGGAAAATCTATCGATGATGAAGCCTAGATAGAATTTATCATTCATTTTTTGTGGTAGTACCTAGAGCGTTGTTGTTGTCTTCAGATTCATAATCTGTATCATTTTTGGTATTTTCAGCAACCCCTCTTCTTTCTAGGTGCCATGGAATGTAATTGAAGTTATCCCATGTTGCAATTATTGATTCATCATTGTCACCAATATCTGTTTGTATGTCATGAAAAGGCTTGTACAATAATAGTTCTGAAGTGCAAAAATTGATCCACTTGTCTGAGTCATGTGCAGTAATTGTTAGAAACCTAGGAAATACTCTTACAATAGCTCCTTTTCTAGAACTCCATAAGTTCTGACCTTTTCTTTTGTGGTTATTGTAGATGCATAAAATTGGTGATATCTGATTAATCCTGGCATTTAATTAAATATTTATTATTTAATTAATTTCTCTAAAGTCTTCTACATATGATTAAATTTAGTTAATTTAATTATATGGTTCATTCAATTTATTCTTCTATAATGATTAAATAAATATATTTTTATTTAATTATTTCACATTCAAATGTCAACTTGATTAATTAAATAAATACATTTTATTTATTTGAATTAATTATCACTTTTTGAATTTAATTAAGTCTTTTTGATTTAATTAAATTAAAAAATTTCTTTTCGAATCTTTCTTCTAGTTAATTAAATATCTTATTTAATTAATTTCATTTACATACCATTTCTTAAAGGTTTAATTAAATATCTTTATTTAATTGAATATCTTCCATATCTTTTCAGAATCATGATTAAATATTCTATTTAATTATGAAATCTTCCATTATTCTTCAAATCTAGGGTAAATATTCTATTTTAGGAAGAATCTCTGTGTCGCCCATAAATAAATAATTGAATTCAATAATTCATTATTTATCTTCTTCAAAATCTTTCCATAATCTCACAAAAAGGTGATTTTTAACAAATCATCTTCATCATCTTATCTTACCTCTTTTACAAAAAAAGAAAAAAATCTTGCTTTCTGCTTTCTTTTGTTTTTATTCAGTCTTATCCATCCTCAACCATTCGATCTGCCAGGAATTTTCACAATCGTTGATCATATCAACCGATCATAAGCTTTTGAAAAACTCTATAAATAGCACAACCAATCCAAGCAAGGGTTACACAACACATATCAGAGTAATTAGAGATTAATTGCATTCTTAGCACTATAGCATTATAGTTTTATTATTCATAGCATCATCAATAGTCTTTCATTGTCAACAATCATGTCTTAGCTTAAGCATTACATGCATTTCATATTAAATCTCGTTCTTTAGGAGGACTGTTCATTGAGCCTAACATACAATTTGAGAGCCAGCTGGAATCAATGAAAATATTGAGCTAGAGGACGATAGGACGACATCGATAACAGGATACTGAGTTTGTAATCTTTATTGTTTTAATATTCTATTTTTGATATAATGTCTTATTGGTGTGATTGATTCATATGTTTTATATATTTAACGCTCACAAAATTGACCACACATTATTGGCGCCCACCTTGGAGAATTGCCCCATTTTTAACATCTACTTGCAGGTTTTTTGACATGATCTCGCATTCTGGAATTTAGATTTTTGACCAAATTCTCCATTTTAGTGCATACGACAAATTCTGAAGCACATCTGAAGGTTTTTAAAGCGCATCCGTGGCTTCTTTCAGTGCTTTTGCAGGTACTTCGGTGCATCCAGGGACTGTTGCAGCACATCCAGTAACTGTTTCGGTGCATCTACAGAATAGAAGGGCACATATGCTTGACTTAGTTTGTTAAAAATTTTGAAAAACAAAAAAAAGAAATTTAGCTGCATTTTGTTTTAGTGCATTTAGGAGTTTTCGTAGCGCATTTAGGACTTTCTGTAGTGCATTTACTATCTATTTTAGCACATTTACTTGTTTTTGTGGTGCATACAGGTGATCTTTTGGTGCATATAGGTTGTAACTAAACAAATTTCTGAGTCTAACGCCTTCTGTAGACAGAAACTTTTTCTGGTGTAAAAAGAAACAATCTAGGATAGTCATAGCTAGTTTTAAAAGGAAACAACCCTAGGATAGACATGAATTTAAAATAAAGCAATCTAGGATAGTCACCACACACTGATTTTGTGGTTAAAATGAATCCCATTCTTTCTATGAAGCAACATCTTCACATAGTTTAGACCATTGTGATTTGGGCTTTTAAAAAGAATAGTGTCTACTATGTTTGTGGCAATAGTTCTATGCTCTCCCCTTAACTGGGTGACCAGAATACCAGACTTGCCTTTTACATTCATGCAATTTTACTACTTTATTACATCCTGTAGAGGGCCTACTCTTGTGGGAAAAATTACTCACCCAAGAGGAATGACTCAAGTGGGTTCAAGCCAAAGCCAGGCTATTCCGCCCCACTATAAAATTTAAAGCAAATCAGGAGAAATCCTCTTTTTTCGGTAGTGTGCAAGATAACCATCCCCAAAGCCTTTGTTCTAAAGGCTGGGAGGTCTCTTGAGGGAGTTTATTATTGCCGCACCGAATGGAAACCCTTACTACGAACCTAGTGTAGTATCCAACCGAAGTCAGTTTTTGATCATAATAATCACAGTGCAGGGGAGGGAAGAATCTACCCCCAAGATACTCACCATATAACTGCCAAGGACCGTTTGCTCAGGGGATCTGGTATCCACTTCCGTCACTCTAAGTACACGTCTGGAAAAGACAAAAACATGGGCGCTTCTTCAGGGGTGACACAGCTGTGTGAGTCGACACAATTCTAAGATGTGGGTTGTTGATTATTATGATGACCTACTTGAGTACTAAGAGTGAGTTTGTCTGAATTGTCTGTCATGTGTGAAACTTGTGAAAACACTTTTTGAAAAAAAAATTGATCATACACTTGATGTTTGGTATAGGACTTAAAAATAATTGTTTTCAAGGTGTTTGCTATGTTTTCAAATCACACTAATTCAGATAAAAGATCATCTGAAATGAACATGTCAAAATTTAGTTGAAAACTATTCTCAACTGTTTGGAAAATACCTTGGAAAAATTGTTTTAGCACATCTAGGGTATATTCTGGCGCACATAAGGTCTGTTTTAGTGCATTCATTGGTCAAATCAGCGCTTTTAGGGTCTATTTCAGCACATTTGGAGTCTGTTTTAGTGCATAGGATGAGTATTCTGCAAACATTTTTTGGGTCACTGTCAAAACATTTTCTGAAGTGCATATAGGATACAGAGTAGGACATCTGGGACATATTAAAGCTCATTTGACCATTTCTCTCGTGCATATCCCTATTTCTGAAGTGCATATAGGCAACAGAAAAGTGCATCTGTCATTTTTCCTGAATCATTGTTTCTGACAGATTTGAGTTGATCACATTCCTGGTCTAGTAGCATATTTTCTCTCATGCTTAGGGAGTGGAAATCTACCAAGTTTGTTAAGAAGTCAATTACCAATAGGATTAGGAAACCAAAGAAAACTCTAGGCTACAAGAAAAGCTTACAACGAAGGAAGTTTTTATACAAGAGTCGAAACATCTTGCTCCATTATCGTAAGTTTCTCTATAGATACCAAGATTTTGTTAGAGGATTTACTAACGAATACACTATGGAACCTCTAGATTCATGAGCCTATTTTCAAAGAAGATCCCTCTCTCAACGACATAATCACAATCAACCCCTTGATTTCAACTACATACCACAACCTTCTATCGAATATTCAACGCATCCTAGTCAAATACTTTAGTGAGTTGAAATAGGCTATTTGATATATTGATCATTCTTTGAAAACAAAGATCAAATCTTACAATTGCACTTTCCATCACAAACTTCTAAATTCTTGGTTCAACTTCTCTCAACAGGATTCTTACATCCTTTATCATTGGAAGCCACAACCATGAATTAGGAAAACATAGTTTTGATCATATCATAAGATTTTCATCTTATCGGATTAAAACATCATCATTGATTGC
Source organism: Sequoia sempervirens (assembly GCA_007258455.2). NCBI lineage: Eukaryota > Viridiplantae > Streptophyta > Pinopsida > Cupressales > Cupressaceae > Sequoia > Sequoia sempervirens. The sequence goes on from VDFB02047230.1 coordinate 559,753,410, forward strand.
ACTCATCAAACTATGATCTAAGTTTAGGAGAACATCTTGAAATCATATGCCTGTTTTTACACGATCACAATACAATAAACTGAAGGAAGGTATTCAACAAGAAGATCATACATCAACAATTCAAGAAGAAGGTGAAAATAGTGATCCCCTATATAGCGTGAGTCAAAATCCCCTTTTTGAAGACAACATGACCGAAAGAGAAAAGAATTTGTTTGCTTCCGATAGAGATATGAGAAAAAATCCTGAGGATAGTGGAGATGAACAAGAAGAAGAACGACGCCTTAAAGAAGCCGAACAAGATCCTAAATTTCTCAGAGTAGTAGAAAGGCTCGTAGAACGAGACAAAAAAAATTCCTATTTCTGGCCGATAAAGGAGCTAAACTACCTCATGACTTTAATACTGAAAACATAAAGAGTAATCCTGATGAAACACCCTTATCTGTTCTTAGTGCCTTGACTCAATATGTTAAAACATTAGAAGGAAAAATTAAAGTCCTAGAAGGGGGAGCCATAACAAAGACATATGCTCTTGATGATATTTGTCCATATCCTTTTGATCGACGTCTCAACATGATTTCGTTTCCTAAGCATTGTGAAATTCCAAAGTTTGATCATTATAACAGAAAATCGGATCCCATTGACCATATTAGAGACTTTCAAAACATGACTTTAGAATTTTCTCATGAGGATACATACTTAATGTGTTTGTTCCCACAAAGCCTTGGAGGCCAATCTATGGAATAGTTATCAAAAATTACACCACCTATCAAAACATTTGAGGAATTGATCAACGAGTTCATCTCTCAATATTCCTATAACATACAACACCAAATCACAATGATTGATCTATGCAAGGCTAAGAAAAAACCTGGTGAATCGTTCATCACATTTCTTCAGAGATGGAGAAGATTGTTCACTAGATATCCACGCCATGTTCCTGAAAAGGAAAAGATCACTACATTCACAAATAGCTTGGATCAAGAGATGAGTTATCGTCTAAATCTTCATTGTCCTCCCTCTTTTTAGAAAATGATTGAAAAAGCAATCACAATTGAAAATGCATTAGTCCAGAGGGGAATAATCAAACTTGATAGAGACAATCCTAGCACATCAAATCACCACAATGACAAATCAAAGTTTTGGAATCGCAACAAGAACGTGGTGAATGATGGTGTTGTGGATGCACATCATGTCTCAGCTAAACCAGTTATTCTTAGTGTTCCTTGCAACAACAACTACAATAATGTCAACTCGGTTACAAATCAGGGAAACAACTCCCCTCCTCCCCCGAGAAATAACCAAAATACAACTTTTGTTCCGAATCAGAATAATACCAACAATCAAGGGTATCGTGGAAACAAAAATAGTAACACCTTAGGAAATACACCAAACACGAATCCGCAATGATCTTCATTTTTCTCCAACCGAAGAACTTTTACTTCATTGGGACAATCTCTGGAATCTGCCCTTACAGACTTGATGGCAAAGGACGTCATTACCCTACCACCTCAACGGAACTTCGAACCTAGTGTGAAGCCACCATCGTGGAATGATGCGTACTATTGTGAATACCATAGATGTAAAGGCCATCGTACAAACAATTTCCAAGCTTTGAAGAATGCTATTCAAGATTTAATCGACAAAGACATTGTCACAATAGATGGGAACCAACAATCAAATGAAGACCACCAAGAATTTCGAAATCCTTTGCCCAACTATCAAAAGGGTGAGTCTTCTGGAAAGAATGTGAATCACGTCGATGAGTATATAATCAATCATATCTACACTGATGATGAGCGGATTAATGTTATAAAAGTCAAAGAGAAAATGGAGTATCGAGAAGTTAACATAACAACAAAGGCACAAGCTAAAGTTGTCCTAAAAGGCGCTCCTTCAAAATCCATTGTGCCACCGCCGTCACATCAATATGATTTAATCAATCAACTTGGAAAAACTTCTGTCCAAATCTCTATCTTGGAACTTCTGAAGATTTCCCCTCGACACATAAAGAAATTCTAGGCAAAGCCCTCATTGAAACAACTGTATCCAATGATCTGAATGTGGATCAATTTCAAGCCATGGTAGGACATTTATCCTCACCCACATGCCTTTCATTTTTTGAAAAAGATGATGTTTCCATGACACATCCCCATAATTCATCATTATACTTAGAAGTCATGGTCCATAAATTTCGTGTCAAATGAGTTCTAATAGATGGAGGTGCTGGTTTAAACATATGTACCATGAAATTAATTCGGGCTTTAGGATTTTCTGAGGATTCCATTGATCCTAGAAGAAAGATTACCATTAAAGCCTATGATGATGAGGAAAAAGCATCCAAGGGTTTAATCATGTTACCGATCAGAGTGGGACCCGTTATCAAAAATACTTTCTGTCAAGTATTAGACCGTGATCTCACATACAACATCCTATTGGGTCATCCTTGGATCCACGATGTGCAAGCTGTACCATCTACATATCATTAGTGTCTTAAGTTTCCTTATGATGGACATGAGATCATGATACAGCTGATAATTCTCACAGTTAAACTTGTGCTACCATCAAAGCTAGTCAAGACACTTTGGTTCCTAACAATCGAGAAGCGACTACTAGCAGTTCTCCAAAAGTTGATACACAAATCAGTCAACTAACCAAAACCTTTGACAAGCAACTACGGTTCAAAGATAATGGAGTAGGAGAATACTCTCTCTGCCTGGCTAATCTTCCTACATCACCTTGGTCACATGGAAAAACCTTCTATTGTGCATCATCAGATATCTGTAGCATCAACAACAACACAATCAGTTGTAGAACCAATCACAAAGCTCAATGGACAATTTATCAAAGAGAAATTTTTGATGTAAGATCCTGAGGATAGTGAAATGCTAAAATGGCTCTATAAAGATGACGATGAGGATGAAACAAATCTTAATATCAAATTACCAACTGAGAAATATGGTAAGGGATATTCAATCATTCAAAAGATGGGCTATGAGGGTAATGGTCCTATCGAAAAAAGAAAAGGATTAGTTGAGCCTATTGATCCTCCAGGACTTGTGGCAAAAGATAAAATAGGACTAGGCTATGATACTAGCTCGAAAGAAACAACATTCAACCAAGTGAATGATACTGTACTCACATTGCAAGAAATTTCTGATCCAAGGGAACCATGCTTGACAACAATTCAGAATTTTATCGATAATAACTTTGACACAGACTCTAGAGAATACGAATGGGATACCATCGATAATGATGAATTTTGGAGGGACAAACAGGTTGATGTGATACACAAGTATACACCTACTCTAATCAAAGGAAAAGGGTCAAGGACCCAACCACGAGAATCTGAACTACAACATAACTATGATTCTAGTGATACTGAGTCAGATTTGATCAAACAAGATTATTGTGAGGACAATACCATCATTGATCTACCTCATACCTCGGATCCTATAAACACCTCCGTTAGGACCATAACCGTAGCCAATTTCACACAACCTAATGACCCGCTATTGCTAATACATCATGATCTCATTGATTGGGATCTATCTGAACCTCTTGATATACCTATGTTTCCAAATGACGAATCTATCATAAACTTCCTTTCGGCAGATGATGTAAATGATTGTTCCACTAGTAAATTTCAGCATGAGATCCTTAGTCAGGAGGGTGTCAATTTTCCTAGTTGCAAAAATACAAATAAAAAAGAAAGATCTAATGGTGAAAACCAGAATCTGGCAGTATTAGATCAAATAAAAGATAAAACAAGGAGTGTATCAGATGGTGAAAACCTTTTTAAGGCACCAAATGATGGGATACTTGACACTCTTCCGAAGCACTATCATGAGCGATCGCCTATCTTGATTGAACCTACCAAAGCAGCTAATCTTGAAACTACAGAGAAACTAAGGATTCTACAATTGGCTATACCAATGACGGATAAAGAAGTACCTGAGTTCATGGAATTCCTCTGAGAAAATCAAGTCAATTTTTCCTGGTCTTATGTAGACATGCCAGGTCTTGATCCAGATCTTATAATGCATCACTTGTCCATTAAACTAGGAGCAAAACCTATGAAACAAAAACTTAGAAAGATGCATCCTCACGTGGCACTACTAGTTAAAGAAGAACTTAAGAAAATCCTTGATGTGGGATTTATAAGATCAATTGACTATGCAGAATGGATCTCCAAAATTTTTCCTGTATCCAAACCTGACAAAAGTGTTTGAGTGTGCACAAATTTTAGAGATCTTAATAAGGCATGTCCTAAGGATGATTTTCCTCTTCCAAACATTGATACTATAGTTGATCTAACGGTTGGCCATTCCATGTATTCACTAATGGATGGTTTTTCTAGATATAACCAAATCAAGATTGCACCCAAAGACCAGGACAAAACAACTTTCACATGTCCCTGGGGGACTTACTATTGGAACGTGATGCCATTCGGTTTAAAGAATGCTGGAGCTACATATCAAAGAGCTATGACTACAATTTTTCATGACATGATGCACACATTCATGGAAGATTATGTTGATGACATACTAGCAAAATCCTACACAAGAGAAGGACATCTCGAGATATTATCTAAAATATTTGCAAGGTTGGAAAAGTTCAAGGTTCGCCTCAACCCTAAGAAATGTGTTTTTGGAGTCACATCTAGAAAACTCTTGGGATATATAGTTTCAGTAAAAGGAATTGAAGTAGATCCCACCAAGGTACAAGCAATCATGGAAATGCCTCCACCAAGGAATATCAGTCAGTTGAGATCACTATAGGGATGACTTCAATCTATATGAAGATTCATTGCACAACTAGCAGATAAATGTCTACCTTTCACACATCTACTACATAAGAATGTTCTTTTCAAATGGGATGATAATTTTGAAATGGCCTTTCAACAAATGAAGCAGTACTTAATGAACCCACCAGTTTTGATACCACCAAATCTAGACAAACCACTCATCTTATACATTGCTGCCATAGAGGCATCTTTGGGGGCATTGTTAGCACAAGAAGACCCTACAAGAAAATAACATGCAATCTATTATATCAGTCGAACATTAACAGGTCATGAACTCAACTACACTTTCATCAAGAAGGATTTCCTAGCAGTGGTCTTAGCCTCCCATAAGTTTCGACATTACATGTTAACTCATACAATCAATCTGGTTGCGAAGATTGATCCGCTCAAATATCTGTTAAGTAAGGCCACATTGACAGGAAGGTTAGCAAAATGGGTCATGATTTTAAGCGAGTTTGATATTCATTATATTGATAACAAAGCAATCAAAGGACAAGCTATTGATGACCAGTTGGCTGAAGCACCCCTACAAGCAGAACATCCCATGCACATTGAATTTCTAGATGCTGATGTCTTCACGACAGAGTCAAATCAACCTTGGTCATTATATTTTGATGGCTCATTTACTCAACATGGATTGGGGGCAAGCATACTCTTTGTCACCCCTCAAGGAAATACCACCCCTCAGTCATATCGGCTAATGTTTTCATGTACTAATAATATAGCCGAATATGAAGCTTTAATCACTAGACTCAAAATAGCACTGGAATGGAGAATCACAGAGTTACAAGTCTACAGTGACTCACAGTTAGTCATCAACCAAATTAATGATGACTATCAGACCAAAGATGACAAATTGTTTCCATATAAGAAAATGGTTGATGATTTTAAGAAATACTTTGTAGACATCAAGTTCATTCAAATTCCAAGGCTTGATAACAAGGCAGCTGACGCTATGGCCACAATCGATTCATTGTTACAACTCCCAGAAACTCAGGCTCACTACGAATTTCTGGTGGAACAGTCATTTATGCCTGCTTATGAAACACCTAAAAGCCAAATAATTTGCCACTTAGTAGGATCCCATTCACCTTGGTATGACAAGATTTATGCCTACCTAAAAGATGACATCTTACCACTTGACTTATCCTGTAACCAAAAGCGCAACTTTATTCGACAATCTTCTCGCTATACCCTTATCGCTAACACTCTCTATCGCTATGGTCTTGATGGTACTTTACTTCGATGTCTTGAATGTGACGAATCCGATAAGGCTTTACAAGAAGTTCATGGTGGCATTTGTGGTACTCATTCAAGTGGACTAACCTTATCCAAGAAATTGATTAGAATGGGTTAATACTGGCCTACAATGGAGAGGGAATCATTCACTTTTGTAACGAAATGCTCTAAATGTCAGATACATGGAAATCTAATTCATGCACTAGCACAGGAACTACAACTGTTTGTACCAACATGCCCATTCTCTCAATGGGGCTTGGATTTAGTTGGAAAGATTCATCCTTCATCTTTGAATGGGCACAAGTTCATCATCACAGCGACAAAGTATTTTACCAAGTGGATTGAGGCAGTACCTCTCACTAAGGTCACTAGCAAACAAATCTCATCATTCATACTCAATTATCTCATTTGTCGATATGGCATTCCCAACTCCATCATCACAAATAATGGATGACCATTCAAGAATCAGGATGTTGACAAACTTTGTGAGAGATTCCATATTCAACAAAGATACTCAACACCTTATTATCCACAAGGGAATGGCCAAGCAGAGGCCTCAAATAAAACAATATTGAAAATTTTAAAGAAGACTGTGAATGATGTAGGGAAAGATTGGCATATTCAACTCAATCCCGCATTGTGGGCTTACTGAACTAGTATCCGAACGCCAATAGGAGCAATGCCATTTTCTCTTGTCTATGGAGCAGAAGCCATCCTACCTTTAGAGGTTAGATTCCATCACTTAGAGTATCACTGAAAGGTCTCATAATAGATGATGAATATTGAGTTTCCCGACTGCAAGAACTAGAACTTCTTGATGAAAAGAGACAACGAGCAACTGATCATTTAAAAGCATATCAACAAATGATGTCTCACAGCTATAATCACAAAGTCAAACCGCGTACTTTTCAGGTTGGTGATCTTGTTCTAAAAGACAACCCACATAATTAATAAGACAGAGAGAAGAAAGGAAAGTTTGAACCTAATTGGTCAGGTTCGTATGTGGTCATAGCAGTGTACGGTTCAGAAGCATACAAGCTGTCAATGCCAGAAGGGGACTTGTTTGACAAACCCATCAACAACATGCACCTGAAAAAGTATTATGTCAAATAGTTATCATCATCAGAAAAAGTCCTGAAAAAAAATCCAAAAACATCAGAAAAAGTCTTGAAAAAATAAAAAAACATCAGAAAAAGTCTTGAAAAATTGAAAAAGTCCAAAAACATTAGAAAAGTCCTGAAGAAATTCAAAAACATCAGAAAAAAGTCCTGAAGAAATCCAAAAACATCAGAAAAAGTCCTAAAGAAATCCAAAAACAACAGAAAAAGTCTTGAAAAAAAAGGTTACCTTGGTGAAAACCTGGCAAACAAGCATCTCGATAACGACAAAAAAAAAGTAAAAAAATAAAAAAATGCAATAAAAACAAATAGTGAAAATCTGGCAAACAGACGCTATTTGTAGCCCTCCATCTATTAGTTCATGTTCTGCATTTTACTTCTCAGCCTTCCTATTATCCATCTTTCCATCATCTTAGGGTCATATCAACATCATGTTGCCATCATTTTCCTAGAGCGATAAACATCTTACCATGGCTTGATTATTGTACATATCCATTTCAGCAAGTTGTGTCAAATACTGGGGGAAAATGTTGACATACTCTGGGGAAACCAACTTTTAGGTTCTACCAAAATAGCTCGACCACGCTATCAAACTCAGTCATGTGAACAAACAATCAACACACATGAACAATTATCCAATCATTGATCCATATCACAACAGTTTTTCAGCAAAATATCATATCATGACTCATATCTGGATGATCTAAAATCTGAATAATGATTGGAATATTAGTTTTACATTTTGGTTGTTTGATATCATCTCTCTGGAGCACACTCAATGATGTACTGAACTAGAGTGGCAAGGAAGGAGGATGATTTTTTTGTCTGTTGTCTTGAGGTTAACTATCGGTTTGATGCAAATATGTTGAAAAACATGATTTCCAAAGCATATCATTGATGATAGTTCCACATTTGGATCAGAAATTGGTTAGTCTTTGTCTGTTTATGCAAGAAATGCTTAGGTCATCTTAATTCAATTATACCTCGATGCTTGTGTTCGCTTGCTATATCAAAAATCATGAAAGTTGTACTCAGGTCATCATTGGTGCTAATCTCCCCTTTGATGCTTGTACATACTTCCAACATTTTATAAGGCTCTATGATGATTCACAAAAGCTACTCGAAGGCTCAATGAATAGTTGGTTTTATTTACTTGCATTTCATTTAGCTCAATGTATATATTTTGCATACTGGATTCGCATTAGAGTTTCAAACAAAGCTGAACAGATAAATCAAATGGTTCTCTTGTCTCTTTGGACTATATGTGGAGGACATTTGGACATTTGTTTCATTCTCATTTCATTATCATTTCATCTTGGTCTTGTGCCTATCATATAGTTTAAACATTCATCATTTGGGACCTATCTCAATCATTTATCCTTCATGGTGCATTATCATTTCATAGTTCATATCATTTCATTGTATATCATAGGACATTCTCAATTTTATCATCTTGGTTTCATTCTCGTACCATTCTGATTCTTTATCACTTCGTATTATTCATTTATTTTCATTCTTTTCCTATCCATCATTTTGATTTTCCATTTCATCCTTTCATACCATTGCACATCGTCTCATTTACATTCATTACATTTCATCATCATATATCATATCATTTCATTCCTTTCATTCCATTGCATTTCATTACATTACATTGCATAGCATATCATTCAATTTTTCATTTCATTTTATCATCATATATATCATATCGTTTCATTCCTTTCATTCCATTGCATTTCATTACATTACATTGCATAGCATATCATTCAATTTTCATTTCATTTTATCATTCCACTTTTACATTGCATATCATATCATTTCATTTCATTTCATTACATTACATTTTTTTATATCATTTCATCTCATTTTATTTTATCATTTCATTCCATTGCATTTCATTACATTAGATTGCATAGCATATCATTCAATTTTCATTTCATTTTATCATCCCATTTTATTACATTACATTACATTTTTTATATATCATTTCATCTCATTTTATTTTTTCGTTTCATTCCATTGCATTTCATTACATTACATTGCATATCATATCATTATATCACATTTCATTTTATCATCTTCTTTCATCACATTTTATTTCATATCATTACATTTCATTTTCATTTCATCATTATATTTTCCATTTCATCTCATTTTCATTACATTTCATATCATTACTTCTCATTTTATCAGGTCATCAATCTTTTCATATTCATTACATTTCATAGCATACATTTCATCATTTATCATCCACATCTTTTCTCATTTTCAAATACCATTTATACAACATTTGACTCATATTACATATCATATGGCAAAATCATCACATCACATCATCATCATTTATAACATTTTGGAAATTCAAAAACACAAAAAATTCATACAAACATCACATTTCCACATCATTAATCATATCATATCATATCATCTTGACACATTGCATTTTCCCATCATTATCCACCTGCATGAGACCAAATGTAGTAAATATCTTATTACACATCATCATATCATACTCATATTACATCATCCTGCAAAACAGGTTAGTAAGTCGATCATATATCAATATCCATATCACATAAGCAAGGAAATAAATGCATATCCATCTCATATCATCACAACAAATGCAACACATCATCAAAACTCATCGCCACTGCATATCATCACTCATCAAAATGTACATACAAATGTCCAATAGTCCAATGACACTGAAAAGTCTAACAAGATACATGAGATATGATCAAAAATCAATGTACATGCTCCAAAGAATATGCGATACAACACATAAAATCCTGCATACATCAAGGCTGGCTGGTAGAACCCCCTGATGGAGTTGGTCTTGCAGATGGTGGCCTGCCACTGGTCCTTGCATATGGATCCCGTCGAGGCCCAGTAATCCCCAGACTCTATGTGCCTGTCCATGTCTTGCTCCTAGTCCTAGTATGGGACCATGGGAAAGGCTCTCTACGCTTAGGAGGACATAATTCCTCATACCGGACTCGATAATACTCAACCTCTCTGGCCATCTCGAAGCCCTCAACAATGGCCTCTCGTAATGATGCACTCTCCACAGTGCCCATCAGCCTCTGTGCAACACTCTCAGCCTCTACTGCCCTCTGTCTCAATGCATCTCTCTTTGTCATCACCTGGGCTAACTATGGATCTAGGGTAGGAGGATGTGCTTGTGCCTATGACTGTGCCAGATGTGCATGTAGTTGTGCAACCAATCCCTATGCCTGCACCAACTGACTCTGCAACTGCACCTGCTGTCCCTACAATGTCTGCACCTAGGCCTGTAGGGTATGTATCTATCCCTGCTATGATGAGGAATCAACCCTGATCACTGTCCTATGCCCAATCCCAGTCCTCGGTCACTGCATGATATGTACACCACTCAAAAATTCTGGCCCCGGCCTCCTGGCACCTGCCCCTCATCTCCACCATCGTCTCCATCATCTCCATTTGAGCTCTCCTCCTCTCCAATCTCCTCATCATCTCCCCCAATTGTTGCCTACTCACCACCTGCCACATCCTCCTGTCTCCCTACCCTTGGCTACGGTACCAACAAAATGGGTGTTGGATCATCAGAACAGGTAAACTATGGAAAGGGATGTGTATGATAATAGACTAAGTACTCATCAGACATGCCAGCATCAACAATATCTCATCTATCATCCCATGCCTCGGGCACTAAAGCCATGTACTCTGTATAGGCTATCTGATATGAAATACACAGTCCCCATCCCGCCTCATCCTTGCTCCGTGTATAGTGAGCAACCCCTTGTGGCATCCCCTATGTGAAACCGAACTGTCGATGCACCCACAATGCCAATAATCTCTCTAAAATGAAGGGTGTACAGCCTATCAAAAATCATGGGATACCTACAAATGGAATCTCAAGGTGATCTGTATCCCATGGCTCACAATCTAGGTATGGCTGCCATATCACTACATCAAGATCATCTAGGCACCGTCTCCAGTAATCCACCTTGCCCAACTTGGGCTGGACAAGGAACATAGCATATGCATACACATAAGGTCTATCTGGTGGCCTCACTCTGGGACAAGCTAGTCTCGTCACTACAAGATGCTCCCATGCCCAGATCTGCAGTAGTGTCACGCCACATGACAAACTAGATGCACCCCTGTATAACACCTGATGTAAATCATGATACAGATGTGCCAACATGCAACTCCCCCAGGCGTATCTCCAAGGCTGTACAAGCATCTACTCTAGGATCCTCCCCCATCCCACTGATAGTCCCTTTGACCGGCGATCCAGACAAAGGAGACCTCCAATGAATGCACCTAAAGCTACAGGGAAGGCTGGATATCCTCTGAAGTCAGCCCATGGTACCCAGTACCCTGCTATGTGTGCATCACCAAACACTCTCCTCAATGCACAAGGGCACCAACCATGGGAATACCAAGAATCCTGTGCACATCCTCTGGAGTCATAGTCACCTCACCAGTCGACAAATGAAAGGTGTTGTGCTCCGAATTCCACCTCTCTACCAGTGCGGTCAATAGTCCCCTGTTGACCCAAATCGGCGACATGGCCAAAAAGGTTCTCAATCTGCATGTCCCTATCAATGCTACCTCATCTGGTGTTAGCTCGGCTATCCTATCCTACCCTACCGAGTGATGCTCCCTAATCTGGAGGTTTTTGAAAACCTCCTATTTTTAGGTAACACAAGACAGTCAATCAACATCATATCAATGATTCACTCTCAATCAGGAAAAATCAATCTAACTCATATCTATCTATGACCCATATCAGTGAACCATATCAGTGACCCATATCAGTGACCCATATCAAGTGTTCTACCTAGGTGACTCATATCAGGCAATCAATACACCAACTATCTATCTGAATATCACATCAATCTGTTTTATCATCAATTACTATTTGTTTTCTTTCTCAAGAATGCAAATTTATCAAAAATCAAATCATCATCCTATTTGTTTTCGATCTCAAAAAGAAAATTTATCAGCAGTCCTATCAATCATCTATTATTTGTTTTCTATTGCAGAAAGAAAATTTATCAGCAGTCCTATCAATCATCTACTCTTTGTTTTTCGTACAAGGGAAACAAAGTTATCAGCTATCTACTCTTTGATTTCTATTTTGGAAACAAAGTTATCAATTATTTATCAGATTTTCTATCCATATCAACATGATGATAAGACAATTTCTCTATCTATTGACCAAGGAAGCAATAGACATCATCATTTTTACATCAATTTCATCAAAACACACATTCTGTCTCTTTTTACCAGATGCGCTAATTTGCAGACTCTATGCACTAAACCTCATATGTGCTATTCTGTATCCTAGATGTGCAGCTAAAACTCGGATGCGCTGTTCTTTGCCCTGGATGCACTCAAACATTTCCTCTATGCGCTATTTCTCTCTAAGCACTAAAACTCTACACCTAAGTGCCACTTCATTTCCTGGATGCATGATAACCCTATATGCACTACTATTTTTCCTAGATGCACTAAAACCCTAATTTTTCTATGGCATCCTATATATGTTCTACTCTTTTTATCGAATGTGCTAAACTAGTTTCTACGCTAAATAGGCTAAATCTATCCTATATGTGCTACTCTTTTTATCGAAAGCGCTCAAACAAGTATCACAAGCTCTAAAATTTTTCTAAATGTGCTAAAACAGAGTTCTAAGACCTAAATCCGCAAAAAAACAGGAATATTTTACTCCAAAACGAAAAAATTTGAAAGCACAAGAGGTTAGGTTGACTCACCGGTGGTCCATATGCAGCTGGCCTCTAGTATCGGCGGGACCACTCAAATCTATGATGATGATATGGAATCTCCATTTCGCCAGGTCACTATCAGAGCTACAGGATTCTCAAAGTCAAAAAGTGCAAATGATTTGTCCCTTTCTCCCTTTTTACCTTTTAAAGGTCAACTAAAGGTGAGTTTTATGACATTTTTATCTTTTTACACCGGGGCATCCTTATACATCATTTTTTGAGAGCTAAATCACTGAATTCAAATCAACATCCAACTCTCATCATCTACTCAAATTTCTCAAATATTATCTAAAACTCATAATCATTAGTGATTTACCTCCCGAGGGGGCATCATTAACACCAACAACATTTTTCGATCAGAAACGTATCAGAATCAAGTCAAGGGCATATTTTTCAAAAAAGGGGTAAAGTTAAACACAACAAATTTTGAAAGAAGGGATATTTTCTTTGAAGCAATGCGTTTCACACATCACTTCAAAGAGGGGAAAAATGTAGATGCATAAAATTGGTCATATCTGATTAATCCTGGCATTTAATTAAATATTTATTATTTAATTAATTTCTCTAAAGTCTTCTACATATGATTAAATTTAGTTAATTTAATTATATGGTTCATTCAATTTATTCTTCTATAATGATTAAATAAATCTATTTTTATTTAATTATTTCACATTCAAATGTCAACTTGATTAATTAAATAAATACATTTTATTTATTTTAATTAATTATCACTTTTTGAATTTAATTAAGTCTTTTTTATTTAATTAATTTCATTTACATACCATTTCTTAAAGGTTTAATTAAATATCTTTATTTAATTGAATATCTTCCATATCTTTTCAGAATCATGATTAAATATTCTATTTAATTATGAAATCTTCCATTATTCTTCAAATCTAGGGTAAATATTCTATTTTAGGAAGAATCTCTGTCACCCATAAATAAATAATTGAATTCAATAATTCATTATTTATCTTCTTCAAAATATTTCCATAATCTCACAAAAAGATGATTTTTAACAAATCATCTTCATCATCAATTATCTTACCTCTTTTACAGAAAAAGAAAACAAATCTCGCTTTTTGCTTTCTTCTATTTTTCTTAAGTCTTATCCATCCTCAACCATTCGATCTGCCAAGAATTTTCACAATCGTTGATCATATCAACCAATCAAAAGCTTTTGAAAAACTCTATAAATAGCACAACCAATCCAAGCAAGGGTTACACAACACATATTAGAGTAATTAGAGATTAATTGCATTCTTAGCACTATAGCATTATATATAGTTTTATTATTCATAGCATCATCAATAGTCTTTCATTGTCAGCAATCATGTCTTAGCTTAAGCATTACATGCATTTCATATTCAATCTCGTTCTTTAGGAGGACTGTTCATTGAGCCTAGCATACAATCTAAAAGCTAGTTGTAATCAATGAAAATACTAAAGATAGAGGACGATAGGACGACATTGATAACAGGATACTGAGTTTGTAATCTTTATTGTTTTAATATTCTATTTTTGATATAATTTCTTATTGGTGTGATTGATTCATATGTTTTACATATTTAACGCTCACAAAATTGACCACACAGTTATAAATCCATGATTTTGCAGCATCGATAAGGAAAATAGATTCCATAAATAGGGGCTTGTTCCTATATGCATCAATGAAGGATATGTTGTGTTGCTCATTCTCATCATCCGTATTTAAGTAGACATGTTTGAACACTTCCTTTGAAACATTTAAATTCACAAACCTTCTACTACTCTCTACCAGTGGGAGTTCCAACATCATGTGGCTTGTTTCTTGGGCTCTAATATCCCTTTCTATCAGTGTTTCAGTGAGAATCCTTGTGTAAGATTTTGCTGCTAAATCATCAGGATCTTGTAGATTTGCAAGCCGCAATAACATTTGGTGGTAGGTTTCAGAGCTTCTTTTTTCCTTCATTGCATACTTTGCAATATTTTTACTATAGCATGCTTTGACATAATAGGTTGCCAATCAATATTTTCTCTCCATAACTGTAGTATTTAACAATTGTATGAATTAACTCTATCATCATTTTTAAATGCATCAAATTTCATCTCACCACTCTCTAAATCTTTATATATTCTAGATTCTTGATTTTGAGGCCATAGTGCATTATACCTGTATGTTTTGCAAAGGTATTTTTTTGTTAAATCGAGCAATATTTTAAAGGAAGAAAATATTTACATAGAAATTGGAAGAAAATGATAATGAAGAATTTACCTGCGAACTATTTATCCTCTTTTTTTCCATAGACATGCACCCTCTTTACACATTGTGTGGCTTTGTGCAATGTTCAAAATTTCTTCCTAGTCTTCTTAGAAATCAGTTTTCGCCAATTGTCTTGTGTTTTTCAAACATGGGTGTAGAGAGAAATTTTGGTATGACTGCTTGGTAAGGTCATTTTAGTTAACCTCTTTTGTCAAATTTAATAAATTGTCTATTTTTGAGAGAATATTTGTTTTTGTAAAAAAATGTAATTATACCTAAATGTTGCGATGGTGTGCATCTTCACGCGGGTTACAGGCATGAACTAAATCATGGAGATATTCTATAACTTTTCTCGTTTGATATTCATTATTCCAATCGATTGTATCCATATTTGGTGCTCCATGTAACCATATAAAACCATGTACATGTGTGGATCCTCTATGCTGCCACTTGTATCGGCACCAATAGTCCTTAACATTCATACCCTTCTAGAGGATCTCTTTTCTAAAAATAGTGTGGCATAAGTGGATGTATTGGGCAACAATGTGTGGGTTATCGATTACATTTTGTTTCTGCCAAAGTTGTGCTTCTCGTGGATTGGTTGGATGTGTCCTAGGCATCAATGCATGAAAATCTGGCCAATACAAGTCAGTTGCACTCAAGGTGAAGAAGATTGTAGGTGTTCCAATTTGGTGAAGCATGTCTGTTAGTTCTGCTTGAAACTTGGTCTAGTAGGATCTTGTTCCCCTTAAAGTGGTACCAAATCACATTAATCTATTTGCTAGGTTGGATTGTGGCATATTCTCCATATGTTCATGTAATTCATGTATGGTCATTGAGATTTCAAGTAGACTTCTTTTAACACAAATTGTTGTGGAGGTATGTGCTCGATGCCTTGTGATCATATTCATAATATAATAGTGGATCCTTGGATGTTTTCCAAATCTATTGTCTTTGTATCAAAAGAGGTGCTTCACAAACTCATGTAGATGAACCCTTCTTAAATGTGGTTCCAACCAATCACATTTTCCATCAACAAATAAAGATGGGAATGCCATGTCAAGCAAACCTGGTGTAGTATATTCATTTATGGGAGACACACCAATTTTTGGCCAATCCATCATTGTTGTTGGGTCTATATGAGGATTGTTTAACCATGCATTGAATCAACTCCATTTCTTTATGTGCATTTGGTAGTTTAGATGCCATTGATGTCGTGTTCTCAATTATGTTTCCATCATCTATCTCCATAAGGGGGCCCACAAAAAAAATCATTTATGTCAGAGTCAAAACTCCATATGTACATAGTTCTCAAATCATTAAATATATTGTGATTTGAATTCTCTTCTATATTGTTGAGAGCATTTTCATCGATACTGACATTGGAGTAAAACTTGTCATGCTCTATTTTGTATCATAGTGCTCTGTACACATGGGCCTTGTTTACTGTAAAATTATAGTTTGTTCCACATTGATACTTTCTCCAAACTATAATTAGTGGAATATCTTTAAATAAATGTGGCAATTTCTTTGCCACATTTTCAATATTTTGAGGAAAGCTTATTGTGTGCCCTCTGTATTTGAATTGGCCACCAGTTGCATGTGTGACTTGCAAAATTGGGGTCACACATGTAATTAACATTTCCTCAACTTGAGTAAGGTTTGCTAGTTCTGTTGGTTGTGGACTAGGATCCATGCTATTTTCAAGTGAAAATCTATGGTTTCCTTTTTTTAGTCTACACCTATTACAAACAGGCCCCTGAGGAGTGCAGTAGACATTTATTCCAACGTAAATTTCCTGGAAAATATAACACATGCTTGCTGATGACAACCTATCTAATATATTATGGAACACCATTTGAAATCTCATAAAATCCTTCACCAAAGATCTATTTGTATTCATTTCATCATTTTGATTTTGATTCTCAGGTGTTTCTACAATAAAATCTACTGACCTAGAGTCTTCTTCTTCTATGTTCCTTACGCCATCTTCTTCATTCACATTAGTTTCAACATTTGCATCATGTCTTATTTATTCTGTACAATCCACATGTGGAATATGTTGTACATCTTGTTCTATTGTGTATTGTTCTAAAAGTGTTGCTTTAGATGTGCGTTGACATGTATTTCTATGTGCATCTAAGAATTGTGGGTTGTCCTCTTGCCTTTCTTGTACTTGGGAATGTGACTGGTGTTCAGGATTTCTTTGATCTCTGCTTCTATTAGCATTGTCTTCTAAATTTGTTTGACATTATAATTGTTCAGTTGTGATAGTTGCTCTTTGTTTTGCATTTCTTTCTCTGTTAGCCTCATTCCTTTGTCTTCTTTTCTCTTCCCTTTCAACATTTGACATTTCTTCAATACAACGTCTACAATATTCTCGGTGATACTCCCATATGTGTTGCTTTCTTTGTTCTTCTGTTTTGAAAAAGTGTTTCCTTGGACGAACCATATCTATGGTATAAAACAGGTACTTAAAATAAATGCAAAAGTCTTGTTTCTATAATTTTGATTTATTTTGAATACACATTAAAATTGATTGCAATTATTCAACATGGTAGTACATTTTGGGAAGCCAAATAATTGAAACCTTAGAGTAGATAAGTTTGATAATGGTCAATTTTAGGCTTAGGCCAAATGGTCTACACATTATGCTAGATAAGGTTGATGGTTATGGTTATAATGTTTCATGTTTTTTTAGGTTTAAAGATGATGTTGGGTTAGGGTTTAATTTGGATTTAAGTTTTGAATTAGGGTCCAGATTAGGATTAGGTTTACTGTTTCATTCAATTTCTATTTGAATGCATATCAAGATAGATGATATTTATAGTTAGAGTTTACTGAGGTTCATTTTTAGGGTTAGGGTTTTCTTTTTTTAACAAACTTTCCTATTTTTACAAGACATCCTATGTTGTAAAGAAACATTCTATTTATAACTAACTTTATATTTTGTAAAGAAACATTGTATTTTTGGAAAACATTCTACTTTCCACAAAAACATTCTATTATGCAAAGAAACATTATTTTTTTAACAAACTTTCTATTTTATAAAAAAACATTCTATTTTGTAAAGAAACATTTTGTTTTTAAAAACACATTCTATTTGTAAAGAAACATCTCTATTTTTTAATGTTTTACATGCCACCTTTAGTTGGTTAGCCTTAGGGTTTAATAATGTTGAGGTTTAGGTTTAGGAATTAGTAATAATAATGTTGAGGTTTAGGATTAGGGTTTAATAATGTTAGGTCTAGATTTAGGTTTATTGTCATCTAAATTTATATTTTAATCCAATATAAGGTTAGGGTTTGCATTTCCATCTTCTAAAATGAAACTAAATTCAAAATTTTAAATGATAATAAATATACAAAATAGCAAATTGATATATAGTAAAGAAAGAAACATTTTATTTTTTACTATAATTCTAACCTAAAATGAATCTAAATTTGTCAAAATACATAAAATCTAAAAGAAGATTGCTTTGGAAGAGGAAGATGGCGTGTGCGTGCTGGCTCTGCAACGCGGGCATGTTTCCCTGCGGCCTTTAACTCTTGGGTGCATGTGCAATTTGCTCCCTGCATGCGCCGAGGTAAGTCTAGATCAGTCTACTAGTATTGTCTTCAGTGTGAGGGTGGGTTCTTTTATGCTTGTGCCCTTGTTTCTGCTGTGTTTCTTTCTTCAACGTCCTTTGTGCCTTAGTTACACGAGGTTGTTGCTGGGGTATGTGCTTTGGTGTGGGCTACGCATTGGTTGTGCTTCCTTTTCAGTTCTTGGCTGCGTGGAGTGGTGGTTTTGCCAACCGCCCTTGTTGGTCTTGTGGTTTTTTGTTCCTCCTTCTGGTTCCTCTTGCATGCAAGCCCGTTTGGGTGTAGATCCGGTCTTGGCTTGGTGTGGGGGTTTTTCGGCTGGGGTTTTTTGTGTGGAGTTTTTTATAAATAGCTTCAAATGTTCCTTTGGATAAGGTGGTGGAGGATGTAGCTATGGCGGATGGTGAGGTCGGGGTTCCCAAATTGTCTTCTTCTGGGATGAGCTTGCCTCATTCGGGTGCTTTTAGACTACAGAAGGTTAAGGGGTGCTAATATGCATCGAACATGCTTAAAGAAAATGATTGTAATCTGCATCGAACCTGCTAATGCTATCCCAATTGAGATTGTATCAGCTACCGAATAGAGAAATGCCTCGTAGTTCAAACTAAAATGCATTTGGTTCGTGACTGCAGGATAGCGTTTCATACAGGAATACATTTGCCACATGCATTTGTAACTGAAGTCTCTTCCACTTCCATACGTGCGTTTGAATTTTACCATTGTGCATTTCAATTCCACCTTACATTTGAATTTCACTAGACTTTGTAACTGCCATTTCTTTTTGTTTGTATGGATCTTCAAACATGTGATGCCACTGTAGGAATGCCTCTCAATGTAATTAAAACATAAAACACAACCCACACATTAACCATAGACCTTAGCCCTCAAATTATTTTCTTGATTCTAAGGTCCTGTTTAGAAACTCAAATAACTAAACCACAACCACAATACTCATTGGACCCTTATTGCTAACCTCACACTGACTCACTTTTCATTACATGTGATCACATTCGAGAATTTTCAACTAACTGAAGTATTGACAAGGGTTTGAATTGGTTCTCCCTTCTTCCTATTGACATTCATCTCTTATACATTTTCTTAACACATGGTCTAAAATTCATGGGAGTCACTATTGGAAATATTGTCATTGATGTCAACGTGTGTAAGCAAGATTGTTGGTTTGAAAGGTAAGAAGATTGTCATTGATCTAATGAATGGCACTGAGCATAACTAAAGATAACAAATTTTGGATAAAAAATAATGTAGTCTATGCTCATCAGGTCATAGAATTCTTGGGAATACCAAATAGCTTTAATTACGAGTCTATAAACTTCAAGGATAAGCTTACAAGGAGTAATTTCCATAAGAATTAATAAATAACTCTATCCAGTTTGCTCATGGTTAAGGCAAAGCTAAAGTTAGGAAATTGAATCTCTATCTCCCTGGTGTTACTACTATGTATGAAAAAAAAAAATACAGAGGAACTCAAGCCTCATACTAGTTGAGAATTTTTTATTCACTTTATGAGGAATTAGTTTTGTTTTACAAAGAGACTAGCAGGGTCTATATTTCACTATGGTTGGTCTTGCTGATAGAAATCAAAATAACTGCATTTGAACCTAAAAACAATGATGTTAATTTTCCAGTTGAAACAATATTGACTACAAAGTTGGAAAAGTAATATCAAACATCAAAAAATATCTATATAGATAAGCAATGATTAGCATTGCCAAAATAAACACCAAGTAGCGGCCTGATTTCAATTGTTTTTAAGAATACAAAGCAACAATTTTGTATTATAAATATAGAGGTGGTGAATTAACGAATAAAACAGCCCATGTTTAAGGTATAAAAAATGTTTAAATTAAAGACAACAATTAAACTCATTATTAAAGGCAACGCTTAGTTATTAGAGACAAAATCAAATAAGACAAAAAGTATTATTTGGAGCAAACCAAACAATACAAGTGAATGAAGACAAAGTCACATGAGACAAATTAAGAAAAAGAAAAATTCATATATGGACAAAAAGGACAACAAACTTTATTAACGGGTGTGCTAAGTTATTCACAAAGGGCAACAATTACTATATTATGGGCAAAGGCAACAATCCATTTAAAACTGTGATTATCATCTATTTAAGGAGTGATTACCTTTATTATGTAATGATTATTTATGAGACTAATTATGCAACAATCATTATTTCTAAAAGGCAATAACCACATGAAGAGGGATGACTCCTTAGGCAATAAGATATAAATTGTGAAAGAGGATTGTGAGAATAAAAAAAGTGTGACTGAAGTGAATAAATGAGAGTATGTGGAGAACAAAGTTAATATCCAAAAAACATTTTCAGATATGCATATGAAGGTGTGTGGTGTGTGGAGTATTAAAGATATATGAAATACATGTCAGCAAATACTTAGGGTGAGTGTGAGTGAATGAATACTCTCTGAGCACAAATAAGAGAGATAGCAGAAGTATGAAAAGCAAATTTGATTTATATTGAAGATATTTGTGTGGAGTAAAGTGTGTTCATCATATATACACAGCAGTTCATGAAGATATAAAAACACATGAGATGAGCAAGTGAAAACATGAATAATTAGTCCCATAAGTGCAAATATCTAACAACAAATATATGAATATAGCATATGAAGATTTGTAAAGGAGGTTTCATGCAAGATTAAAGAAGACGTTGAAGCATATTGAAGCAAATACAAATCAGGATTATAAGCAGATTTGAAGGAGATATTTGAGCAGAATTGTCTATCATCTGTTGAAGAAGCAACATTAATGGTGGAACATTGTTTATGAAGTTAACTTTTGATAAGTTGGTGCTTGGCAAGTGGGGGTTAGTGCCTACAAATTGAGGGAGTTGGTGCTTCCTATAGGTTGGTTCCTACAAAACAAGTTAGAGATTGGTTCCTCTAGTAGGTTGGTACCTACAATCATTGTAATTAACATAAATATATAAAGTACTTTATTTGTACCATGGTTTTCTCCCACATGGGTTTCCACATAAATATCGGTGTTAGATCATGTTCTTCTCATGTACATAATTATTGATGTTGAGTAAATGGTGTTATAGTGATTGGTTAAGTTTTAAATTGGTAAAAGTTGCATTATACTAATTCACCCCCCCCCCCTCTCAATATAGTTGTGTGCTCATCAATTGGTATCAAAGCGGGTTCCTTCAGAGATAGCCTAACCGCTAGAAGGTAGATTTTTGGAAGCACACATGGCAAGAAGAAAATGAAATAAGGGAAAAAGAAGTACCAAGTAGGGTGTTAATGGCATCATCAAATGCAAGTGATAAGTTGATAAATGGAACACAAATGGAAATAGAAACAAAAAATGATATCTTCAAAAGGGAAAACCATCTTGTGAGTAAAAGAAAAGAAGAAATGAACTTAGAAGAAAAGGAGTTAAAATATTATAATGAGAATGTTGACATAAACCTAGAAGAAGAAAATGATGAATGCCATATGTAGCGTAGTGGATCTTGAGGAGGAACTCCATTATGCCTACAGTGAGAT
The DNA here is from genome assembly GCA_007258455.2 of Sequoia sempervirens. Lineage (NCBI taxonomy): Eukaryota > Viridiplantae > Streptophyta > Pinopsida > Cupressales > Cupressaceae > Sequoia > Sequoia sempervirens. The sequence goes on from VDFB02047230.1 coordinate 559,775,710, forward strand.
CAAGAGGGTTAGAAAGGAGAACCAAAAACTAAAACTACAAGTTCAAAAAATCCTATACTCTACAAAGATAATGATTCTTCTAGTAACAATGATGTGGAATGTTGTGAAGATGAAAAGTTGTTCATGACTAAAGTAATAGAGGATAATGAAGACAAGGATGAAAACCAAAAAGAGAAGATAGATCATGATCCAAAATATTTGGAAGAAGCATTGGAATTTGATATAAGCGACATTCAGAGGTTGAAAAGGAAAGGTCAAAGAAGAAAACTGAGATTCGAAGAAGAAAAGAATAAATTTATGGAAACTGAGAAAATAATTTCAAACTTGAAGCTTCAAATTGAGGAAAGTAAAAAGATAGAAGATTTAACCAAAATTCAACTTGAAGAAAAAGAAAAAGAATGTGAAAAGTTGGAAATTGAATTTTTTTTTGTAAGAAAAGAGTTAGAGAAGACATCAAGCAAGAGTTATGTTGATGTTGTCAAGAGAACTACTAAAGGAAAATGTAGCAAGGAGGAGGAGAATCAAGTTCAGCCTAAAGCCAACAATGCTTCAATAGAGAAAAGAAACATAGAAGGAGGGACCAATTTGTAAAAACAATTCCAGCCAAACATGTCATATAATTCATTTTATGGCTATTGCTATTCATGTAATCATTTTAGGCATAGAGCAAGAGATTGTAGAACAAGTAAGGCATAATGATAGATGGAACATAAATAGAAGATCTTATGGATTCTCAAGAAGGAACTATAACTCCTTTATTCCTTTAGTGGATTATAGTGTTGTATGTTACAAGTGCAACAACTATGGACACAACACGATTTTGTAGATGAGGTTTTGTGAAACCACCTAGACAAGATATGAAGAACGTCATGGACAAACAAAAGGAGAGAAAGTTTACAAAAGTATGGAGAAGGAAACAAAAGAAAAATGATGATGAGGATAAACCTATGGTCATGCAAGATACACTTCATACACAATTTTGAGGAGAAGCATAAATTCAGGGGAAACCAAGTACATCATTATCATTCAGCCCTATGGAGAAGATAACTCAATTGAAGTATCTGAGAAAATTGAAGAGAAAAATCTACTTATGCAGCAGATTGGTATCAAAAGAAGATAATGAATTGGAATCAATTATTGGAAATTATATTGATGTCAAAATCAAGAAGTTTCCATACAAAGGATAACAAAAAGAAATCAGTAAACATGTGGAAGAGAAGAAAGGAGAGAAGACTTTCAAAAGAGAGGATGATCTTCATTCAACATCCAAAATATAGAGGAAACATGTTACCCAAGTAATTTGGAAGTCAAGAGAAAGAGGAGTATTGGAGCAAGGGGGGTCGCAAAAGAATCTTTGATAGGGGGAGAAGTACATTCTCATTGCATTGGATAAGAATGGATGTCTTCCATGATCCATTTATGGATAAATGCTTCTTGAACTTCCCTTTTCCATTGATGTCAAAGGGGGAGAAATAGAGTAAGCCTGGGGAGCAATGCAAAAGGGGAGAATTATGTTTTTATTGCCATCAATGACAAAGGGGGAGATTGTTGGAAATATTGTCATTGATGTCAAGGTGTATAAGCAATATTGTTGGTTTGAAAGGTAAGAATATTTTCATTGATCTAATGAATTCCAATGAGCATAATTGAAGATAATAGTTTTTGGATAAAAAAATAATGTAGTCTATGCTCATCAGATCATAGAATTCTTGGGACTACCAAATAGCTAATTATGAGCTACGAACTTCAAGCATAAGCTTACAGGGAGTAATTTCCATAAGAATCAATAAATAACTCTATCCAGTTTGCTCATGGTTAAGGAAAAGCTAAAGTTAGGAAATTGAATCTACATCTCCCTGGTATTACTATTGTGTATGAAAAAAGAAAATACAGAAGAACTCAAGCCTCATACTAGTTGAGAATTTTTTATTCACTTTCTAAGGACTTAGTTCTTATTTACAGAGACTAGAAAGGTCTATATTTCACTATGGTTGGTCTTGCTGATAGAAATTAAAATAACTGCATTTGAACCTAAAAAAAATGATGTTAATTTTCCAGTTGAAATAGTATTGAATACAAAGTTGGAAAAGTAATACCAAACAAAAAATATCTATATAGATAAGCATCGATTAGCATTGCCAAAATAAACACCAATTAGTGACCTCATTTCAATTGGTTTTAAGAATACAAAGCAACAATTTTGTATTATAAATATAGATGTGGTGAATTAACGAATAAAGCAACCCATGTTAAGGCATAACAAATGTTTAGATTAAAGAAAACAATTAAACTCATTATTAAAGGTAGTGATTAGTTATTAGAGACAAAATCAAAGAAGACAAAAGTATTATTTAGAGCAAACCGAACAATTCAAGTGAATAAAGACAAAGTCATATGAGACAAATTAAGAAAAAGAAAAAAATCATATATGGAAAAAAAGGACATCAAACTTTATTAAGGGGTGTGATTCTCTTTGTCAAGGTAATTATTCTTGAAAAGGTGCAAACTAATTTATTTACAAAGGGCATTGATTACTATATTATATGGGCAAAGGCAGCGATCCATTTAAAACTGTGATTATCATCTATTTAAGGAGTGATTACCTTTATTATTTAATAATTATTTTTGAGACTAATTATGCAATAATCATTATTTCTGAAAGGCAACGACCACATGAAGAGGTATGACTCCTTAGGCAATAAGATATAAATTGTGAATGAGGTTTGTGAGAATAAAAAAAGTGTGATTGAAGTGAATAAATAAGAGTATGTTGAGAGAAAAGTTAATATCCAAAAAATATATTTAGATATGCATATGAAGGTGTGTGGGGTGTGGAATATTAAAGATATATCAAATACATATCAGTAGATACTTAGGGTGAGTGTAAGTGAATGAGAATGTGTGTGTAATGAATACTTTCTGAGCATAAATAAGAGAGATAACAGAAGTATGAAGAGAAAATTTGATTTATATTGAAGATATTTGTGTGGAGTAAAGTGTGTTCATCATATATACACAATAGTTCATGAAGATATAAAAACATATGAGACAAGCAAGTGAAAACATGAATAATTAGTCCTAGAAGTGCAGGTATCTAACAACAAATATATGAATATAGCATATGAAGATTTGTAAAGGAGGTTTCATGCAAGATTAAAGAAGACTTTGGAGCATATCAAATCAGATACAAATTAGGATTATAAGTAGATTTGAAGGAGATATTTGAGCAGAATTGTGTATCATTTGTTGAAGAAGCAACATTAAAGATGGAACATTGTTTATGAAGTTAACTTCTGCTAAGTTGGTGCTTGGAAAGTGGGGGTTGGTGCCTACAAATTGAGGGAGTTGGTGCTTCCTATAGGTTGGTGCCTACAGTCATTGTAATTCACATAAATATATAAAGTACATTATTTGTACCACAATTTTCTCCCGAATGGGTTTCCACATAAATATCGGTGTTATCATGTTCTTCTCATGTGTATAATTATTGATGTCGAGTAAATGGTGTTATATTGATTGGTAAAGTTTTAAATTGGTAAAAGTTGTGTTATATTGATTCACCCCCCCTCTCAGTGTAACTGTGTGCTCATCAGTCACCCACTTGTATTTTTAATAAGATTCAATTCAACAAGTCAGTGAATAGAAATATATCCATATGCATACTCTTTATCTTCTTCGATGCAGAATAAGAGTTCAAACCTATCTTTAACAATAACAAAATCCTAACCTTAATTATTCCATTGTAGTTTTATTGGATCCTAGAATAATCATTTATTACCAAATATCACTATGCAACTAAACAACAATTTCACATAGCTTATCTTAAGTATCCTCATTGTCAGTTAGAGTTGTCTCAATTTACCATCAACGATGTTAGGAATTTACTCCTTTTGAATTTCTTCATGATCTACAAGGGTCATGTTTCATTCCCAAGTATTACCCTTTTCCACAAAACATAAAACACATTAGAAAATCACTTGAACTAAATACATTTTATTCTTTTTCCTATATCAATTTAAATATGCTTATCTCCTGATGCTTGCAAGAATACTTCTCATTCTTTCCTATCAAATTGTCAAGACACCTTTAATAAGAAACATTTACTACAATCGTCATTTAACTAAGTCAATAAAAATTTAGAATGTTAAGCATGTAGTTGAGCACACTCATTGATGTTCTCGTATACTTTCAAAATTTAAATATATAACTCTCTCAATTTCACACACTCTCTCTATAATAATATTCTAAGGTAATGAAAATTAAAGATTCAACCATTTTTCCCATCAACATTTCCAATGGTTATTATATTTAAACATTATTGATCAAAATATCAAATAATTCATTAATCTAACATGATTGGACTTATAAAAAGGTCACAATGGTCATATATAGGGTTAAGCCTCACAGTAAATGGCTAGTATTTCGATGTCTAGCTCTGTTTGTTTTTAATACATAGTATTGGCAACATTAGCTATTTTTTGAAATTTAGAGATTGAGGGCTCTTCTACCACCTACTTCCTTTTTTTCCTAGTATTACAATAGGGTCCTATTTCAGTCTGAGGGGTAGTTGTTTTGGTAGAATTTTTAGTTTTACCCTTTTTTACGGCATTGATCCCTAGCTCAACCCTACAACTAGTACTAGTCTTTTCAACTCTATCTTCTGCATGATTTTCTTGTAGAATGTTTTGGTTCTCATTTATATAAATCACAGGTCCAACACCCTTTTCATCTATGTCAAGAGAATATAGCTCCATATCCTTATCCATGGTTTTATTGCCTCTTTCCTCGACTTCATAAGCATTTGGTTCCTTATTTTATGTTCTTGGCTTCATGAGCCTCCGATTCATCTTCTAAAGTCAAGGTATTGGAAGAGTCTTCTTCACCAATGAAGAAAAAAAAACTAACTAGGTGAACAAATTGATTTAAACTCTTCATGAAAATTAGCTTAATTAATCCATGATGTGCTAAATATTAACAATGCCCTTTTTGCACTTCTAAGCATATTCCTTTTATCGAATAAAAGAGGCAAATGCACTATAATAATAAAAATTGTTGGGCGAAAACATTACATACCTCTCTTCTCCAGTGACATATTGAATAATGAACTTGGAAACATCAGACCAAGGGTTTGGAAGTGAGCTTCAAAAGGTGCCTTATCCCAAAACCATCTTTAATTTCTCTCTTTTCCAAAAACTATTCCTTGAGGCATTGCAAGTTAGCCATTCTAGTTGTAGCTACATGAAAGTATGCTTCACCTATCTGAGGTAGCCCCATAACATATATAATGGTTTGGATGATAACCAAAAAGGAAAGACCTTGGAGTGAGTGGGTTATCACTAAATGCCATGGCAAAGTCATAAGCAACCTGGTCGTCCTACACAACTTATTGAAGAAAACATGCCATTTTTCTTCTTTAAATTTTTTGTAAGCCTATATGTTAGCTCTCATAGCGGCCATAGTGATGGGCTTCTAGTGATTGTGAGGGCCACCCATGGAGACTATGCACAAAAGGTGACTAGAAAAAAGTGGTAAACAGAGAAATGGAGGATTGCAAAGTTGGTATGAAAAACTATGGCTAGAGAAGACAAAAGATACAGATAAAAAGGTATGGTAAATTTTTTTTAGATTGTTGACATGTCAAGTAGGGGAGAGGGGCCCATAGTGGAGCACCCTAACTTTGTGTTTCTCAAAATCCTACGTGGAAATTTTAAATCACTCCCAATTTTGTACAACAGTTTATTTGGCAACTCATGTGCTTCTATATTTCGTTTTAGGGCCACATCATTAAATATGATGCCACATCAGCATGCTTTTTGTTGAGGTATCCAAAAAGGCCCAAAAAAAATGAGACCGATAGTGGTGCACTAAGTCATGTTTTATTGGTGCGCTGATGTGGCATCACATGATTTGTCACTGTGAATACTTTATGGATAAAAAGTGTTTTGCAATTGGATATTAAAGTGATCCACTATGGGGCCCAGTGAGGACTACTTCTATCCCCACTATTGGAACTTGCTCCATTATGGGCCCTTCTCCCCTAATGATTAGGTTGGGCTATCATATTTGTGTAAAGTTGGGTATTATGGCATTCAATAATTAAAACTTGTTTCAAATCTGCATAAGATTTGGCAATATGTCAATTAATAATTATCTTGGTTAAATCCACATGAAGCGAATGACTAGGATCATAATGGAAGATTAGAGTAGTATGGGCTTGACATGACATGACAAATTCCCCCCAACTTAGTGTGTGATGCTATCCTCGAGGTTGCCATAGTAAATTTTAGAAAATAAAAGAGATTTATATGAACTAACATATATATATATATAAAATATGTCGAGAGATATCCTTCTCAAGGCGCCTATTTTTTAATCAAATTTTCACATAAAATTGAATAGGCGCCTCAAGAAGGATATCTCTCGGCGTATTTTATATATATTATTAAATATATATATGCTAGTAGTAGTCGTGACTCAACATGTAATATCTTAAATAAATTATTTTTATATTTATATATTTTATAATAAATTATTATAATAATTTATATATTATAATATGATAGTATAATATTTGTAATTCAACGTTAATATATAGTTAGGATTGGGTTAATATTAGGATGAGAGATAGGGTTTGCATCAAAATTAGGGTTAGGGTTATCATGAAGATTAGCTTAGGATTAGGGTTACAATTAGGTTTAGGGTCAAGTTTAGGGTTAATAGATATAGTTAGGGTTTGGGTAATAATTGGGGTTAAGGTTATCAGGATTAGGGTTATAGTTATGTTTTGGATCAAGTTTAGAGTTAGGATCAATTAGGGTTAATGTTAAGAGTTAAATGCTATCTCCATAATATTAGGTTCAGGTTAGCATATTATAAGTTGATATCCTAACCTTTACATTATAATCATAATTATATCAGGGAATAGTTAGGGTTGGGGTAATAATTGGGGTTAAGGTTATCAGGATTAGGGTTATAGTTATGTTCTTGATCAAGTTTAGGGTTAGGATTATGGTTAATTTGGGGTTAAGAGATATAGTTAGGTTTAGGGTTTAGGATAGGATTAGGGCTAGAGATATAGTTAAGCTTATGGTTAGGGTTAAGAGATATAGTTAGGGTTAGAAATATGGTTAACATTAGGATGAGGGTTAGGGTTTGCATCAAAATTAGGGTTAGGGTTAGCATGAAGAATAGTTTAAGATTAGGGTTAGGATTAGCATTAGCATTAGGGTTACATTTAGGTTTAGGGTCAATTTTAGGGTTAAGAGATATAGTTAGGGTTATTTATTAATTATCTTAACATTTACATTAGTAAATTACTATACTTGTCATGGTGGTGTTTCAGACGTGGCTAACATGAACCCTAATAACCCTAATTGCATGCAATAGTTTTATTTTTCTAGATTAGCTTAGGATTATGGTTCGGGTTAGCATGAGGATCAGGGTTACAATTAGGTTTATGGTCAAGTTTAGGGTTAATAGATATAGTTAGGGTTGGGGTAATAATTGGGGTTAAGGTTATTAGGATTAGGGTTATAGTTATATTTTGGATCAAGTTTAGGGTTAGGATCAATTAGGGTTAATGTTATAATTAAATTTCATCTCAAATAAATGTTGTTTAATAATATTTTAACCCATAACCCTAAATGAACCCTATTCCTAATCGTAACATTAACTAAACCCAAACCCTAATTAAACCCTAACCCTGATCCCAAATACTAACTCTACTTAAATATTACCCCTAATTTAATGCTAATTAAACCCTACCCCTAATTGAATACTAATTGAAACTTATCCCTAATTAAATTCTAAGTGTTTAATTTTATTCTTTAACCCTAGTTGAATCTTAACCCTAATTGTACCATAACCCTAGATCTAAACACTAGGGTTAAGATCTAACCCTAGATCATAACCCGAACCCTAGGGTTTGGGTTAGCCACGTCTAAAACACCAATTGAACCCTAATTATGCCCTTATTGAATCATAACCCTAATTGCATGCAATAGTTTTATTTTTCTAGATTAGCTTAAGATTAGGGTTCGGGTTAGCATGAGAATTAGGGTTACAATTAGGTTTATGGTCAAGTTTAGGGTTAATAGATATAGTTAGGGTTGGGGTAATAATTAGGGTTAAGGCTATTATGATTAGGGTTATAGTTATGTTTTGGATCAAGTTTAGGGTTGGGATCAATTAGGGTTAATGTTATAATTAAATTCCATGTCAAATAAATGTTGTTTAATAATATTTTAACCCATAACCCTAAATGAACCCTATTCCTAACTATAACATTAACTAAACCCAAACCCTAATTAAACCCTAACCCTAATCCTACATCCTAACTCTAATTAAATCTTACCCCTAATTAATGCTAATTAAACCCTACCCCTAATTGAAACTTATCCCTATTTAAATTCAAAGTGTAATTTTATTCTAACCCTAGTTGAATCTTAACCCTAATTGTACCATAACCCTAGATCTAAACACTAATTGAATTATAACTCTAATTTAACCTTAACATTAACACTAACCCTTACCCTAATTAAAATTTCACAACAACCCTAACCGTCACATTTTAACACTATTTGAACCCCAACCTTAATTGAACCCAACCCTAACCCTAATCTTAACACTAATCCTTACCCTAAGTGAACAGTAATCCTAACCCTAACTTTAATTGAACCTTACCCTTAACTCTAACCCTAGTTGAACCCTTGTAGAATCCTAACCCCAATTGAACCCTAACTCTAACCCTAGCCCTATATGAACCATAACCGGACTAACCTTAATTATAGAACATTAAAACCCTAACCCTAATTGAATACTAACCTTAATGCCAAGTGAACAATGCTAACCCTAATTAAACTCTAACCTAACCCTAACCTTAATTTCACCCACAATAATTTTTATTAAACCCTAATGTTATTTAAATATTAACCCTAGCCCCAATTAAACCCTAGCCCCAATTGAACGATAACCATAACTCTGAACCCTAATTAAATCCTTACCCTAATTGATCCCTTACCCTAATCCTCACTCTAATTGCACCCTAACCATAATTGAAACTTAACTATAACATTAACCTTAATTGAACCAACCTTAAGTATAGTTGAACCCTAACCCTAACTTTAATAGACACAGTCGTAACTATGATTGTAAGCGTAACCCTAATTATAATCATAATTAAAATTCTATAGTTAACCCTAATGTGAATGTTGATTCTAACCCAAATCATAACATTCATCATAACTCTAACCTCAATCCTAACTATAACCCCAATTTTTATCCTATAACCCTAACCTTTAACCCTAATTGAACCCTAAATTTTCCCAACCTCATTAAACCCTAGCTCTAATTGAATTGTACCTCTAATTAAAATATAACCCTAACAATAGCCCTTACATTGAACTCTAACCCTAACCTTAATAGTAATTGAACCTTAACTTTAACATTAACCCTAATTGTGCCCTTATTGAATCATAACCCTAACTAAATTGTAACCCTAACCTTGAGGTTAACCCTAACCATAAGTGAACACTAACCCTAATCAAAATTGTATCCATAATCGATCTGTAATCCTAACCCTAACCTTAATTGAAACCTAACCCTTATTAAACCCTAACCCTTGAATTGAATCCTAATTGAATTCAAGGGTTAGCTTTAATAAGAGTTAGGTGTCAATTAAGGATATATATAATTGAAAGCTAATCGAACCCTAACCATAACCTTAAGTGAACACTAACCGTAATTAAACTCTAACCCTAAATCTAATTAAACTCTAAGAATACTTGAATCCTAGCCCTAACTTTGACCTTAATTAAATCCTAGCTCTAATTAAACAATAACAATAATTGAACCCTAACCTTAACCCTTATCAAACTGTAACCTTTATCAAACCCTAATCTAAACTAAACCCTTACCCTTAAATTAAATCCTAATTGAACCATAACCATAAAACCCTAGTTATCACCAAGATTTATCTTAGAATCATAATTGAACCCTAACCCTAACTTTAATAGACACATAATCGTAACTATGATTGTAAGCACAACCCTAATTATAATCATAATTAAAATTCTATATTTAACCCTAATGTGAATGTTGATTCTAACCCAAATCATAACATTCATCATAACTCTAACCTCAATCCTAACTATAACCCCAATTTTTATCCTATAACCCTAACCTTTAACCCTAATTGAACCCTAACTTTTCCCAACCTCATTAAACCTTAACTCTAATTGAATTGTACCTCTAATTAAACTATAACCCTACCAATAACCCTTATCCTCATTGAACCCTAACCCTAACCCTAACACTAATTGAACCTTAACTTTAACATTAACCCTAATTGTGCCCTTATTGAATCATAACCCTAACCTTGAGGCTAACCCTAACTATAAGTAAACACTAACCCTAATCAAACTCCATCCATAATCGATCTATAATCCTAACCCTAACCTTAATTGAAACCTAACCCTTATTAAACTCTAACCCTTGAATTGAATCCTAATTGAATTCAAGGGTTAGGTTTCAATTAAGGTTATATATAATTGAAAGTTAATCGAACCCTAACCCTAACCTTAAGTGAACACTAACCCTAAATCTAATTAAACTCTAAGAATACTTGAATCCTAGCCCTAACTTTGACCTTAATTGAATCCTAGCCCTAATTAAACCGTAACAATAATTGAACCCTAACCTCAACCCTTATCAAATTGTAACCTTTATCAAACCCTAATCTAAATTAAACCCTTATTAAACCCTTACCCTTGAATTAAATCCTAATTGAACCGCAACCATAAAACCCTAGTTCTCACCAAGCTTTATCTTAGAATCATAATTATACCCAAAACCTAACCCTAATTGAACCCTAATTTAATTGTAACCCTAATTGAATCATAACCCTAACCTTGATGATAACCCTATCTAAAGCCCAAACCTATCCTAACACCAAGCTTTATTGTAAAACCCTAACCCTAACCCAAATTGAATGTTAATCGAACCCTAACCCTAACCTTAAGTGAACACTAACCCTAATTATTAAACTCTAACCCTAAATCTAATTAAACTCTAAGAAAACTTGAATCCTAGCTCTGAATTTAACCTTAATTGAATCGTAGCCCTAATTAAACTCTAACAATAATTGAACCCTAACCTTAGCCCTTATCAAACCCTTATCTAAATTAAACCCTAACTGTATAACCTTAATTATAATATGAATAATTTTTCTTGTATGAAATGTTTTCAATTGTTAAATACTTTTTAGGTTTTAAATATTTTAATTTAGAAACATATTTTTATATGTAATTATAAATTTAAAATATTTTCTTTTTATTTAATTTTCTAATATTAAATACATTAATTTAGAACTTTTGAAAAGATTTTCAATATTTTTTAATATTAAGTTTTTTAATTAACTTACTTTCATATGCAATAGTAAATTTAAGAAAGTTCTTTCATACTTAATTTTTTAAATTTTAGAAATAACTTAACATGTTTTTTTATATATTTTATCTTTATTAATAATTATTATTTTTTTATTAAAAAAATAGTTAAATAAATTTATATAAAAACCTAAAGGATATGTTGTTTTAAAAATATCTTGAATATTTTTTAATTTTAAGTATATTAATTTAAAAACTACTTTTATATTCAAAATGATAAATTTAAAATATTTCTTTTGCACTTAATTTTCTAAAATTTAAAAACTTCTTTTTGTGTCCAATTTAAAAACAACTTTTATATGAAATAGTAAATTTAGATTTATTTTTTATTTGATTTTCTAAAATTTAGAATTTTTTAAAATCTATTTTAAAAACTTCTTTTATATGAAATAACAAATTTAAAATATTTCTTTTACATTTAATTTTCTAAAATTTAGAAACTTTTTTTATGTATCTAATTTAAAAACTACTTTTATATGAAATAGTAAAATTATTCGCAGAGAGGCGATCTACAGTGGCATCAAAATCTTAGTTAACATTTTGGGTATTTTTTATAAAATTGACGGGTGAGATGCCAGTCTTTGAATTTGAAATTGTTAAAGTGTAACTGACAAATAGGAGTGGGAATTGCATTGGCAGGTAGTGGAAGAATAAATGATCGGTCATCTCAAAAGAAAACAATTTTCATTCAACAACGACAGGCAATGGAAGGCATTGTTCACCCTCAATGCAGGGTCTGTGCTTGTGCATGGCCTATGGCTTTTATTACTGTCTGCACATTTTTAATGATTTCCAGCCAGATCTCTAAAATCTTCTTAATTAAATTGAATGGCGTTAAAGGAAACACTCTATATAATCCTTGCATATGCATGATGTATTTTATCCTTCAAGATCATTGTCCATGATTTTAGTTGCTTCTAAAAATTCAGGGTGCCCAAATTTACTATTGTTTTCCTTGCACTTATAATTTTTAGTGTTGCTAGTAGTAGTACGGCCCAGATACTGACTAACACTGCTAATCAAAAGGAATTCAGACAGTAGAAAGGGGATAAAGATGGAGATGGCAGTAGAGGAGCAGAAAGGGGATAATGATGGAGATGGTAGTGGAGGCGACCTTCCATCTTTAGGTGAACTGATTCAATTTCCTGATAGTAATACATTTTCCTTGCATGCAATAACTGAAACAAATTGAAAAGGCTCCTTTTTTGTTGCCTGAACTAGGTGGGAGCTATCGATCAAACTCGAAACCTTGTCCAGATGATGGATCCAATCCTCCTGCAGAGACGTAGGATGCGATGGCTCTGGTCCAATAGATGGCTCAAGCTCCAACCCAATTCCTACAATGTTGTGGGGCGGGAGTGGCCCTACAGATCATATGCCAAATGCTTGGAGCGGATCTCAATTAGGGCTACTACCAGCGCCATCTGAAATTGGTTTGATAGGGTTAGATAATTATTATGTATATGTTTCCTAGCAAAGTTGATGTCGATAGATTTTAGTGGGTCTTTATCTTTTAAAGATTTTTATCAACGTTTTCATTCATCTAATGAATCTTTTTTTCTCATTGTAGAATAGTGGAATGAAGAACGCATGGAGCACATATCTGATGGCCTCATTCTCCCTTTTCTTGTACTTTTATCTGCAATATAATGTGATGCACGACAATATAGATATTAGCATGTGCATAGACAAATAAAGAAATGATGTTTGTTGTTTTGGATCATCATAAACCTCGGCTATCACAAATAATCCTTGCCATGATGGACATATACTTATGTTTGATTGTATGACATTCAAAATTGGAAGATTCACATTATTTTTTTTTCCCCACCAAATTGAAATTATGTTAGATGCGTTAAATTCAAAAATTGCATTCAAATTTTAGACGGTCATGGACAACCTATGAAGGAGGATTCAAACCCACTGCAGAGGATTCTTTCAAATATTAGAGTTTTACTTTTTAATAGAATATTGATACGATTTGCAGGAGATTGAAGATTCTTTCAAATATCAGGGTTTTATTTTTTAATAGAATATTGATATGATTGCACGAGATTAAGGGAATTTGAGAAAAATAATTGATTGCTATTTTCTCCTCAATCAAGAAAGATTGAATATTGTTTCTATTTTTCATTAATTTTAAATGTTGTTATAAGAAAAGATTGAAAATTGTTTCTCACTTACTAACTAGACAATAAAAAATAACATTTTAATCAAGTGTGAATTTAAAGTTATAAAATAAGTTTCTGAATTTTATAAAAGTAGTTATTAAACTAGCATATATATATATTTAATAATATATATAAAATACACCAAGAGATATCCTTCTTGAGATGCTTATTCAATTTTATGTGAAAATTTGATTAAAAAATAGGCGCCTTGAGAAGGATATCTCTCAGCTTATTTTATATATATTATTAAATATATATATGCTAGTTTAAAAACTACTTTTATATGAAATAGCAAATTTAGAATATTTCTTTTGAACTTGATTTTCTAAAATTTAGAAACCTCTTTTTACATCTAATTTAAAAACTAATTTTATGTAAAATAGCAAATTTAGAATATTTCTTTTGCATTTGATTTTCTAAAATTTAGAAACTTCTTTTTGTGTCTAATTTTAAAACTACTTTTATATGAAATAGTAAATTTAAAATATTTCTTTTGCATTTGATTTTCTAAAATTTAAATACTTCTTTTTATGTCTCATTCAATAACTAATTTTATAAAATTCAGAAACTTATTTTATAACTTTAAATTCACACTTGATTAAAATGTTATTTTTTACTGTCTAGCTAGTAAGTGAGAAACAATTTTCAATATTTCCTTATAACAACATTTAAAATTAATGAAAAATAGAAACAATATTCAATCTTTCTTGATTGAGGAGAAAATAACAATCAGTTATTTTTGTTCCTTTAATCTCCTGCAAATCATATCAATATTCTGTTAAAAAATAAAACCCTGATATTTCAAAGAATCTTCAATCTCCTGCAAATTGTATCAATATTTTGTCAAAAAGTAAAACCCTGGTATTTGAAAGAATCCTCTGCAGCGGGTTTGAATCCTCCTTCATAGGTTGTCCATGACCATCTAAAATCTTAATGCAATTTTTGAATTTAACGCATCTAACATAATTTCAATTTGGTGGGGAAACAAAAATAATGTGAATCTTCCAATTTTGAATGCCATACAATCAAACATAAGTATTTATCGATCATGGCAAGGATTATTTGTGATAGCCGAGGTTTATGATGATCCAAAACAACAAACACCATTTCTTTATTTGTCTATGCACATGCTAATATCTATATTGTCATGCATCACATTATATTGCAGATAAAAGTACAAGAAAAGGGAGGATGAGGCCATCAGATATGTGCTCCATGCCTTCTTCATTCCTCTGTTCTACAATGAGAAAAAAAGAATCATTAGATGAATGAAAACGTTGATAAAAATCTATAAAAATAAATGACCCACTAAAAACTATCGACATCAACTTTGCTAAGGAAACACATACATAATAATTATCCAACCCTATCAAACCAATTTCAGATGGCGTTGGTCGTAGCCTTGATTGAGATCCGCTCCAAGCATTTGGCATATGATCAGTAGGGCCACTCCTGCTCCACGACATTGTAGGAATTGGGTTGGAGCCTGAGCCATCTATTGGACTAGAGCCATCACCTCCTACGTCTCTACAGGAGGATTGGATCCATCATCTAGACAAGGTTCCAAGTTTGATCCATAGCTCCCACCTGGTTCAGGCAACAAAAAAGGAGCCTTTTCAATTTGTTTTCAGTTATTGCATGTAAGAAAAACGTATTACTATCAAGAAATTGAATCAGTTTACCTGAAGATGGAAGGCCGCCTCCACTACCATCTCCATCGTTATCCCCTTTATGCTCCTTTACTGCCATCTCCATCTTTATCCCCTTTCTACTGTCTGAACTCCTTTTGACTAGTAGTGCTAGTTAGTATCCGAGTTGTACTACCACCAACAACACTGAAAATTATAAGTGCAAGGAAAACAATAGTACATGTGGGCGCCATGATTTTTTAGAAGCAATTAAAATCATGGACAATGATCTTGAAGGATGAAATACATCATGCATATGCAAGGATTATATAGAGTGTTTCCTTTAATACCATTTAGTTTAGTTAAGAAGATTTCAGACATCTGGCTGGAAATCATTAAAAATGTTTGTAGACAGTAATAAAAGCCACAGGCCATGCACAAGCACAGACCCTGCGTTGAGGGTGAACAATGCTTTTCCGTTGCCTGTCGTTGTTGAATGGAAATTTTTTTCTTTTAAGATGACCAATCATTTATTCTTCCACTACCTGCCAATGTGATTCCCACTCCTATTTGTATGTTACACTTTAAAAATTTCAAATTCAAAGATTGGCACCTCACTCGTCAATTTTTTTTTAAAAAGCCCAAAATGTTAACTAAGATTTTGATGTCACTGTAGATCACCTCTCGACGAATTAAAAGATTAAATATACCATCAAAAATTTACCATTAAAAGTACATCAGATCTAGTGATGTGGTGTGTGAATCTAGTGAGATTAATAATGCTTGTGATGACTCCACTGCCATGGTGATGTGTTCAAGGCGATGTTGCTTGTAAATTTGAAAATGTCCCATCCAATGTGGATGTGCTTGGTCCAATGCTGAGGTGTCAGATCCAATGCTAATGTGTTGGGTCCATTGGAGAGATGCCTCGACAAAAGCTAAACTGGTTCATTCTACTATTGAGGGTGCACACTCTTGTAGCAGTGTTAGGACCACTAGCCATGAGGAATTTGTAGCCTTAGAGAATGGAAGCAATAGGACCTCCCCTGGTGCACCAGAAAATAGGTAGCGACAAGAACTCAATTTATAAGTATTATTTTGCACTAGAGAATGGGTGATAAGGGATACCTGCATGATATAAAGCATTCCAACTTGGGAAAGAGTACACAATGATACTATAGCATCTACTGAAGATTCAGTGAAGATGGCTATGGAGCACCACTAATGAATATCAACAAAAAGTCCAACGGTGAATTGACTATCATACTACAATTGAGGTAGCATCAGGAACACAAAGAACGAAACTCCTATAGCCATTCAAATAAAACTATTCCTCTTACGTCAGAAAATGGGTAGCGATAGGAATGCAAAGAAAGGGGATCCTATAGCTTGATGTACTAGGATTGGTTTTTTATAACAATAATGGCTTCCTAGTTTTCAATTGGTTACCACTTAGAGGCACTAAAAATAACAGTTTTCACCTCTAAGGTTTTTATTAAATTATAACTCGTCAGTGACTAGATTTTTAGGTGATAACTATCCAACAATGCTTGAGGGTTTTCACTGTTGAATTTTTATTGTTCTTTTTTTTAAGCACCTACGAGATACTTGAAGAGGTGACAAGAACTATATTAAGAACATTGAGTTCATTTTTCAAGCTAGAAACAAAATTGTCTTTTGTGATAGGTCACTTGTACAATTTTAGATGATGGTCATTAACAACAAGGGTTGTGCGATCGGAGTCCAAAGTGAGAAGTGTGACTACACCATTGTTGTAGATAACCTCAATTTTATAAGGTCCTAGCCACCTAGTGTGGAATTTTCCTTTGAAATATTGAAACCTAGAGTCATACAAAAGTGCCCAGTCTCCTGGTTGAAATGATCGCCTATAGATGAAACGATCATGCCAAAGAGCATGTTTTTGTTGAATTACCTTTGTGTGAAAGAGAGTCTATTGACACATTTCATTTAGAGAGTGAAGTTTCTCAATTATTTCTATTTGAGAATCAATAAGATTTAATCCCAATTCCAAAGCAATACGTAAAGTTTTAATTTCAAACTCAATAGGCAATACTATCTTCTTACCATAAACAAGTTCATAGGGTGTAAGACTAGTGGTAGTCTTCCATGTTGTTCGGTAAGCCATACTGCTTTGGGAAGTTGTGTTGCCTAATATTTCCAATGAAGTTCTACTATTTTGGTGAGAATTTTTTCAAGTTCTCTATTGGTTACTGCAACCTGTCCATTGAATTGTGAATTATACAGAGAAGACTTACGATGTTGAATATCATATTCACAAACTAGAGCAACAATTATCCAGTTGGGTTTTGACTGTGAGGCTCTCCCTCAGCTATGGAACTTGGTGTGCCTTGCCTTGATGAAGTATGTGATGTTGGAAGGTAGGTACAAGACCTATTAATTCTACCATTTCCCTCTGTTGAATCACCTCAGGAATAAAGTTTTGTTAAGCTTTCCTTTCTTCCTGCTTATGGACCTTGAAAATTATGTTGAAAAATGTGTGGAGGCCGCTGCTCTGAATCCTAATGACCCTCCACCCCTACCTCTTTACTAGGGCCTCATCTTGAGGCTTTACCACTTCCATCTTGCTTTGTGTCTGCCAAAACCCATCTCGGTTTTCTGCATTGAAGAGATTGAGCTTCCCCCTGCAACCAACTTATCTCCGACCGAATCCAAAGGCCCTGTTAGGAAAAATCACCCGGCCCCTATTGACTCGTTGAAACCCAAACCCACTGCTAAAAAGCTTAAAGGAAACGAGGGAGTGGCCTAGACTAGTGCAGCAACTAGTCTATGTGAACTCAAGTCAACCCCTGCCAAGACTTCCAACAAGCCCACTCTAAAAAGGAAAGACAAAGAGGAAGGTAAAATCTTGAAGGAGCCTCTGAGCAAAAGAAAAAATGTGGTGAGCAAGGACTCTATGGGGGATATGGTGGTTGCGGAGATGGTGGTTATTGGTTTTGATGCCATCATTCGATGCTCTAGTAGGCTGGCAAAGAACAGGAAAAAAGTGTAGGTTAAAGATGTGGATATGGAAGAGGAGCTATCAGACAACAAGGATAGCAAGGTTGAGGAGGTGTCAGATGGTGAGGAGGAGGAGCATGATAGAGGTCCTGGCTCCATCTGATTTGGGAAAAGTTCAAAAGGAGGGTTCAACCTCTCAATCTTTGAAACCACTAGATGTTGAAAAGGTTGTTCATGAAACATTGTTGTTGGTGGGGAGGAGCTTTGTGTGATGAAAGGAAGATTGGAAAAATTGGACAAAAAATTATGTGGTTTGACCCGCTTCATGGTCAAGTTGGTTCACTTTGTCACGAGTACCCTTTCGGTGGTAATGAAGGATGAGATGGACATGAAAAAGATTGAATATTGACAGGAATGGGTTGGAGATGATGTTTTCCATCTCCTGTCTAAGAACTAAAAAGATGCAAGGTAGTCTGCTACTGGTCCGTTGTTCGTCTGTGTGTTGTTGTTCCATTGTGTGTGTTTTTTGTCTTTCCATTTTTTGATGCTTTTTTTAACCTAAATTTTTTTGGCCCTTGTGGCTCTATGTGAAGGGTACAACACCCTATAAATGCTTCTTACTTTATCAAAAACAATTATCTCAAATGTGAATTGTGTTTCTTGATATGTTACAATCTCCTTTGGTACAACTAACCTTGCGAAGATCTCAAAATACAAAAAATCAACAACCTTAGTATTCCTTGCATGCTTTAGTGCTACAACCTCAACCCATTTGGTAACATAATTAGTACAAACCAAGATGTATTCCTTATTTTTGGATGGAGGGTTGATGGGCCCCACAAAATCTAAACCCCATTTTTAAATGGTTCAATAGATAGTTGAAGTCGCAAGGGAATTTCATCAAAACATGTGGGTTGACCCATGCGTTAACATTTGTCACAATGTTGAAGATTTCATTTGCAATCCTTGTGAATTATGGGCCAATAATAGCCAGTAGTAAGGATCTTGTTGGTGATCCATTGGGCTACAAACTATCCTCCACATGGTTCAGTATAATATGCATGAAGTATATCGACAACATTATTTTCAACTACACAATGTTGCATGGCATTATTAATATCATTGTGAAATATTGGTCCATTAATCCATGCATATTGACCACTTAGTCCAAAATTTTTTTGATGATCTTTGGCAGAGAAATACAGAGGAAGCTTGCAAGTCACCAAATATTTTGCAATATATTCAAACCATGGAATTTTGATTGAAATTGAAAAAAGGTGCTCATCTCGAAAGGTGTCATCAACTGGTGTTGGTTCATCCTCATGTTGCAACCTAGATAAGAAATCTGCAAAAACATTCTCATGACCAAGCTTATCAAGTATAGTCATGTCGAATTCTTGTAGTAATAAGAACCATCTAATGACTCTTCTAGCAACAAGTTTATTCATTAAAAATTGTATTACAGAATAATCAATATGGATAAACACTTTATAACTAGTAATATAATGATGAAATTTATTAACTACATATATGACAACTATAAATTATTTTTTGATTACTATATAATTTACCTCAACACCTATGAAATTTTTGCTGATGTAATAGATGAATAAAATAATGCATCATATTTTTGACCTAGTACAACTCCCATTGAACAATTTGAGGCATCATTATGAATATGAAACAATAGTTCCCAATTTGGGTCATGTAGTGCTAGTGTGGTTACAATTTTTTCTTTAATTTCTTCAAAGGCTTGTTGACATTCTTTCGTCCATGAGAAGACATTATCATTTCCTAACAAGACAAAAACCGGGGAAGCAAATTTATGAAATTTTTGAATAAACCTTCAGCCTTATCTTGCATGTCCTAGAAAAATATGAACATCTTTTTGACATGTCTTTGTAAGTAAATCTTGGATTATTTGTACATTTTTAGGGTTGAATTTGATACCCTTAGAAGAAATGTAGTGGCCTAGTACTATACCTTTTGTCATGAGAATATGGATTTTTTCATGACTAAGAGACAAATTAGTTTTAACACATCTTTGGAGGACTTTCTCAATATTTCTCTTGGCTTCTTCATAGGTATTACCATACATAGTAAAATTGTCCATATATACTTCTACACAATCATGTATAAAATCAACAAAATATCAAGACTACCCTCTGAAAAGTGGCAGGGGCATTGCACAAACCAAAAGGTAAAACATTGTGGGAAAATGTCCCCCAAGGACAAGTAAAAGTAGTTGTTTCCTGATCTTCAAGCACTATTTGGATTAGATTGTATCTTTTGAAACCATCCAAGAAGGAAAATAACTTCCGACTTGCAAGAGTCAAGAACTTGATCAGTAAATGGCAATGGAAAATTATCCTTTTTAGTTGCTTTATTAAGAGTTCTATAATTGACACAAATTCACCACTTATCATTCTTTTTAGGCACCAAAACTAAAGGAGAGAACCATTGACTATTTGAGATTAGGTAAATAAAGGCTATATTTAACAACTTTTACAATTCCTTTTTAACAATCTTGCATAAAATGGGATTTAACCATCTCTATGGTTATCTGACCGAATGACTGCCTTCTATATAAATGTGGTGTGTGCAGCTGTTCGGATGTATGCCACACATATCTTGGTATTCAAATGCAAATGTAACTTTATGATTTCATAGTATGGTGATTAGATCCTAAATTTGTGCAATGCTCAAGTGCAAATCAATATTAGTTGCATTGGTTTCCAACAAAGGTTTCATTGGTGGATACAATGTTAGCTACTTTGTTTGTTCACCATTAGAGATAACCATGTTACCTAATCAACAATTGATGAAAGAATTTGATGCAATGAACCAAGGTCTACCTAGAATCAAAGGGTATCCCCCCAACTTTATTTTAGGCTACAATATCATAAAATCAATTGGATATTCTCAAAAATCAACAAAAATAATTACATCTCTAATCATACCTTCATGCTTGACTAAAGAATGATCCATCATTTTCAATACTGTAGGTGTAGGCCTAAGCCCTTGGAGACATTTTTTCCTTGGTTTCATTTTTCATAACATTTATAACAACACCTAAATTGATCAGTATATTTGGAATGAGAATATGACCAATACGTACCTGTATCATACGACTCCCAAGGTTAGAATACATAGGAACTGATATATTTCCTAACATCAGATTGACAAGTTCCCAATAACTTGTATAGTTTTTGGATCCTATTTCTTTTTCTACTTTCACATACACAAATCTCAAATTTTCTTTGTGTATATAGGAACATCCTTGATTTCCTACAAAAGAGGAATTTTAATATTAAGATTCCTTAACTCATTAACGAAATCAAATTCGGGTTGAGGCATTTCCTTTTTTATTGATTGGGAGTAAAATTAGTCAAGAAATGGAAGTAAATTTTGTTGTATGTCATACTTTTCTTGGCCTTATTTAGACTCTTGTGAATAATCCACTTCACTAATTTTAGGTACTTGAAGATCTCTCCCTAACCTTAATTTTATTCCATTAATATCTAATGTGTTAACAGGATAAGTTGGATATCATGCCACCTCATTATTATAGACAAGTTGCACCACCTTATTGTTTGGATTTGGTGATGGTTGAGTAGCCTTTGGTGGTTGTGATGGGTTGGATGGTTGATTATTAGATATGGGTGGTATTAGTGGTAGAAATTATTGTGGTTGTTAGATTAGAGTGATCATAGGTGGTGTTGGACAATGATGGATATTGTGGAAACTGTGGTGGTGATGTCCTCCATGCTTGTTGCCATGGTTGTAGAGCATGTTGGTATTGGTTTGGCCACTGTGGATTAGGTGGAGACTTTGCCAACCTCCATATCACCTAGATTGGGTCAAAAAAGGACTAGGTTGACTACTAGGCCCTATATTTTGAGGTGCATGAAAGTCATTCATCATTCTTGAGGGCATAGCTCGTGGAGGCCAAGGCCTTTACTATACCATATAATAAGCAGGTTCTTTAGTATACTCAACATCTACCATATATACTGGGAGAGGTCTTAAAGTAGTATTTCTACTAGCATCCTGTAACCTTTGGTTTATTTTACGAACATTCTTCACTAGTATGTTTCTTACAACAGATAGGACAAAAAATGGCAAGTGCTTCTTACTTTTATGTATATATAAGGTATCAATTTGGTTCTCCATATGACTTAAGAGATCAATTTTCAAGTCATCAAGTAATGTACCTAGTTAATGCTATTGGGAATAGGATTCCATTTAATTGCAATCCTAAACATTATCTCATGTATCTCCTAAGTCCTTGGAAAGTGTTCCCCAACACTAGGATTAGAAAGAGATTAAATTAAAATGAAATGAACATGTAAATTGAAAATTTTAATTAATTCTAAATGATAGGAACATGTGGGGATGCCCATGAAGAGCTCCTATAAAATAGGTGTACATGGGGCACCCACATGGAAGGTGGAACTCACCTTGAGTTAAGTTAACTGTTTGGAGTAAAATATAGCACTTCAGTAATGCATGTAAATATCCTAGAAGTTAGGGATTGATATTTACATGCATGGAGTTCAGTTAAGTTCAATTCAGTTAAGTTAAGTTAAGTTAAGTTAAGTTAAGTTCAGTTCAGTATCAGTTTAGTTTAGTTTAGTTTAGTTCAGTTATGGTTCAGTTATCTTTAGTTGCATGTAGTTAGTTTCAGTTGAATGCTAGTTGATTTCAGTTAACTTGGAATGCATGACTAATGACTTGAGTTGCATGACAGATAACAGGTGATACATTCAATTAAGTGGGGGTGATCAATTATGCATGATATTTGCATGAATGGTGGAGAGATATGCTTCAGTTAACAGAGATTGACTTGGACCCACCTTGGGTGCCCAAGTTGGCATCTTGGAGTTAACACTTTTGCATGATAAGATATTTTATAAGGATGAGTTAAGTAGGCCCATTCTTGGGCGCCAACTTTGAGGATAAGAACTTTGAGGATAAGCTTAGAAGATATCTTCAGAATCAACGTTGAGTTATGACTTCAATTTGGGATGCCCAAATGAATGAAGGACTTGTTTTGGCATTGTTCTTCATAGTAGAACTCTACTTGCAAAGAATAGGCGTGAGTTTTGTGATATAAGCATTGTGCTTTGTAATTGTAAATGTAGACACATAAAAATGACCTAGGTCTGTAAGCTCTATTTTTCATCTTCTTCTTCCTAGCATAATTATGATATTTTAATTATGTCATTGGCCCACTTTTGACTATTAATTAAATAATTCATTTCTTTTTATTCTTCATGATTATTAAATAAATAGATTTTATTTATTTATTTAATGCATCACTAATTGTCTAAAGTCTTCCTATAATTAAATAAATTTCTTAATTTATTTAATTATTTCGTCTAATAATTCCTCTTGATTATTAAATAAATATATTTTATTTATTTATTTAATATGTCACTAATTCTTAACTCTTCTCATAATTAAATAGATTTATTAATTTATTTAATTATTGGGCCCACTCTCTAAATTAAATAATTATCTTTAATTATTTAATTGCCTTATTTGACATTTCCCTCATTTTAAATAAAATTAATTATTTAAAATGGCCTCACATGCTAACTGCCACTTCTTTTTAGTAAATAATCTAAAATCAATTATTTACTGTTACACAAAATCCATATTTTGAATTAATTTTAATTCAAAAATGGTAATATTCTTCCATAAATCAAGTAATTGCTAAAATTATTGATTTTCCAAATCTTATCTTTCTGTCCAATCTTTATCTTCTTGATTTTTGAAATCTTTATTTTTCTGGCTAATCTTTATCCTCTTGTCAGATTTATTTTCAACCATCGATTTGACTTTCTCAAATTGCATCTTGGCCACTCACTTCAGATTTTTGCCCTAACCCTAATTATGGGTTGTCACACACAATCTTGACCTTTGATTTTAGGCTTACGTCAACTTTTAATCTTGGTCATCCGTACAAAATTGCATTTTCTATAAAATTCCAATTTTGCTCACATTTTTGGACTACTCACGCTTAGAGACACACACTTCGTATACTTAGACTTCTTTTGCATTGTCATACTTGATCTCATTGCTTATTGAGTCTTAGGCTTTCTTTTCATGGGCATAGTCATATTTACATCAATTTAATTTTTATCATTTGCATGATAGCATTATAGTCATTTAAATCCTTCAAACCTTGCTTTGGATTGTCCTTTGTCATAGTTATTGCTCACACACTGAAATTTGAGGGCAACAATCACATATTTGCAACAAGTTAGAAGGTGCTATGGAGGTGATTCATGGAGGCTTTGAGGATTATCTGGTATAATCATTCTGTTTATTATTGTTCCTTCATTGTGCTTAATAGATTTCTTTGGGGTTTTATGTTTATGATCCAATCATCTAACCTTAGGAAAATTCCCATTGATACAATAAACTCTTTGGATTTTACAAGACTCATTATTGTCTATATATTGCAGCAAGTATTGCAAGTTGTTAAGAAGAATTGTTGAAGGCAAAAGAATCATCTCAAGCAAGGATTGGAATTATTGTAATCTTATTCTGAGATTAAATAATACATTGATTCTTGGTGGAGTTTTTTTTCGAAAAGGTTTCTCCATGGTATATGTTGTGTAACTTCTTTCTTCTGGTCTTATTCTTCTACAATATTTTGTCTACTTCTACAAACATTAAAATGAATTAAACAGATAATCATCCACAAAGAAATTGTAACAAAGAACACTTAATTAGATCTACAATATAATAGTTTTACAAGTTTTAAAGCTACATAATTACCTCCATTTTCAACACATACTTAGTGATACTTGTTGTACTTCTAGAGGAGACATGCTTTCAAGGATAGCCCCTTATAGATCGAGTAGATCTTGAGTAATTCCTACAAATATCACATGTCATCAAATCCTAATTTAGAAATGTCTCCACCATCTATAAGATTCAAAACATCAATGAATTAATCACAAATTCCTCTAAGAAAAAGCATCTTAATAGCCTCATTGGTTAGATTTGTTTTTCTTTGTCTCTAGAGATTGAATGCAAATCATTCAAGGTAATCTTCCAAAGTTTCTTCTTTTTGCTGCATCGTACAAAAGATCTCATCTCAAACCTCCTTTGTCTTCTACTACTCTTGATACTTTGTCAAGGATTTTTCCTTCATAATGTCCCATGTGCGAATAGAGAGTGGGCCTAGGCCCATAAAACCATTGTAATGATGCATCTTTCAATGTGGCTAGAAGCAACTTAATATTTTGAGTATCACTTTAGTAGTAAGAACTATGACATAAGACATCAAACTCAAATGAAAACATATCAGGATCCTCCATAGAAAGTCCTTTGAAAACTAGTAAGGAAGAATGGGGTATATTTTTCATAGGAGCATCTTTTGTAGGATGGGCAATAGGAAATTTAAAGGTAACAAGATTATTGTTAACAAGAGATCATTCATTATTGTTTTCATTGTTATTATTATTGACCATAATTTCAAATGCCTAAGGTGTATAAAAAGAAAAAAATGACAGATTGCTTACTTTCTTAAGGCTTAGCACTTCATAGCTCATAAAATTCTTCAAATTGTTTGGCAAACTCGGGAGTGATGATCTTAAAAGAATCTTTTGAAGAATTAGGTAATTATTATTATGTACTAGATGGTGATTCAAGATCAGACTAAATAGTAGTTGATTCAATCACACACTTCTCAAGATCGGGTCCAACTAACTTTGAAAAATCTACATTTGTCATCTCTAACACAACTCATGCATTTATACTTAATACAATACAAATCAAGGGTAATTTCCTAGACAAGGTTTACAATTGCATAAAATTTCTCCTTGGTGCATTGGTCCTAACTCAACTTACTAGAATTTCAGGCCTTTAACTAATTTCCCTAGAAATGACACCAAAATGTTGGTTTAAAAATGACACATCTACTATTTTTCCTAATTGATGATATTATTCTATTCTATAGTTTAGTTTTACCTTTATGTCAATCTCGGGCATAAACTTATAAAAGATGTAGTGGTACTTTTCTCAAGGGATGAAAGCAACAATCTAAGTCTTGAATGAATGCACTCTATGAAAATAAATCCTTTTGAAATTCTTTCAAACCTATTAAAAATAAAAAATACTTCTAAACTATAAGAATTATAATGACACAATTATAGCGACATGAACTATTACTTTCATGTGACATGAATTATTAATTTTAGGTGATAGGAGCTATATAAATTGTTTTCAAAAGCACAATCATTAATTCTAAACACTTAAATTACTTTTAAAATCTAGTCACACTAAATCTATATCACACAAGTAATAAATCATTAAAAACATTCATACACAGAAATCATACCTTACAAAAAATAGTATGAAAATATGTTCAATCGATGGTTGAGGAGTGGACCCTTCCTCCTAGTTGGCCAATTGAAGGAAGTACTTAGAGAATATCCAAAATCAATTTAAATGGCAATATTCCTTTGATAATGATATCAATTTCATATCACTTCTACTTGAAAACGTTTTTGCCACATGAGATAACTTATATAGCTTTTACATACAAACATAATATCCAAATATATGTTTATGATTTATGGTTTGATGGCTTAAATACATTAATCAATTTAAGAAGGAGTTGAATGACCTACAACCACTCTTTCTTAAGATACTAAACCGATTTACTCAATAATATACTACTTATATTTGATTGAAAATTAAAATGAGAAGAACACGACAATCTTCACAAGGGATCCTCCACTCACTCTCCATCTCTCTACCTACCTCTCCCTCTATCCCTCCCACCTTACCTCTCTCTTTGTCTATACTCTTTCTCTCCCATCTCCATTTTTCTCTCTGTCTACCTTCCTCTCCCTATATCTCTCCCACTCCACCTCTCTATATCTACCTCTCACTCCCTCCCTCCTTCTCTACTTCTCTCTATCTACCCTCTCCATCTCTCTCTACCAACCTCTCACTCCATCCCTCCCTAATTCCCCCTATCTCCCTTTAGATAGCTATCTATATCTCTCTTCTCTATCTCCTCTCTACCCCTCTCTCTCTCTCTCCTCCCCTCTCTACTTATCTATCTCCACTCACCCTCACTCTCTCTACCTACCTCTCACTCTATCCCTCTTACCCTACCTCTCTCCCATTACCTGTAACCTCTCCCTCCCTCTTTCCTTCCCTCTTTCTCCTTATTTATCTCCCTCTCTATTTGTAAATCTCTCTCCCCTTCCCTCTCTAATTCTATCTCCCCTCACCCTCTTTATCTACCTATATCTTACTCTATCCCTCCCACCTTACTTCTCTCTCCCTTTCCTTGTGTACTTTCTATATCCCTTCACCCTTCCTCCCTCTACCTACCTCTCCCTCTATCCTTCCCACCTTACCTCTCTCTATCTCTACTTCTCTTTATATCTCATCTCTATCCTCCTCTCTATCTACCTATCTCTCCCTATATCTCTCCCACCCTACCTCTTTATCTCTACCTCTCCCTTCCTCCCTCCCTATCTACTCACTATCTCCCCTCTCCATATCTCTCTTTACCTAACCCTCACTCCATCCCTCCCTTGTTCCCCTCCTCTCCCTTTAGATATCTCTCTATACCTCTTCTCTCTCTCTCTCTCCTCTCTACCTCTCTTACCTTCCCTCTCTACTTCCCTTTATCTTCCTCTCCCACATTCCCTCTCTATTATCCATAGGAGTGATAGGGAGAGAGGGAGAGAGGAGAGAGGGATAGAAAGAGGGAGAGATATATAGAGATAGATATGACTTGGGAAAGATAGAGGGGGAATAGAAAGGGAGAGAGATAGGTAGAGAGAGGGGGAGGGAGAAGGAGAGGGAGAGGGAGAGGGAGAGGGAGAGAAAGAGAGGGAGAAATAGTAGGGAGGGAGAAATATATCAATATATAAAGAGAGAATAGGTGGAGAGAGAGAGAGAGAGAGGAAAAATAAATCCAAAAGGTAGGCTTAAATATTGAAAAAGTGGAAATATTAATGATATATAAAATGTAAGAATGAAACCCTAATGTGGCTTCGAAGGATGGGTAGGGTAAGTAAAATTAATTTCGCAATAAAGATAATAGAGAAATATGTAAAATATAAAATCAATGAAGAATTGGTCATGCAAAGAGTTTCAAATATAAAATTGAGATGTAAATATCTTAAAAGTATACATCTAAGAAACCCTAATATGCATAAGAAACCATAGAATAAGACTACCTATTGTATAGGATTGATTGGGTTTACTAATATATAAAGAGGTCTAAAGAGGGACAAAGAGAGAGGAAATGAAGGGAGAGGTAGAGAGATAGGTCTAGATCTTGGGAGAGAGATAGAAAGAGATATGGAGGGAGGGAGAGAGAGGTAGGTATAGGGAGAGAGTAAGAGGCAAGAGGGAGAGAGATTTGAGATTAAGTAGAGAGGGAGTGATGGAGGGAGGGAGAGCTAGAGAGATTGGTATGGAGAGAAAGAGAGATCTAAAAAGGTACAAATAGAGAGGGAAGGAGGAAGGGAGAGGTAGAGATATAGGTCTAGAGT
The DNA here is from genome assembly GCA_007258455.2 of Sequoia sempervirens. Classification (NCBI taxonomy): domain Eukaryota; kingdom Viridiplantae; phylum Streptophyta; class Pinopsida; order Cupressales; family Cupressaceae; genus Sequoia; species Sequoia sempervirens. Next base: position 559,804,467 of record VDFB02047230.1, read on the forward strand.
TCAAGGAGAATGAGTGATATAGATAGGTCTAGAGATAGGTCTAAAGAGGGAAAAAAGAGAGAGAGAGAAGGAGGTAGGGATGGAGAGGTAGATAAGTCTAGAGCTCAATAAATTGATAGAGAGGTCTAAATATGGAAAAGAGGGAGGGAGGGAGAGAGAGAGAGAAAGATGGATAGATAGGTCTACAGCTTAGGGGGAGAGAGTGAAATATAGAGAGCTAGAGAAAGGGACAAAGAGATATGATAATCTATGAAAAATTATTCATCTCCTTACTACACAAAATATAAACATTTTATTATTGATTACTTCTCTAATGTTTCAAGTATTTCAGATGATTGTTACAAAAACCATGAAAAAGAGACTTTGTATGTGAAAGTAGTGAGCATTTGATGTTTCAAAAATGAAGGATGAAGTTCAAATGATTATATTTTTTTTTTGTGTATAATGTAGAAACAATACCTAGTCTCTTGTGTAGATATTTGAATCACCTTTCAAATGCTTGTAAAAAATCAAAATTTCAATAAGAAATGCAAAAGTTATGCCCATTTTACTAAATAGGGCTGCTTGGGCTTTTAGGTAATAGATATTTGTTTTGCAATGACGAATATTCATTTTGTCAAAACAAATATTTGTTTTGTTTGTCAAAATAGATATCTGTTTTGTTTGTCAAAATAGATATCTTTTTTTTTTTTCAAAATGGATATCCTTTTTGAAGACATAAATTAACAGAAGGTCCTTTAGATAATGGGTACCCATTTCTAAAAAAATGGATATTCGTTACAAATGGATATCCATTTTTTTTCACATATTTTTTCCCTTCATTTTTCCCTCAAGAAAGCTTTGGAATTAGGTTTGGGAGTGTCAATCCTAAAAAGTCAATTGTTCCAATGTGTTTAGAGGTTTCATCCTCTTTTTAGAACTTTACCCTTCATGTTGACTTTTTTATCCAAATTTGATGAAACAAAAAGGGTTTATTCAAGAAATTGTCAAAATTCTACCAATATAAGATATGCTTTATTTTGAATTTAATAGATAATCAATTTTTTATATGCAACATATATAAAGTCCTAATTGATAGGTTGATTGAAAAACATCTATAACTTTTAAATGGTTAAACATTTTCCGAATCCAAAAAATTCTCACTCTACACTTCACAAACTATAGGTTGAAAATAATAATTGAATTTCATGAATTTTGACCAAGTTAGGGTGGCCAGATAAATAGTTTTAAATATTTTTAAAAAGTCCTAAAATATTCATAACTAATTATTTACTTGCAAAAAATTACAAAAAAATGTGTCATATCCAAGCATATTTCCTCTACTTATATTGAAAGATTAATAAATAAATATTTTATTTTCCCATACTTAGGTTGACTAAACAAACACATGATTTTTTATTTTTTTCAAAAATTAAAGTAGTACTAGATTAAAATTTCAAATTTTCACCAAATAAAATATTTTTTTTCCAAAAAAATCCTAGTAGCGTACAAACTACATTCAATTTGCTACAAATTCTATCGTACATACTTTCCAAATTATGTTAATAATCTATTCAAAGTATATGTGAAGTTTCTTAAATCTATTTTCTATATTTTCATTGCCACTTAGAGGCATAGTTTGGCCCATCATTATCCTACACATGCCCTGTATCAAAAAAGTTGAAAAGAAACATGAAAAATGGCAAACCCATTTTTTTTTATCTTTGGTAGGGAGGATTCAGGTCATGTAGAAATTTATTTCTTTTGACTTAGTCTACTTCTCCTCTACATGGCTATTTTCTAGCTGAAATTTTGTAAAATTTTAGGTCTTGAGAGATTTCTTATGGTCTAATGGTAAAGGAAATTAAAAAATGCATGCTCTGAACTAGTATTGATTCTATTTTCCTAATAATATTGGTGGTTTGGGGCTAAAGGATCTAAGTATTCAAGGTTTAGCTCTTGCTAGCAAATGGATCATCAAAGCTTGTGATGGTGATGAACCCTATAAAGTTTTGATCAAGGACAATCTATCTTTTTCTAAACCCAAGAAGGGTAAATCTTGGAAACCTCTTCATCTGCATGATTTGTTGTTTGGTCAATTTGATGTTAGTATTTTCATATCTATAGTGTATAACAACATATGAAAGTCTTGGGGGAAAGTTAAACACCTATTTTGTATAGTAGTGCTTTCTCATAATCCTGGGTATTGTGTAGATCACATGTCTATATGGTGGAAAAACTTGAATAGAAAGCCTCTAGCCATCACTCAAGGATGTTCTACTAAGGTTTGGTATTCCAAGGGGATCTTAACCTTTCATGAAATTATTGATAATGGTGTCCTCAAGATTCAAGATCAAATGAGATCTGACTTTGATATTCCTCCCTCTCACAAGATAACCTACTTTTTAATTAAAAATGTGTTGGAGAATGTTGATTTTCTAATATCGATGATAAATGATGTTAAGTTGTTCACTAATGCCTCTTGGAAAGATGGATCCTCCTTTTATATTATTTTCAAATTAAAAATATGTATTGGGTGTTGAATGACATGGGGCAGGTTTTTGATTGGATGAACAACTCATGGAGTCTTGATTGGTCCGAGTCCAAGTGGTCTTGTAGATTATCTCACATTTTCTCTAACTTTGGTGAACCTAAGAGAGCCTATTTCAGATGGTTGTTACTATTAAGAAAATTAGTTGTTAACTCTATCTTGCATTCTTATGGTTTTCCTGCCAAGATTTGTGTTTTGTGTGACCAAGTTGAAACTTTTGAGAATTTTTTAAAAATATCCATTTGCTTTCTCTATGTGGTCATTATTTCTTGGGGATCATATTGGTTGGGTCAGTAAAGATGGTTTCACTTGGATTGAGATAATTGTTGGATATGTGAATGGTTTTAATGCTAATATTAATATTTTTTGGCTTGTCTTGATAAATGAGATTTTATGGTTTATGTGGAAAAAGAGAAACAAAGAGGTCTTTTGTGGAAAGAGAAGGTATTGTACTGAGTTCCATAGTGAACTCACATCTTAATATTAATTTTTAGGTTTGTGTAGTGTTGGATATTCCTAAAGTGATTTATGATTTTGCTACATGAGGGCTTGACCACTATCTAAAAAATAGATATTAAGTTTGTGCATTTCTTCTCACAAGGGAGGAATAACTTGAACAAAGAAGAGATTGATATTCTTAAAGATTTCATGGATAAACACAAGATTCAAAAGCCTATGGACTATGATAAAAATTGTGAGGGATCCTAGAGATAGGTTCCAACCAGTGTTAAAAGATGTTGATCCTTAACTGATTATGCCGCCTATTGGTACTTATGATTGTGATTGATTTGAAACCAATAGTAATGTTAGGTGTTGTTAGGAGCAATACTTCTTTGAAAACTGGTTAAAAGCATCTCTTTTTATATCTGCTACTTAGTACTATTTTATGATCTTTCTTTTGTACAAGTGATTTGTAACTTGCTTTCTATGAAGATCCAACTCCTTATATTGTAAAAAAATGTTTTGTTTAGATCTTTAATATAAAAAATACCAATTAGTTTTCCTTAAATAACTTCTTGTATAGTCTTCAAAGGTAGTGTGTCAATGACTACCTTGTGATATTCTCTCCTGCACAACACAAATTTTCATATTAAAAGAACTTATACCCAATAATGAAGAAAAAAATTCATGATAAGCTAGTCACATAGATCATCCAATGGGTTTATTTACTACCTAAGTAATTTATTCTAGGAAAAGCATAGTAAAATATTTTTTTTAATAGAATTTTGTAAACACTGATTGATGTATATGGATTAGAGCATGTGAAGGCTAGAGGATCAAAATTCATCTCTGTAATATGTATGACTGAAGGAGTGGAATGATAAATTTAATTTGGAAAATTTATTATAACAATTCTAAAGGTAATTGTACCCTATAATGTTGACAAAGCTAATTCATCATAAGTCAACACCACAATACCAAACCAAGAGTTTAATTACTGTTTAACTAATCTATACAATGAATATGATTTTCCTAAACTCTTAGTCTCTAGATTTAGCAAAGCTAACTTAAGTGCCATACAAATTGTATCTTTTATTCTCCTATTTATTTACTTGACAAGAGCAATGATAAAACTCTTCTCAAAGTAAAAAAAATAGAAGTCTAGTAGATATAACCTAAAAAATAGGTTCATCATTTTTAATTGATAATAATTTAGGAATTTATCTACTTGTGCATACAAAATCTCTATTTTCCACTTTGTTATCTTCAAATAGTACTGGGTGAATTTAATTAAGTAACACAAATACATATTAGTTAAACTAAAATCACATGAAATTAATGCTACCTATGTGCCATTAATAATTTGATGGAACATAATTTATACAAATAAAAAAGATAACGAGTTCTTCCAAATTTATTATAATTATAAGGTGAATTGGAAATGTCAAACTATGGATTCTTGACACTAGATAAGAGTAAATGTTAATAAAATTTACACTCAAAATTTATCACATACTTATGATAGTGTTCATAAAAGAGTCACCATAAATAATATTTTAAAATTAAGTCTCCCATTGTAAATAGGTCTCAATAGTAAATTCGATCCAAAAAAATCACTATAGTTTTCTTATAAAGGAAATGAAATTCTTATTATAGACAATTCATTTTGTGATCCTAAATGTTTATGCTATTCTAAAGACGCAAAACAACTATTATGCAATAAGGAAAAACACAAAAGAAACCTCAAATATTAGCCTAAGGAATTGTTAACACAAAGAAAATAGATAAAATAATGCAATTGCTTACACCTTCTCCATGTTGATGAATACCTTGGTTGGCTCTTGATGTTTAAGATCCTTGTGTGCTCCTTGGATGGCTAGATGCAAGATTGGTAATATGACTATATGCAAGTGCAAATGGTTAAAATGGCTTGGCTAAATGAGTGAAAATACTTGTGAATTGAGTGCTCAAAATGACAGCATAAGGATACTAAAATCACTAAGTGTTCACAAAATGCCTTAGAAGAGGGGGTATTTATAGAGAAATTTGAATTCTCTAGAAAATTCAATGGTTGAGATTGAGCCACCAAGGTCAAGATGTAGGGCTATGGTGAGTTGAGGACTCACAAGCCTTCACATCTTGACATGTGAAATGTGAAATGGCCTAGGATAAGATGATGTGGAAGTGAGGTGGAAGGGAGGTACATGATGTGTAAGGACATGTACCTTGTAAGTACATTGGGGGATGAGAAGTATCTTGGGTGAATAAATATGAATTAAAAATTCACATGCTTAGAAGAATCTCATGGACAAGACAAGGTTCCAAAAAGGGGAGCACTTGTCCACATGTGACTTAATGTGATAGGTCAAATGTTCTAGAAGTTGCATGGGCATAAGGTAAGCCTTGAAAAGATAAAATGTGAATAAAAAATTCACATGGGGAGGAGAGAGACCTAGGATGAATAAATGTGAATTAAAAATTCACATGGGAAAGAGGGTCAATGCTAAGAAAGACAAATAAAAATGTTGACTATAAAGGTATGTTAAATGTGGCTAATGACTTTGATTAAGGTTGTGCAAACACTTAATTAAGAAAATTAATAAAAGATTAGAGGCAAGTGGCAAATGTAGGAGGATGTGACATTAATCCTTGATTAAGAGGAGGCACATCCTAATCATGAATTAATTAAATTAATCCAAATTAGAAAGGGATTATGGAGGATGTGACAAGGAGAGAGAAAAATGAAAATTTTAAAATTGATTTTATTCAAAAAGGTCAAATGACTAAATTAAATAAATTGATATATTTATTTAATTTAGAGAGGAAAAGGTGTAAGGTAAAACATTTAATTGTTAAATTAAATACTTTAGGGACCTTAGGCAAACCATGAAATATTAATTAAATGAGTGATTTAATTAATACTGACCAAGAGGATGAGGTGTATGAGTTAAAGGGATGAATAAGGAGATGAATTTGACCATATGAAAGTGGTCAAATTTGGATGTCTACATTTTTCCCCTCTTCGAAACACTGTTAGGATAATAAGGGTTTGAAAAAAAATAAAATGCAGATGACACCATAGAGGAAACAACCAAAAAAAGAGATGCCTCAGCATAGGGGAAGCCACGTGAGCTGCCCAAATGGAGAGAAGTGAAAGGGGATGCCCCAGTCTCGCGGGAGAAGGCTCATGACGGAGGAATGGAGAGGAATGATAGGGTATGCCCCCTTGAGGAGGCAGATGGGGAAGGAAAAGGGGTCCTAGGTGACTTCTTGAAAGTATAACATGGTATATGTCATTGGAAAGAGCACAAAAATTGAGAAGATTAGCGTTTAAACGGAGTCAATTGGACGCACAGTTTGCAAATGGAGGCCCCAGGAAGTTAGGGAAATCTGGGGCGTATCTACCCCGGCCCAGGGTGACTTCTCGAAAGTATAACATGGTATATGTCATTGGAAAGAGCACGAAACTCGAGAAGATTGGCATTTGAACAGAGTCGATCAGATGCACAGTTTGCAAATGGTGGCCCCAAGAAGTTAGGGAAGTCTGTGGCGTATCCACCCCGATGCAAGCTGGGGCGTATCCACCCCGACGAGGGTTGGGGCATATCAGCCCTGACCCGAGGTGACTTCTTGAAAGTATAACATGGTATATGTCATTGGAAAGAGCACAGAAAATTAAGAAGATTGGCATTTGAACGAAGTCGATCGGATGCATGGTTTGCAAATGGCGGCCCCAGGAAATTAGGGAAGCCTAGGGCGTACCCACCCCGATGCGAGCCGGGGCATATCCACCCCGACACAGGGCATATATGCCCTGGCGTGGGCTGGGGTGTATCCGCCTTGCGGGCAAGGGCGCATCCGCCCCACTATAGGGCTGGTCCACCCTGACAAGGGCAAAACGGGGAGGGGGGAGGAAAAAGAAACTAAGAGAGAAGAAAAAGAAATGTGAAGTATTTGCATAACCAAAATCATAGGGTGAATGCAATGCAATGATAACGACCATGAAATGCAATCCTAATATGATTTGCCATCTTTGAAGTACTGAGTTTTGATATAGCATAAGACACGATATACCAAGGTATGATGGACCAAAGCAGATTGGTGTCTAATGCATAAAAAAAACACATCAGACAAGAAGGCTATCCCAACACCCCAAAGTGACAAAGAATTTGCTTGGGCCAAGCATTGGGATAACCTCAAACACAAAGGGATGTCCTAGCGTAACACAAGATCACATGGGTCTTGGTGGATGCTATGTGGGACAACCCAACAAACAACAACAATAAAAGATCAAGATATGCCCCTATGTTAACTAGTCAAAACACACCATAATATGATGGATCATGGTGGCCTTGACAAGTGATAATAGGGAGCTCAACTAATAAACAAAAACCAAAAGCATTAAAAGATCGCAATCAATTTCAAAATGTCTTTTTCCATAGGATCAAGGAGATGGATGGGGTTGATGAGGTTTGTTAGGAAGGATGCATCCTGTTGAGATATTTGATGGATACTAAACTAAAAGATTGATATGACACAGGATACTCAAAATTGATTGAATCTCCTACCACAGGAGGTTCTCATTTGTGAAGAACCAGCTGGATAAGGGCATAGCTTGATGACACGACACAAGACACTAGACATGAGACTGACACACCCCATAGACCTAGGGGCTCGAGGGCTGATCAAATATTAGCCTTGCCTACATGAAAGCACAAAGCCCTTATAGTTCGATAAAAGGCTGATGAATGACCATGGATAAATGCAGGAAGAGGACGATGGAGACCTTGATGGATGACCAAGACAAAACAGATAAAAATAGAAAGACCAATGCTAGACAATAAAGGAGCCTCAGAGGCGGATCAAATGATCGACCTTGCCTACGTGAAAGCACAGGGGCAACGTAGTTCGACCAACAACCAATGAAAAACAATGGATAAAGGATGATGAGATGATAGGATAAGTGGATAAAAAGATGGGACCGATACAATGAGATAGGATAGACCTTGTGGATAAGATAGGATTGATGATGATGACACAAAGCTTAGGGATGGGATAGTTATTCAAAGCATCAAAATGAATTGGGAGGATGAAAGGATGAATAGATCAATGATGAGAAAGGATAGGAGATTGAAAAGTTGTGTAAAAGAAGCAAAAGTGATGGTGATAAGATAGATGGAATTGGATTGCATGGGGAGAGGCCTATAGCTAGATACCAATGACAAGGGATTGTGAGATGGGATGAGGATAAAGATGAAAGAATGGATAGAGAGATAGGGATGGGGGATGGAAGAGATTGTTTGGATGGATAGGAAGATAAGGATTGGGGGATGAAAGGGATGCTAGGATAGATGGATAGGAATATAAGGATGGGGAGATGGAAGGGATGTTGTGATAGATGGATAGGGAGATGAAGGGATGTTATGATAGATGATGTCTCCAAGGACTATGTCACAAAGGAAGTAGATGCCCCCACTCTAGATATGTCATGTATGATGAGGCATGAGGGATGGAAGACGAGTGGATGTGAAGATAAAGGAGATAACTAGAGGAGGATAGGATGGGTGACTAAGGAATACGATAGAGAATGGATGAAGGGAATGTATACCAAGAGGTGTCCAAAGCAAGCATTGATAGGTGCCCCTGTTTTGATCAAGATCACAAGAAGGATGGAGGGATGGGAGATAAATGGATATGACAGGCAAGATGTGTAAGATAAGTGGGATGGAGGAGGTGAGTGAAGGGGATGCAATTTCCCCCAAGTGCAAAAGTAAACTGGATAGGGGATTTACGCATAACACCTATTTTCTAGGTTTTCATCATGGTACTTATCCAAGGCGCTTGTTTACCAAGTTTTCACCATTGGACGAAGGATGTCTCTTTACTATTTTATTGACCATTTTTTGTTTTTTATAATTTTTTTGTATATATATATATATTTTTTGGAATTTTGGATAGAATACGGGTGGAGATGGACTCAAGCATCAAGTAGTAAGAGCCCATGTGTGAAGTGACTATCGAATGTTGGTACAACCTTATTAGGATAAGTGGATTATGCAAGAGAATGGACTAGAGGTACTTGATGTGGGGGATATGTGGGATAATGGATGGGATGTTGGAAAGTGTATGGATGGAATGATGGGGTGGATGTGTGATGGGGAGATGTGTTCAAGACCAACATTGGCACATGCGGTGGGGGTTGTGAAAGGATAGGAGGATTAATGGTTGGATGATGTGGGGATAATGGAGGGTGTAATGGAGGATGTGGAGATAATGGAGGAGAGGTGATAGAAAATTTTGGGACATAAAGACCCAAAATGGATTTAGGAGATGGAGGATTTGCACGATTAGCTTTTGGAGTAGCACCTTTGGATGTTGTTATGGATGCTTCATTTGAAGGAATTGCATCTTTTTTCTTTGGGATCCACATGGTTTTTTTTTTCTCTGGTGGGCCTTTGCGGCCTACGGATTTGATTTGGATTTTGGATTTGATTTTTCTTTTCTTCAACATGTCTTTGAGAGGGGACATGAGGAGCTTTTGATTCATGTAGAAGTTTAGATTTATGAATTTGTACTTTGGCATCCAAAGTACTTTTAGTAGCAATGAGATGGGTGTGAGCGCATGGATGATGTGGAGGGAATATGAATGGAGGGACGAACGTAGGATTTTGAGGATAATATGTGGATGGATGATGTACAAGTACGTGCCTTTGTTGATCCTGATTAGGGAACATGAGAGTGGGATAGTTATGATGGGTGACATGGATAGGTGATGGATGGACAAAAGGATTAATAGGATGAGATGGAGGAGGTGATTTTGGGATATAAGGGCCCAAAACAGATGAAGTGGGTGGAGGTACATAAGGACCCAAAATGGATGGAGTAGATGAAGGATGGGAGATGGTGGATGGAGGGATGTAAGGACCCAAAGTGGATGGAGCAATTGATGGAGGAATATGAACGGTTGTTTTGAGGTGATACAATGGAGGAGGGATGGCAACATATGATCTAGTGGAGCGATGGGAGGAGCCTCTTATCTTCTTAGAAGAGGATCGGGGAAGATGTGTGGAGGTTGTATCAACATTCTTGTATTGTGAGTTGCGAGTAGTAAATCCAAGACCTTGCATATACAAATGTTCTTTAGCTTGGATGGGCTCTATAATACCTTGCTCATGAAGGCCTAAACCTTTTCCCTGATAGTTCATTCTCTTGAGCATTCGATCTAGGACAAGATTTTTGTTATTCTGGAAGAATGATGCACATCCATTATTAGGTGGAGGAGGATGGGTGGTATATATGCTCTATTTTCTTCTGCAAGGAGACCACCGTGAATGAATGTGAGGGGACCAAGGGATATGGAATAGGCAGTGATGGAGGATCATGAGATGTATATGATGGGGTAGCAGCATCTTGATTGGGCAGAGTAAGCGGTAAGGGATCAGGACAGGAATTAGGTGATATGATAGGATCGACATTCCTGGTAGCAGGTGATAAGGGCTCGTGCGATGGAGTGATTGTATTTAGAGTTTCAAGGGGATCATGGGTCAAAATGGATGAAGGATTATGAGCTTGTGATAGACTGGATGGGATTGCGTGATCTTGATGTGGAGGAGGGGATATGGTGGTATGCTTTGGATCAAACTCTTGGCATGACTCATCTTGTGTGGGCGACATGATAATAGAGTGTTGGAGGGACTCTTCAAGTGGGGGAGACAAAAGTATGGAGGATTCATGAGGTTCATGGAAATGGGTTTCAGTACTACTAGGAGTGGGAGGAGTGGATTGGATTTGGGTATCTTTGATGGATTGGGTGGATCTAGGAGTAGAGGGAGTGGATTGGACTTGGGTGTCTTCGATGGATTCAGTGGATCTCAGAGTAGGAGATGGGGGTTCAATGGATTCAGTGGGTTTGATGGTTTCAATGGTTTGAGTAGTGCTAGGGGTGGTAACAACAATGATAGGTATGGTATGGAGAAGGGTCTCATCACTAGTGACCGTGGATGATGGATTGGAATGGCATGGTTCCATGACTTCAAGATGTGGAGTTGGGGATGGCTTCTTTGTCATGAGTCCTTGGAGAACTTCCAAAATGAGAGACTTGCATATGGTTGGCTTGGCTAGGGTGGTAGAAATGGATGAGGGATAATGGATTAGTGGACTAGGGTTAGATGGAGGAATGGTATTAGATGTAGGATTGGGAGTAGATGGAAGACCAGGATTGGATGGAGGGTTAAGGTAAGGATATTGGAATGGTGAATTAGGATAGGGGGACATGAATTGTGGATTAGGACAAGAGGATACAAGTGGTGTAGTGGGACAAGAGGATGTGAGTGATGGATTATAATAAAGGTATTGGGATGGTGGATTAGGATGAGGAGATGTGGATGTAGGATTAAGGTAAAAGGATGTAGGATTAGTATGGGTAGACCAGGAAAAAGGATTAGGATAGGGAGAAATGGATGGGGAATTGTAATAGGAGTATTGGGATGGAAGATTAGGATAAGAGGATGCGGATGTTGGATAAGAGGATGATGTAGATGAAGGACATGACGAATATGGGGATGGAGAAGATGTTGGATATCCCTTGTCAAAGGTAGAATAAGGAGCATGATTAGACATGGATGAAGACATAACGGGATAGTTCAGAGGAGTAATTGGATTTTGGAAAGTGGGTGGGAAAAGCTTACTAGCAATGACAGTATCAAGGGGATCCACACCATATTCCTCTTGATTGACAAGGCTTTCGTTATCGTCATCAATGTAATTAGGGTTTCCCTTGATTACTATTTTTGGTTGAATTGGTGAAGGATTCATGATGTTGGATTAGATCGATGTGGATTAGAAAGATGGAAACAGGTGATGAAAGGACAAAAGAATGGATTAGAGGAAGATTTAAGGAGGGATTTTGGATGCAAACGGATTAAAGCTCAAATTGGGATTTAGGTTAAGCTCAGATTGAGATTGGATTGAAGCTTAGATTAGGATTGGATTGAAGGATATGATGGGATTGGTTCGACTGGTCGGATTTGGAAGATGGATCTATTTTTTTGTCTATTTGCCAATTTTTTGCTGCAGAGGGGCGAATTTTCCCTTCTGAGGTGGATCTGCCCTCACAGAGGGGTGAATTTTCCCTTCTACAGGGAAAATTCACCCAGTGCAGGGCATACTCACCCCACTGTAGGGAAGATCCACCCCATTGCTTGTGGACTCTCTGAGTGGGTGAACAAGCTATTAGAACGAAGAGACGGGTGATTGGAACAGGATGTTAGATAATCAGATTGAGGAAATAGATGATCGGATTGGGAAAATGAATGATAGGAGTGGATGAACAAGCACTCAGAACTGGTAAATGATTGCTTGAAATGGATGAATGAATCTCAAGTCGCAGAGACGAAGGCTTTACACAAGTAAACGATTGATCAGAAAGGATGAACAACTCTCGAAATGAGGAGATGGATTCTTGGAATAGATGAAAGATTACTCGAAACGAGTGAATGAAGGATCAAAAGGGATGAAAGAATACTTGGTCAAACGGATGTTTGGAATGGTCAAATAGAGTCTCAGAATATGATTAAATAGATGTTTGGAATGGTCAAACAAAGGTTTGGAATGATTTAAATGGTTGAACGGAGGCTTGAAAGAACTAAACGGGGGTTTAGAATGATTAAATAGAGGTTTGTAATGATTAAACAGAGGTTTGGAATGACAAAACAGAGTTTAGAATGATTAAACAGAGGTTTGGAATGATTAAACGGAGGTTTGGAGGCTAAACGGGATGAATTTGACTATTTAGGAGGAAAATTCGCCCCACTGCAGTAAACAGGAGGGAAAATTTGCCCCACTATAGCAAATAGGAGAGAAAATTTTCCCCACTGCATTAAACAAGAGGGAAAATTCACCCCACTGCAATAAAAAAAAGGGAAAATTTGCCCCACTACAATAAATAGAAGGGAAAATTCACCCCACTGCAGTGAACATGGACTTGGTTTAGATGAAAATGACTATGGCAAGGACTTAAAATGACAACAATAAGGCCAAATTGTCAAAAAGTTTACTGGTTTCTCACAATAAAGCACTTTCAAACAAGCATGATCCAATGATTAGTATTAAGGGTATGGCCAATAAAGGTCTTAATCTAGGATGCACAAGGTGTCTAGGGAGTCCTCGATATACTCTCAATACGTGAGGCACAACCATGAACACCAGCCTGTCATAAGCATGAGACGGGAACCCCAACGAGATACTAAAGGGCTCGGACCAAATCTTCACGTCTATCTAGGTATCACCCTAGATTACGATGTGACTGGATTGAGGTACAACTTTCTCTCTCTCCCTTTATATACCCCGCTGGTACGCATGGTTGGAATCGTCCCTTGGGGTGATGAAATCCCCAAGCAGGTCCCACTAGAAAGAAAGCACTAATCATTTCCAACTACTCCCCAAGTTCACACGAAGTGCAAGGGGAAAGTGAAAACAAACTAATGCCCCCTTTGGATAACACAAAAAGATAGACACAACAAACAACGTATATTACTTCCCCTAACTAAACTATGTTTCTAGATCAATGAAAAACAAGGATAGCTTTGGAAATCTGTGCAAACAGAAAGTCCTGCAAGCAAACGTTAATTGTTTTATCCTTCTTTCTTTGCCAATTACACAAGAATATGCTACAAAATGTTAGTAAAAACACCAATATCCTTGCAACAAACAATTTTAGGGGGTTAGAATAAAAAAACAACAAAAAACTGGAGCAAAAACTAAGCTAAAACAGTGATTTTACCTCCCAAAATGTGTTGTTTTGAGGTGTATTCACCCCACTACAGTAACCAGGAGGGAAAATTTTCCCCACTGTTGTAAAATGTTAGAAACAATTCTTGGATTAGGGTGTGTCCGCCCCTCTGCAACAAACTAGTTAGAAACAAAATATGGAAAAGGGCGTATCCACCCCTTTGCAGCAAACTTGTTAGAAACAGAATATGGAAAAGGGTGTATTCGCCCCTTTGCAACAAAATTCTTAGAAACATAATATGAAAAAGGGTGTATCCGCCCCTCTGCAACAAACTTGTTAGAAACATAATATGGAAAAGGGCGTATCTGCCCCTCTGCAACAAACTTGTTAGAAACAATATATGAAAAATTGCGTATCCGCTCCTCTGGAACAAACTAGTTAGAAACAAAATATGGAAAAAGGTGTATCCACCCCTCTGCAGTAAACTAGTTAGAAACAAAATATGGAAAAGGGTGTATCCGCCCCTCTACAGTAAACTTGTTAGAAATAGAATATGGAAAAGGGCGTATCCGCCCCTCTGCAACAAACTAGTTAGAAATAGAATATGGAAAAGGGCATATTCGCCCCTCTGTAGCAAACTTGTTAGTAGCAGAATATGAAACTAGGGTATAGTTACCCTTCTACAGTCAAGTGGAGGGCGCAATTGCACTTCTGTAGTGAACCAGAGGGCATAGTTGCCCCTCTGCAGTGTATAGGAGGGCATAGTCGCCCCTCTACAGTGGATAGGAGGGCATAGTCGCCCATCTGTAGTGTACAGGAGGGTGTAGTCGCCCCTCTGCAGTGATCTAGAGGGTGTAGTCGCCCCTCTGTAGTGGACAAGAGGGCGTAGTCGCCCCTCTACGACCTGTACCTGCAAACAATCTCAGAACAACAAATGTAAAATAGGGGAACCCGTTTGTGGGTCCCATCGGGTGTGCCAAAAATGTGATCCTAAATGTTTATCCTATTCTAAAGATGTAAAAAAACTATTATGCAATAAGAAAAAACACAAAAGACACCTCAAAGATTAGCCTAAGGAATTGTTAACACAAAAAAATAGATGAAATAATGCAATTGCTTATACCTTCTCCATGTTGATGAATACCTTGGTTGGCCCTTGATGTTTAAGATCCTTGTGTGCTCCTTGGATGGATAGATGCAAGATTGGAAATATGACTAGATGCAAGTGCAAATGGTTAAAAATGGTTTGGCTAAATGAGTGAAAATACTTGTGAATTGAGTGCTCAAAATGATAGCATAAGGATGCTAAAATCACTAAGTGTTCCCAAAATGCCTTAGAAGGGGGGGTATTTATAGAGAAATTTGAATTCTCTAGAGAATTCAATAGTTGAGATTGAGCCACCAAGGTCAAGATGTAGGGCTATGGTGAGTTGAGGACTCACAAGCCCTCACATTTTGACATGTGGAATGTGAGATGGCCTAGGATAAGATGATTTGGAAGTGAGGTGGAAGGGAGGTACATGATGTGTAAGAAGGACATGTACCTTAGAAGTACATTGGGGGATGAGAAGAATATTGGGTGAATAAATGTGAATTAAAAATTCACATGCTTGGAAGAATCCCATGGACAAGACAAGGTTCCAAAAAGGGAAGCACTTTTCCACATGTGACTTAATGTGACAGGTCAAATGTTCTAGAAGTTGCATGGGGATAAGGTAAGCCTTGAAAGGATCAAATGTGAATTAAAAATTCGCATGGGGAGGAGAGAGACCTAGGATGAATAAATGTGAATTAAAAATTCACATGGGAAAGAGGGTCAATGCTAAGAAAGACAAATGAAAAGGTTGACTATAAAGGTATGCTAAATGTGGCTAATGACTTTGATTCAGGTTGTGCAAACACTTGATTAAGAAAATTAATAAAATATTAGAGGCAAATGGAAAGTGTAGGAGGATGCAACATTAATCCTTAATTAAGAGGATGCACATCCTAATCATGAATTAATTAAATTAATCCAAATTAGAAAGGGATTATGGAGGATGTGACAAGGAGAGAGAAAAATGAAGAATTTAAAATTGATTTTATTCAAAAAGATCAAATGATTAAATTAAATAAATTGATATATTTATTTAATTTAGAGAGGAAAAGGTGTAAGGTAAAGTATTTAATTTAACAATTAAATACTTTAGGGACCTTAGGTAAACCATGAAATATTAATTAAATGAGTGATTTAATTAATACTAACCAAGAGGATGAGGTGTATGAGTTAAAGGGATGAATAAGGAGACGAATTTAACCATATGGAAGTGGTCAAATTTGGATGTCTACACATTTAACTCACTTATTTGTCAAGGAAGTATAACCTATCATAAGGGCTCAAGAATTAGAAAATCTACTCCACATAATGAATTATGTAGTTTTGATAGATTTTTTCCTTCATCTTTCTACATTAGCCTTGTGTAACTCGATCAATCCACACAAGAAATTGGTAAGGATTTAAAATTAGTTATTCAAAAAAATATAAAGTTATTATAAATAAACATTTCATGAAAATGATTCACTTTTCTAATCTTGAAAAGTCTTGTTAAAAGGGTGTATAGATAGTAGCAATCTAATTCTATTCTTGGGTGATCCCACAATAGTGTGTCTAACTTTTTGACCTAAATGGGATGCTCAAAATTATTATTTTTTACATTTTTAATTTATATCAATTATAAGGAACAAATGATTAAGAATTTAATGTCGATGTAAACTAATAAGTTGTGAAATTTTCTATGTAAATTGAAGCTATTTTGAAAAAAAATTAAACACTTATTTGTATATTTTTCTTTGTATCATTTTTTATTGAGTGAGATATTCCATAGGACATAACTTTCACTACAAATAATTTTCTTCCATAATTTATTGGAGTTAGACAATGGACTCCAATATCTAGTACATGAATAAATTTTATTAATTTTCATTATATATATATATATAGTGTGATAAGTTTTTAAATTAGTATTAACAAGAATTTCAGACCCATATTATTTTAGAACATATTTCTCCTAAAATATATTCAATTTTTCTTTTTTTTGAAAAAAGAACATCTATGTGGAGTGTAAAACATTTTTTTTATATTTTTTAACAATATTATTATTTCTAATATCTTGAATAGAGGTCACTATTTTTTTGCAATGGACCTACATTCAATTACTATTAACTAAAATATAATACATATTATAATTTTTGAAAATATAATGCTAAATTCACTAAAAAATAGAAATACAAAATAAAGAGAACATGAAAATACAAACCAAGTACACAAGTATTAATAACAAAACTTCATGGAAAAAATAATGATTGAGCATATTATGATGACTTTCTTGTAAAGGGATGTGGATGCAACTCAACAACATAACACCATGTTGTTTTGATAATTAAATTTGATAGACTAAACTTATATAAAAGATTTGACATGTGAATGATGAGAGGAATGATGGTATTTATAGATTTTTAAAAAAAAAAAAAACAAATGAATGGTGTGGATATGATAAAAACTATAAGTTAACTAAATTAACTATTGATCCAACCTTTCCTTAATCAAAAACTATTGAGCCAACTTGAAAAAAGAAGATGACTTGATTGATTATGGAAAATTGTCATTTCAAGCTCCTAGGAGGATCACAATTAATTAAATTAATTCGTTAAATGGATAATGAGATGGAGAAATTACTATTTATAAGAACAAGTTAACTTGTGAGTCAATAATTAGAAATCTTATTTATCTAAAAATGGATAATTAGCTCACATTAATTAAATAATTAAAGATTATTTAATTAATTAGTTAATTTATTTAAATGACAATAAATAATAATTGTGATAAATAAATGATAAGTGTGATAAATGATTAATAATGCATGATAACTAATGAATTAATTAACTAATGGTACAATAAATAAATAATGATAATTAATAGTCAATATTTAGAAGAATATGATGACATTTCTTGGTTAGATAGGAGAAGTAATGGCTATTTAGAAAAGTGGGATGATTGATGATGCCTCCTCAAGAGGTTATCCATGTGAAAATTGCATGAGTGAGTTCTCAAAAGAAGAAATGTGAAGAAAATGTTTGGTGAAAGATTAAGAATGATAGAAATGAAGATGGGGAAGAATTAAAAGGTAGATGCAAGAAACATGATTATAGATGAAAAGATAATAGCTTTATTATGATTATATGTTAGGCTAAATTTGAGTTTAGCTAACTTTATTTAATATAGCAATGGATTTTATGCACTAGGGTATATAAGACCAAGGTGACAATATATCTAACACATGCATAGACTCACAAGGAAACGAAAAATAAGAGGATGCTCCAAAACTTACAAGACATTTGATGTTTTTTGTAGATCCATGATGAGATAATCAACAGAAATAAGGATAGAACAACCATTAAACATGACACATATAACTGGTTCAATTACTAGCTAGTTATCCACTTAAGTTCTCTTTACACTAAATTAAGTTAACATATGGATAAGGTTGTTGAGGTTTAATGACCTGTGTTGTCACACCTCATAGGATGACAACACTTGTCATAATCTTATTGCATCTCTCTCTCTCGGGCTTGGCCTATATAACCAATGGGTTCCCTTTCTAATCACTCAACATTCATTCTCAATTCTGAAGCTCATTGTAGTTTTGCATTCTCTTGAGAGGAATACAGTTTATTCTCTCATCTCTTATTTTTGTATTTGCTTTCCTTCATTCATTTGCATCTTGGGTAGGCTATTTAACAAAATTTTACATATTTTAATATTTTTGGTTTCCAAACATGATGCTTATTTGCCAAGTTTTCATCATGGTGACTATATAAGATCTCATAGAAATTATTTTCACAAAGGTTGATTTTTCTCTTTACTATTTTCTATTATTTTAGATTTTTCAATTAGGATATTATTTGGATTAAGTATGGAAGAACTTGATGTACATAATTTTGATTGGTTCATCAATATCTTGACCCTTGGGGGTAGTTATCTCATATACACTTGAAGCATACTTGGCAATGATGACATATGGGCCTAACCAATTAGGTTCAAATTTACCCTTGTCTTTACCCTAAAGATTTTTTTGATTTTCCTTAAGGACAAGATCACCAATATTGAACTCTAAACATCTAAGATTATTTTTGTAACTATAATGGAGGTAGCTTTTGTATGAATAAATTTGATTGAATGTACTGTGGTATTTTTCATCCAATAATTTTAACTCATGCACTTGTGTGCAACTTGATACTCCTCATCATCAATGAGGTGTCGTAAGGAGACACATATGGATGTTTGATCTCAATTGGTAAGATGGATTCAAATTAAAAAACAAGGGAATGAAGAGTTGCACCATTTGATGTGTGGATGCTAGTGTGCTATGTCCTAAGGGAAAGATTAAGATCTAGGTTCCAATCACGAGAAACATCATTGACTTTCATTTTAAACATTTTAAAGATAATTTTATTAGATTCCTTTTCTTGAACATTACTTTGTTGGTAGTATAGGGTAGACCAATGATGTTGGATGTGGAAGAACTTTCAAAGAGAGTGGAATTCATTATTTTTTAATGATTTACCATTATTAGTGATAATGGTAGAATATGCACCATAACAATAGGTAATATAATGAAGGATAAATTTGGAGGTCTCTTGTTAAGTCATATAGGTAAGAGGAATAACTTCAACTCACATAGTAATGTATTTGGTGGTAGTGATTATGAATTTGTGGCCATTGGATGAAGATGGTAATGGTGGAGAAGGAATGGTGAAATATACACTAGGATAATGATGGGATGTTTTGTAAGGACCTTCCAATAATATTCAGTATTAAAATGGATTAGGATCAGTGAGAACTATAATTTCTACATCATTGTGTAGGATTTTAATACATTATGATATGTTGATGAGACTTACTACAATGTATGGATACATGGGCAACCAAGAAGGATGTTGTATGGAAGTTCAACACCAAGATCATGAAATAATGTGTTCTATAAGATCAAATCTACCTAGAATATAAGTTAAATGATTCCTTTAGATTCTTTCTCTACATCATCATGTAAGCTATGATAGTTATTTTCTTCTAGGGTTCCATGTCATCATCAAAATAACCAATTGTTTGATATATTTGTATGTACATAGGTTCAAACTAAATCTACCATATATAAGGACACATTTTACTTTACACATTGAAAATAGATTCTATATGAAGTTCTTTAATATGGGATGGTTCAATTGAACGAATATTAGTTGGAGTGAGTGCAAGCTAAATTTAATGAAGACAAGTAACATACCATGGCTTGGAATTAATCAAGACTAATCTTACTACAGACTTGTGACTCTCTTAAAGCACAATACAATATGTACTTATAAAGGGGTGACGATCTAAGAAGCTCGAAGATGAATATCTATTCTAGATTCATCCCAAGATGATCTAGTAATTCATATTGGGTGATTTGTTGAGAGGATAAGGATGTCCCTCATATGGTAAGTTGAATGAACCTGGTAATCATGAAATAATCAAGAATTTTGATTGTGATATTATTTACTAGTTGTTATGCTTCCTCAATATGACCAGCTATCAAGTCATATGAGGTGGGTGTGTTATGACATTTTGTTTTTGTGCTTCACATTGTGGTTTGATTTCGGTGACAATTTAGAAGTGGATCTTGACAGGTGCCTAATTATTCATTAGGTGAATATGATAAGGAACCTTCTATTATAAGTTCACCATTATTAGTGAGATATTAGTTATGGTTTTTAAGTTGCATGAATTTGAAAAGACTATGAACTTTAACATGGTGATATTTATAATATTTATTTTCCCTATAGCATGTGGGTTTGGGTTTATTTTTCTCAAAGGGTGGTTCTAATAATTTTTTATCATGTTTACAAATCGAAAAGTATTTGAAATTCTATTTCTATAGGTTCCCCTAAATGAGTATATTTGTGTCTTAGATTATTGGGGGGTACTTTTTTCCTTGTGATACTAAAACAAGAATCTATTGTTGGAAATTTTGGACATTTGGGTTTCTTTTTTTCATGTTGTTGGTATGATTTGGAAAAAATTGGAATCAAGGATCCCATCACTTACAACATTCTTATTCTTAGGCTAAAATCATGATTTATTATTGGTTTGGGTAGAGTTATCCTTGTCTTTGTTATAGATTTTTACCAAAACCTTGGCAACAAAGGTTTTCCTAATGGCGATTCCTTTCTTAATAATTCTATCAAAGGATGAGACACTATGGACTTGCAAGTGAAAATCCATTTTTTGGAATAAGGTTTGTGATGAAAATATTAACAAGATTTTTTATCATAAGGACCAAGGGAAGTGAATAGCAAGACTCCTCCATAATTAGAGAAAGGAAGAAAATATATCATCGTTTTGTTATATGAAAATATAAAGGTCATGAATTGAAAGTTGATGTTCTATGTGTATATAAGAAACGGTTTATATTTTTTTAGTTTATGTAAAAAAATGGTAATGGACACATGAGGTGAGTTTGAAAAGAACTTAATATATTGTCCTCTTAAACTATGAAAAATAAGTCTCATTAGGTATATGCCACTATAGTCCTTTTCTTGGCATGCCTTGAAAAATCCTTTTGCATGGTCATGTGGGTCTTCTTTCTCCTTATCTTTGTATCTAATCTTTGGACTTAAAATTCCAAGGTAAATGTACTAGTTTTATTGACCTATAGAAGGGGTAGGGACATAGTTCTTCAAATTTATATGCTTCTTTTTAATGTAAATTCCATGTTTGTATCCCCTTGAATGTGCCATTTATTTCTTGTCACTCTTGAGTGAAGGGATTCCTCGAATTTGGATTTGGTATACGTGATGGTGGTTGTTGATATTTTGGTTGGAATGTAGGTGGTACATATTGTTGTTGTTGAAATGGTGGTTATTGATACGCGAGTAAGAATGTAGGTTGTCTATATTTTTTTGTGGTGTTTGTTGCTAAGGATGCATTGGAGTGTGTTTATAGGTGATAACTTTTATTGTTGTTAAAATTATAGTTGTTGATACATGAGTTAAAATATAGGTTGTGGAAGGTAGAATGTTATGGGATTTTGTGATGAAGTGTGAGATGAAATTATGGTTAGTTCAAAAAGTGTTGGTTGTGGTAAAGATTGAATTGGTTGCATCATGCAAGGAAATTCCATTTGAGATGGAGAAATATTTTGGTTGGCTAAGGTGGGATGAATTTTAAGATAAGTATATGAAGGGATTTATTGTGAGGTGGATGAAAACATGTTTTAATTGGAAGTAAGATAATTGGATGATGATGTACTAGGAAAATTGGAAAAAACTTCCTCTAGCATGGGATAATTAGTAAATGGATAAGTTGTTATTTATTGTGAATTCTCATATAATAGACTTTGGAAGGTGGAGGTGACTATGGGTTATTGTATAATGAGGTTTTCATGTTTAGAATGATCAATATTAGAGGAAAGTGTAGTTATTTTGAGGATGATCATACAATGGATTTTATAGAGTAGAAATAACTATAGTTTCTTTTTTAATGAGGTTACTTAGTTTAGACTATTTGAAGTTATGAGAGAGTGGCTTCCTCCTCTATAAGTTTCTCTAGGAAACTTGTCCCATTCAAGTTCACAAGGTGATTTAAATAGGCTTGTGTAAGGCCATCTTTGATAAATTTGTCAAATTTAGGAGACTATTCTAGTTCACTCACCATATCTTCTACATCTATCTTAAGATGGATTTTTAAAATGGGTATAATTAATACTTGGAAAGGGTTTTGAACTATTTTTTCCATATTATTTTTCCTTGCAACCTAGTGATGGGTGGCATCAACCTATGACGTCAATACTTTTTTGATGTTTACGATTCTTTTGAATTTTTTTTTTGAAAACTAAGCTAAGAAGAAGATAGAGAAAATCCTATAGGCCAAAAGGATAAGTGTCCTATTTGGATAAAAGTGGGGAGGTTTAATATAACATTAATACACATGTAAGACACATAAATAGTCCTAAAACATTTTAAGTAGGAATTTCAATCTTCGTGGACCTCAAAAATATTATTTATTAAGTTATGGATAGATAGGGAATGCAAGGTTATGTACCACCTATGCACCACTTACCTTGGAGGCCAAAAACTTACCCAAAGTTAGCTCTACCTCCCCACTCTGAAAGCATGTTGTAAGTAACTTCTCGAGCCTAGCCAATATCTGATGCACCATAAGGAATAATGGTTAAAGGTCTTAAAATAGGCTATATAGGATGAAACTTTGTTGATTGTTCACTGAGTGCCTTATGTATAATTGAATCTTACCTTGTCTTAATATTGTAGATCAATGGGATCCCAAGTTGCGGGCTTACACACCCCTCAACTTGGTGTCATCCTGTCTCTTTAGCATTTTGATAAAAAAATTATCTTCTTCTTTAGTGTGAGCATGAGTGTAAGTTCATATTCTCACTAAAGTGGGGGTTAAATGTAGCATCATAAATTGTTAGCCCTGATGATTTCACACTAGGTTTATCTCCCCCTATGTGCTTAGACCTAATTATGCTTTTAAATTATTTGTTTTGTAATCATTTTAGGAAATCAAAATAAAATTGAAAATTAATATTTAATATTCATTTAAGTACAACAAAAACGCCAAAATAGGTCTAGACTATGTCGGTACCACCATTGTCTAGCCTATTTTGGCCCAATTTTGAAAATGTTATTGTTGAAATTTTTACATTTACAAATCCAATTTCATTTGTTTGCTTTTGACAATTAATTTTGAGGGAAATAAAGAAATGCATATAAATATAAGTCTTTTTCATCATTTGAAACTAGAATGCAATTTGAATATCAATTGAGCATCCTAAAAAGAATTCAAGGAAATTCAAGGGAATAATAAGAAATATTTTATAGCAATTTCATTAATCAATATCATGTTTTCAAGGCATTAGAAAGAAGGAAGCAATTATTAGCTACGATCTATTATGATCAATCATGTCATTATTGTGATGTATGAGTTATCCTCTACCCAACCTAGGTCACACCCTCTTGATCATCATCATTTGTTGTACATGGAGGTGGAAGAACCAAAATGTGGTTTCACTTGGGCAATCCCCTATGCAACACCACCTTTACCCCCTTTTTCATCTATATAAGATAGATTCAAAAATTTCGTCAACATTCAATCACAGGAAACAAAGAATAGGTTGTAACCCACCTTCTAGAGTTTTCAAATCCCAAAAAAGAATTTATTTTTGGATAGGGGTGGTACCAAATTTTTCCCTCAAATTTAGGCCCAACTTTTAGTGATACGTTCTTTGTAGCCATTTTCAAGATCTACAATTGTTTTCTCAATTCCTATTTTTGTCTATGTGATAAAGTAGCACTTGCACCAGGGGGTTGCAAGGGTTACGCCAATAGAAAAATATATAGAAGTAAATATGGAAAGGAAGTATAGTTTAAAATATATACAGTCTTGATTCCATTTGCTAGTATGGAATGATCCGTCACATACTTTTTTTCCATTCCTTTTTTTATTTTCCTACATAGTCAATGAAAAAGTTAGCATACTCAGAACATAAATGCAAAGCTAACTTTATGTAAACGGTAAAAGTCACATTAAAAGTGAAAGTAGTTGTTGGTTAGAAGTAAGAGAATTTAGAACATCCACCTGCATGCAATGAAGTTGTGTGTAAATGTACAACTATTAATGAGTATAAAATGAAGATGGGAAGGAAAATAAAACAAAGAAAATTTATGAAGAGAAGGGTGAAATTCCATTTGTGTACCTGTACTCATCATAATGAGAGAAGATATAGTTGATACTCTTCCTTTTTCCTGATAATTATGTATGGATTATTTTTAATTCTTGAATATTGATTGAAGGAAAATGGTGGATCTATCCTAAGGCCATTTATTGATTTTACTCTAGATATAGCTGTAAAAGTTAAGCCTTGTCTTTCTTTTTTAGCTATATCAATTGTTGCTTTGTTGAGTGTTAATCCTTCGGATTCACAAAATATTGTATGGGACTTGTAGGAATGTCATTCCAATTGATCAATGGAGATGAGTTGGTTGGTAGAATGGGGGGAACTGTCCTACGTGAGATCTCAATAATATTTTTGGGTTGATGAGAATTTTCAATTCTTGAAAGAAATACAATTTTAAAAATGGTAAACTATATACTATTTGTGTATTGATTTATAAGCTTTCTTCAACTTCTCTTTTGAAAGATAAATATTTTGTTTAGAAAGTAAAAAAAAATGAGTTAGCAATGTTTAAGTTAGCATACATTCAAGATAATAGACATAATTTATAACTTGTAAAAAAAATACTTTATCTATAGTATTTATAAATATAATACAATTTTTTTGTTTACCAATTTGTTTATGCAAGATAATATTTTACCCCTTTTCTACCTCAATTCAAATTCAAGATTCAGCTTGGGACTTACTTGATTTATCTTTATAACCAATGTACATGTCAACTCAAGTTAAGAAACTTTTTGTTTGTGACTCTTGATATTGTGTTTAATTGAATTAAATATCCTTATATGATTTTACATAGGGAGGCAATTATCCATGTCATGTGAAAAAGCAAGAACACCAAAACATTTGTGTAAACTTCATTAATATTTTTACATTATGACATGATTTTAATTAACCAATAATTAATCTACACTATCTAATCTAGAGTAGATTTTGAAATATTTGATCGAAATTTATGTAAACATAATTATCCTTTTCCATAAACAATCTATGATTAACAATTAAAAAAAAAAGACATACTTTTTCATTTCATAAATAAAATATAAAAAATTTATAGTAAAAGTTTTTTTATGCTCCAAAAAAAATTGAACCAGCAAAAACAAACAAGAAATTCACTTTTACAAATTGAATTATGACTATTCATCAACGACCTTTAAAACTTTAAAAAGTTCAAACTCTTAATTTAAAAGAAAACAATACTTCCATTCAAAAAATTAAAGAAAATAAAATACGGTGTATAATTTTATTTTATGGGGGAAATCTCCAAGTGTTGACTGTTTAACCACACCATCCACACACAACTGCGCAAAATTCAGTCCCAGAAGAAATAGGTTAAAGGATATTAAGTAACACACAAGACACCAAATTATAACCATATACATAAAAGCCAACCCAATATATAAGTTTACATGTACACATTGAAAGTCTTGAATTGATTAATAATGTGCTCTTAAAATATTTCAAGGTAATATATTTGTGTTTTCACTGCTTTATCTTGTCTTGTAATTGGCCATGGTTTTGTCTTCTTCCTAATACCTAGTGGGATCTCTTTCCACAGCATTGCTTTATTTGATAATCACGTTGGAGGACACATGTTAGAGAAACATTTTAAAACTTTTTTTGAGTGTAGGGAGATTTCCTATGTTTATTTTTTATATGCACCACATTCCAGGTGGCTTCCTGACCCGGTTATCATCACACAGATGTTTCCTAGATTTCAATATAAAGGCCACCTGTTTTACCAATATCTTTGTATAATTCAACACAACAAATGGGTTCTTGTGCAGTATGTTGCAGGTTTTTAGCTTATATTTGCCTTCAGTTTCTGGTGTTTTTGCCTGTGAGTGAGGGAAAGATGGAGATCTGTCATGGGACAGTACAAACTTCATGGTGTTTTAAAAAACTCCATTTCCGTGAAATGACCCTTACTGTACAACCCTTGGTCAAAGCTGTAGTTAAATGAAAATGATTAAAGGGACATGTTTTTGTACGACGTTTTGAAAGAAGCAAGAAAATAGACGTTGACTATGTTAGTCGATCCTTTAGTAGATCTCAATTAGATTAAAAAAGAACATTTCTTAACTAAATGTTTGAGATTGAGTGGATATTATAATTCTAATAGAACAATCAAAAGCAGTAGACAATTGTAACAAGTGACACGAGCGTTGAGTTCCTGCCGAGAGGTAAAAGGCATGTAGCTAGGAGTTGGGAAAAGTTTAGAGATAGCAAGTAGGAATATAAATGTATTTAAATTTTGTAGGATGCATGGGGAATGTGTTCCATAGGGACATGTGAAATGGCTCATATTAGAATATGCAAGTGCTAATAGGAACAGTAGTGTTAGGTGGAATATTGATAGGGGTAGCTCATTTGAGTATAAACTTTTGTAAGATTAATGAATGTTTTTTTTTTTAATGTAGTGTGAAGATTAGTATTATATAAAGCTATTGATTTTATTATAAGTAAGATTTAAATCTTGTGTATGTAATATGATAAGATATTTTCGTGTAAAGAACAATGTAATTATATTATAGTAAATTGTTAGATGAGTGACTAGGAAGCTATTGATTTTATTATAAATAAGATTTTAATATTGTTTATGTAATATGAATAAAAATTTGTGTTTATATAATAAACAATAAGTAATTTGCAAAATTATAATAAAGAATCTTACTACCTAAGATTAAATTTGTGTATATATAACATAAAATGTAATAGTATAACTTATGAAAATGTGATAAGTGTAAAAAATTTTACGATAAATTCTTAGATGAAACTGTACAAAGGTGTTGATTTTATTATAAATTAGATTTGAATGTTGTTAATGAATTACGAATGAATATTTTTTTGTGTATATATTTTAAAAAAAATTAATTAGAAAAGATATAAAGAATTTTATTAGGTAAGATAAAATGTAGGTAGAATAAAATAATCAACATTTTTGTAGCACTTTGCGTATAAACATTAAATTATTATAATAATCTATAGTAAAATATTCTTATAATGTTTGTAACAATGCTCGATGCATAAAGTGTACATGGAGGCATGTAGACATTTAGCGATGTGCACAGAATGCACAGAATAGTGAAAAGCATCGTCAGCACCAGAGGAAGCCTGAAAGCGTGATGAGGCTGAAATTGCATTTACAGTATTAAATGAAAGAAAACAAGATAAATAAACTAGTTAGTATGAATGCATATATGAAAGGAAAGCATTAAAATATGGATCCATGTAAAGAAATATGCATGCACAAATGTGTACATGTGTCCATTTAACTTGGTATGTTAAGAAGAATCTATATATGCCTGCGTCCATAAAGCTAGAAATGTTAGAAACAAGTTACAGCTTAAACAAGAAGTAGAAAAACATTATTGATTGAAACAAACTAGCAATACATTAGTGTTTGTGGAACAAGTGTATAAAGTATATCTAATGATGCATTTGGATGCATGGATACATGTAAATATTTGTGAAATCTGAATATACATTATAGTCTTGGAGGAATTGTCATATGAGCATTTAGGAATCTGTAAGAAACAGGATTTAGAAAAGACGTTTTGAAAAGAACTCTTGAATAGAATTGTATTTTAGCAATGAGACTCAATTTGCATTTGCAGTATGAAATAAAAGAAGACAGGGAAAATTTAGTATTTATTAGCAATGCAAATATCGAGGGAATACATAAATGTATGGATGAAGGTAAACATAAATGCATTGATCTATGTGTACATGTGTCCATGCAAGTTGGTAAGTAAACAAGAATGTATATATGCCTATGTGCAGAAAACTAGAAAAATGTCTGAAACAATTTGCATTTGAGAGATATAAAAAGAACAATTATGATCGGAACAAAAGAATCATACATTATTGTTTTTTGACCAAGTGTATTAAGGATATCCAACAATGCACTTGAATGCATGGATATATGTAAATATTTACAAAAACTGACTATACATTTTAGCCTCCAAGAAACTGTGATATGTGCTCTTAGTTATCTGCAATAAACATGATATAGTATAAAACGTTTTCAAAGGAAGTCCTGAATACAACTCTATGTTGTCATAGTTATTTTGAAATCCCTCAGTGTTTAATTGCATAACCTTGATTTTTTTTCAATTTTTCCTTTGGTATGGTGTGAATTTTGTTCTAATGGATGAAGGTATATTTGAGCTATAGATAGATAAAGATGTGTAAGGGTGGTAAAGAAGTATGAATCATGTAAGTGGAACAAAGAGAAGGAATTAAGAGAATGATGTAATGCAAGTAAGGTATATAAATGCCTTATGGAAAGTATTAGATATGGGAAGGAACGATATGTGAAATTGGATGTGAGAATGAATGGCATGTAAATTATATGAATTTATCATCTTCGAGTTATACGCTTAAAATAAAATGCAAGATATAAAAAATTGAATGACTGAGTTGGATTGAGAAAAAAAAAGGAATATAAGACATTGGTGTGATGCAAGAGAAGCGTATAAATGTATTTTGAAATGTATTTGATTTGAGAAGAAATGATGTGCACGAGTGGAAATGGAAATGAGTGGATTCGATAGGGTATGAAGTGAACTTTTGTTCCAATCAAGGGTGGAAGAATTTGTATTTTTTTATTGGTTATGATTTTTAAAATCATCATAGGGCTAAATGTCTCAATAAAAATATAAAAGAAAGACTAGTGTCTCATTTCTCACTCTCCTTTGGACTAAACAAAGTTCCAAGATCCTTGAGCTTCCTCGAAATGTGACAAGAGATGAATAGATAAAAAAATATAATGATATTTAAGGATGCAAGAGTGAAAAGAGAAACAGCAATAAACATTAGCACCTTTACATGGGTGCATGTCCACATTTGCAATAAAAAATTTCCTTTATGACCTTATCGACGAAGCAAAAATGTATTATTATTTTGTTTGAAGTATTGAATGCAAAGAATCTTAAACATTTGTAACAATGCTTGAGGTATGAATGTATAGATGTATGCATGTGCATAGAATGCAAAGAGTGTAAAGCATACATGACATGTGAACAAGAAATTTGAATGGAAAACAGTGAAATCAAGTAGAAATACAAATCTGTGAAAGCATAGAGATGCTCAAGTAGCATTTGAAGTAGGAAGCAAAAGGAAAATAGGGAAAACAAATTATATACCAGCAAAGCATATATCAAAGGAATGCATAAATATATGGATCCATGTGAACATTTGTGCATGGTAAAATGTATAGATGTGTCCATGTAATTTGGTACAAAAAGAACAATCTATAAATGCATGTGTAACCTGTTGAAATTGTTGTACAAACTTTAAAGCAAATGTATTTTCCCTTCTATTTACTTTCATTGTACATCTTAAATGGAACTTGGGTTTGGCATTGTTGCAATGCATTTGGATACTTTGATTGTAAAGTAATAGTTTAGATCATTTTAAGTGTTATTGATTCAAATCTTTCCTTGAAATACGAAGGATTCATCTGAGTCTTGTAGGCAATGTAAAGTTGTCCTATAGAGAGAGCTTTGGAACCAATGAGCTGTTATCAAGGATAGAGGAATATTGTTAAATATTGTGGTTATTGTCCTCATAGGTAGACATGGAAAATATGGAAACATATAGAAAGCAAATTAACTCTTCAATAATCCCATGAAACATAGTCTTTGTATGCATCCATGCATACAGGTTTGCATGTATATATGTGTGCATGCAATTATGTATATATGAATGCATGTATCTATGTTGCCATGTATGTATGTGTATATATAACAGATTACTGTTGCATTTGCTTTAAATGCTTTTTTTTGGATGGCGCCAGCTAGCCATCCAGTCATATTGTGATTAAACAGTTAAGAATAAGTGCTAAATAATTGAAGTAAAATGACCCCATTCAGTTAGCAAATCAATTTTTGTCAGCCCTTTACATGTTAAGTGAGAGTTTTGAAGCTTTTACTGTTCAGTGGCAGTATTTGAAGCTTGAATGTCACAGTATATGTAGCATTTTACCAAATAGCTCTATCATTCATGATCATTTAGGCAAGTTCATATTTTATTATTCAACCTTGTGTTGTCCCATATCTAAATAATTAGGCAATTGCTAGTTAGCCTTTAAGTACCTAGCAATTCAAAGAAAGAAGTGATTGCAATTAGCTTTGTGTGCATTTGAACTATCAATCAAAGGCAAGTAAGAAACAAGCCCTAGAAAACCATGTTGGTGTTAATGTGTTGAATAGCATGTATTTGTGCATGGGTGCATATGAATACTATGAGTTGTGATTTCTACCATTGTGTAGCGCTTACTATTACTCGTACAAGCAAGTGATATGCAAGTAGAATTCATAGTTCATAGCATCCAGATACATTGAAGGACAGATACAAATCAAGGTTGTTAGCATCCTGATAAAAAAGATGATGAGATACATCCAATTAATGTATGTCACAACATCTTATAAACAATAATTCCTATCAAACGCAGATGAAACCTTTGCATTTCAACACAAAAATTTGAATAAACAATACTAAAAGTAGTTTAAAATATGAATTTATAATCAAAGTATACAATTGCCTTAAAGCACTATGAAACCCTACTTGGATTTCTTGTATCGGACAGACTAAAAAGCGAAAAGCAATATATGTTAAATCTGGTTACACATTATAGGCTTGAAGAAACTATTATACGCGCTTTTAGGGATCTGTAATAAACAAGGTTTACAAAAGGCATTATGAAAATAACTCTTGAATAGAACTATATGTTATGAGTGTTATTTTTGAAGCCCTCAGTGTTAATTTGCATAACCTTGATATTTTCTTCATCTTTTTCTTTGTTTGGTATGGTGTGAATTTTGTTGTGATGGATGAAGGTATATTTGAGGTGTAGATAGATAAAGATATGTGAATGTTAAAAAGAAGAATGAGTTATGCAAGTGGAACAAAGGGAGTGAATTGAGAAAAGGGTGAGATGGAAATAAGGTGTATGAATAAGTTATGAAAAGTATTTGACATGGGAGGCAAGGATATGGGATGGTGGATATGAGAATGAATGCGAATGTAAATGGTATGAATTTATTGTTTGGAAGTTATATGATTACAATTAAATGGAAGAAATTAAAATTTCAATGAGAGTGCTGGATTTAGTGAAAAAAGGAACACAACACATTGGTATGAGGCAATAGAAGCAAATAATTGGATTTTGGAATGTATTTGATTTGAGAAGAAAGGACGTGCAAGGGTGGAAATGGAAATGGAATCAATAGGGTATGAAGTTATTATTTCTTGTAACAAGGAGTGGAAAAATGTCTAGTTTGGTATTGGTTATGCTTTTAAAAATCATCATAGGGCTGAGTCCGTCAATATAAACACAGGAAAGAGACCCATGTTGCATTTCTCACTCTCCTTCATACTGAACAAAGTAGTGAGATCCTTGAGCTTCCTCGAAATACAACAATAAAAGAGTGGATATAAAAATATAATGTTCTTATGCATACAGTATGGAAAAAATAAATATGGAAGAACATAAAAATAGAGAACATGTGAATGCTGATGGAGTGGAGAACATTAAATACATGGAGAGATAAATACGTAAAGCTAACCACAGGTATATGCATGGATGCATCAACAAACACATGTATAGACTAAAAATGTAATGCCCTGCCAAGCAAGCCCAAAGGTTACAATACATTTAACATTTATGGCACCAATTTTTTTTTTTAAGTACTAACATACATCATAATAATCATATATCACATGATATGAAACTAAACATGAACTACATATAATAAATCCCTCGGGTTTACAAGACTGCATTACTTTTCACAACAACATCATTACATCACATGGATGGTAAGTATACACCGGTAATCATAAGATAACATGAACATGGTTAATACATTAATCAAGGGTTACAATATTACAATGTCGTTTCCCAACATGAATGGGGAAGATACAATAAAATAGAATGATACATTTGAAATGAAGGAGCACAAAGCTGCAATACTAGATCCAACTCAGGTACAACTCAGGAGACTCTGCAAGGTACAATTTTGCACTTCTCGATCGACGACTAGGGACCCAATGGGGTGCATAGCACATTCCACCCAACCATGTGGACCCGAAGTCCCACCCCCCGTGCTAAGAGATGACAAGAAGGATCCCCAACAATAACCATCATATAGAATAAGGGTACAAGACTTCACAACAAGATCCACAATAACATAAAGCAATCTCAACACAAGATATAACCAACACAAGATGTGCCTAACATAAGGAATAATCAATAAAGCATCAACATACAAATGCCAACATGTGCTTCCAGAGACTCAAGAATGTCATAGAGAGAAACAAAGCATAGATGGTTGTTAAAGGAAGAGTGTCATCGCAATGTTGCATGGGTTACCCTGGCGAATCTTCCTAGGTCCCGGCCCCCAACTTGGGTTACCCTGGTGACCTCTTACGAAACCCGGCCCCACATGCAATCCAAAGCGGCATCAATTATCTTTCATAAGGACAAGACAATGATTTTTCCATTCTAGGCCTTCTCAACTCATTTCAAGCCCATACAAGCACTTGAGTCATGAGTGAGGCATTCACTTATATCTTGTTAATGTGTGATTCTATCCAAAACCCCTAGATAAATATTATCATTTTCACTTGTTTAATAAACTTCCAATGAGTTACCCTGAGACCACTTTCGAGTCTCGGCCCCCATTGAAAGCCACTCCCCTTATAAACAACAAAACTCAAAAGACACTATCAGGGTAAGCCCCATGCACAACATATAAAGCCACAAGATAATTTGCATTAAGCAAGGCATACACCATCCTACATAATGAAACTATTTTTCAAGTGCAAGGCTAAACCCAATCATCAAATAGATCATACGAGCAATAGTTCATAAATAACCAAAAGTGAAGGCCAATAATAAAGCAATACCCTTCTTTCCCTTTCTCTGAAAGACTGATAAATCACTAAAACAAGGGTTTCCCAACAAGGTGGCAACAAAACTTGATCTCAAAATCAACATCAAACTTATAGCCAAAAACAACCTCCATAAATAAATTCATTATAAACTCCAAAACTACACACAAAATTCACCACAGGGAAACAATTCGACATTACAACCTTAAAGCTTACTTTTAAGGACAACTCACATTAACTATCCAATCAAGAACAACTTCTATAAATGATCATCTCTACCACTAGAGCAATACCAAAGTTTACTCCCAATTCGCAAACATCACAATACATGAGGTGACATTCAATTTAACAATACCACCAGCAAATAAAGGTTCACAATAAATCTATAAATGTTAACAAAATATTTATTTTATCCCAATAATGATATTAATTCCAAATACACTAATTTTCATTTATATAAGGAGAGCTTTATACCTATGCGTAAACTCCTATTCACACATATACACATTAAAAAATATATATATATTTAATATTATTTATATATATATTCATTACTTTATTCCTTTAAAAGAAAATGCCTATTTAAATTATAAATAACATAAATAAGACTATCCTTCATTGGAATTCTAATTAATATATACAAATGAAACTAACCTTCCTCACTTATCTCTATCCTATAAAAAAAAAATTCCTTAAAAGAGTAATAAGACAAAAGTTTATCATTAAAGGTAAAATGATGTTAGCTACTCCACCATTCTTAATTTTGAAACTTTTCTTTATATTAAAATCAAAACTTTTAAAGAAACAAAGGAATGCGACTTTATTCCTAAATCATTGAAAGTAGACATGCCTTTTGACAGCAAGGAGTATATTTAATTTTTATTTACAAGAATTACCATTTCACTTGTGAAGGAAAGAAAACATGATAATTTAAAACCTTGACCTAAATCTCAGGTGGGAGTTTCTTTTACTTGTGACTTATGCTAGGATTTCAAGGCAAGACTGTAACATGAATTAACTTGCAGTTATCTAAGGGGAATAGCATGATTTTAGGAATGGCGAATATTATTATGTTCAAGAGCTTCAGCTATGACATGTTGACAATGGAATCAGGGAGGTTATTTATTTCTGTACATTGCCTCAACTCTAAATATTGTAACTGTGACAGGTTGTCAAGTATATATTTTTAAAAATGAATATTGGAGTTTTGGAAATATCGCCATCTACTTGCATTGTTATTGTTATTTTCAAATGTTGGATCAACAATAGATTGTCAGCAAGATCAAACAGATTATTTAACCATTTAAACTTCCTAATATGTTCAAATGTTGTGGCTAAATCTGGTTAACAATGAAATCAGAGAGATTATTTAAATCTATACATCCTTTCATGTTCAAGTGTTGCAAAAGGATTCATGGAGCTTGTTTAAATGTCCCCCTCCCTTCTATACCACAGATTTTCAACGTCTAACACCAAAGTTACAGGTCACAATATGGAAAGAAATCTTATATAAGGATAATTTTCATTGTTATGGCACCGACTTATACCGACATTGAAATTTCCTAGTTGTGTTAGGTTAAGGGAAATTCCTATAAATCCAGGGACCAAAGTAAATTATCCATGCAACATGAATGATTCGGCGGTCAGCAATGTGTTAGTTTTCAATCTTCATAAACTACGTGATGGAAGCATTCTATAGAAGACAATTAAGATGGTCTCCTCAGAGTGATAACGCCGACGGCTCCACTCCAGATCTCAATGGTATTCTTCACTAATTCCCAGCATGCAATACAAAATAACCCCATTGAATTAAGAATCTGTGCACACTTGAACGGCACCGTGAAAAATAGGAGATATTAAAAGGAAGAACTTGACTTGGAAAGGAGACGGGTGATTGTAAGTCAAGACTAACATTAGCACATTCTCCAAGCGCCGACAGAGAGGCTTCTTAATGTAACACACACACAACTCTCACAGCTCAGAGATAAGAATTACATTAAACCTATACGGCTTCAAGAGAGTAATTACAACCCGTAAATAATGAGTACTAGTGGAACGTTTTAAAAGTTAGCCACCGTATGCACAAGTGAATACGAGGATAAAGAGCAAACTGCCCATTATAAAGGTAAGCCACAATATCTACTAGAAGATTATAAGGCTGAACCAACAAGACCAACGAGTTAGCTATTCAAGCAATTCGAAATCCATCATTACTCACCAGAGAATCTGAATGATGTTCTTGCAAACTGGGAGTGTAACGAAAGGAACATACCAGAATAGGTACACTTAGAAAGTGAGAATAAACAAGGGCGATACCTTCAACAATAAAGGGTTTCTTTGAAACAAGGTTTTCAGATGTCAATAATGGTTAAACCACGACACAGAGTAATTACTTGGCTGAACGTTGCAATGAACAAGAATGCTGCCATTCTAATAATTTCAATTGGCAAAAACAACATAATGAATTCAGAATATGAAAATCAAATCTGAAGGAGGTCAATCAACTGACTATAATTGAATGCCATATGATGAGCATCAGCTGTGCCTCAAAACTATAGAGGACTGCAATTTTCAAAAGTCTTTCTTTAAATATTTCAAACAGAAGGTGCAAATTTTTGAAAACAAAACATAGAACCTGATTAACTTGGTTAACAGTGCTAGTAATTTGATGCAAAGATCTATCCCCACTCGCTAATATGATTCCAACCACCATGCTGCCCAAAACTTGACACTGAGGTTGAGCTCGAGACTTTGAGTGCCCTCGTCCTTTATGAGAAGAAGTGCAACCAACCCAACTTAACAGTGGGATTTGGCCCTTGCAGCAACATTGAATAGCATATCCAGAATACCTTGAACGCTATCAGATTTTACCCTCACTGAAGAAATTGGATCTTCGATGGAAATCCTCGATTCACTACCACATCCCAAGAACTCCTTTCCATCCATCCCTAACTAGATTCTCCATGATTTAGACAACGGTCTGAGGAAGATTCCCCAAAAGAAAAACCCTCAAAAAAAAAAAATCCATTTCCCCCCCCATATCATAAAGCATAGAAAGGATAGAAAAATATCTTATCCCTCCCCTGGCACTCCTCCTTAATCTTAAATTTCGCATCCCTCTAACTGATCCTCCTGCATGTCCCCTTTCAAATAATTCGATAACATTAATTCATGCAGGGCCGTTCCCAAAAAATATTGCATGCAAATCTCTCTATATTTAATTCTCAAGGCCAGCGAATATAAAGGCAACCAATGCATGCACTTATTCAAGATACCGGCCCCACTTTCCACGCAAGCAGTTACCAAACCATTATATACAATTTCCTAAATATAGATTTGAGTGACCAGGTAAGGCATATTATTATTTATTACTTCCACTTATCTAACAAAATAATTTTATTTATTTTCTTCAGCTTTAAATTGTACTTATATGTGTATGTTTTTATTTTATTACTTTAATAATTTTATTTAATACAACAATTTCCCAAGGTGAAGTTATCAAGCATAACCATGAATACAGAGACAATACAAGGGCCGACCAACCAACAGAGAATGACAGAGGTGCATTACATGACAACATAGATGGAGGGGCACTACAGAAAACATAACTACATGGAGAGATGGACATATGAACACATGTATACATGGATGTATGCATATTTGGATATAGGTACAAATGCGTATGTTACATGGAAGGATGTATTCATATACATATGCAAATATGGATGAAGTCATATATCCATATATGCATGTATGGACAATATGCATAAATGTATGTCAACATATAACTTTTAATTTTGTTATATTGGAAAACTAGCACTATTCTGATAAATCAAGATTGGAAAATTAGCATTTAGCTATTTCTATTTATCTAAATAGCTTTATAAATTATTGTTATTGTTGAAAATCAGTGAAATGCGATTGCATAGATTGATTAAATAAACTCAAGCAAAAGCATAGTTTATATAACTGGTGAGTAGAAATACGTGCTACTTGAATGCAAATTAAATGCATTGAAATATCAGGAAAATGCGAACACATGGAGGATTGAAAATAATTGAAGCAAATGCATTATATGGCATGTGGGTGGTGGGGAAGGCACTGGAACTGCTTGACAGCCATGGGCGGCTAGGATACTTTGGCGATTAGCAGCCATTTGGCCAAAGACAAAGAGAAAGACCAATACATGGATGCATCAGTCCACACATGCATGTATACATGTAACCATGCAAAATATCGAAAGATACATATATAGGTGGATGTGTGTATGCAATTCACAGGTGCACATATGCATAAATCAATGTATACATGCACCCACAGATACAGTCATACATATATGCATGTAGAGATGGCAAGATATGCATAAACCGTTATATGCATGGTTGCATCTATGGATACATAGATACATAATGAAATGGAGGAAAAGACACATTTATATATGCATTTACGTAGGGAGTTTGATTCTGAATCCATATGCATAATTTTGATTTAAACTAGTGGCTGAAGGTACATAGTTTATTGAAACAAAATAAATGCATTGAATGTCATCTGACCAAAGGGGAAACTATTTGGATTGCTAAATAGTCTTTGAATATATAACAATCAAAACAGAGAAGTAAGTATAAGTATCCATGGGAACATTCCACATTTTGACCTTTCAATCAAATTCAATTAACAAAGTAGCAGTGAGACCTACAGAAACTTGAAGGACTATGCCGATAGAAAACTATATTTTGAACAATGGCTAGACAATCTGTTGACATTGCTCTAGAAACTTTGAAGCAAATGCATTTTTTCTTCTATTTACTTTCACTGTACATCTTAAATGGAAGTCGGGTTTTGCATTGTTACAATGTATTTGTATACTTTGATTATAAAATAATAGTTTAGATCATTTTAAGTGTTATCCATTCGAATCTCTTCTTGAAATACAAAGGATTCATCTGAGACTTGCAGGCAATGCACAGTTGTCCTATAAAGAGAGCTTTAGAACCAATGAGTTGTCATATATACATGGGTGCATGAATCCATAGATGCATATATACATGTATCCATGCAAGTTATTGATAGATGCATATATACATGGATGTGTGTATGCAATTCATAGGCGCATATATACATAAATGAAGGTATACATGTACCCATAGATACAACGATACATATATAGATAGATGCATAAAGAGATAACAAGAAATATGGACAAATCGATATATGCATAATTGCACCTATGGATACATAGATACATTATGAAATGAGGAAAAAGACACATTTATATATGCATTTATTTTGACAGTTTTATTCTGAATCCATATGCATACTTTGATTAAAAGTAGTGGCTGAAAGTACACAGTTCATTGATACAAAATTAATGCATTGAATTGCATTTGACTAGAGGGGAGGCTGTTTGGATTGCTAATTAGTCTTTGAATATATAACAATTAAAAGAGATAAAAAAGTATAATTATCCTTGGGAACATTTCACATTTTGACTTTTCAATGAGAATGAATTAACAAAGTAGCAGTCAGACCTAAAGAAGGTTGAAGGACTATGCTAATAGAAAACTATATTTTGGACAATGGCTAGACAATCTCTTGAAACTACTTTAAAAACTTTGAAGCAAATGCATTTTTCGTTCTGTTTATTGTCATTGTACATGTTAAATGGAAGTTGGGTTTCGGATTGCTGTAGTGCATTTGGATACTTTGATTATAAAATCATAGTTTAGATCATTTTTAGTGTTATCCAATTGAATCTTTTCTTGAAATACCAAGGATTCATGTGAGTCTCAGAGACAATGCACAACTATGCTATAAAGAGAGCTTTGGAAGGAATGAGCAAGTAAAAGAAAACTGAGGAAAGAAAGTATATTTGCTCACATTGCTAATCTCACTATGTGCTTTAAACCTCTAAAGTAAAAGAAAACTGAGGAAAGAAAGTATTTATTGCCTCAAGTAACTGGTTTCTGGTTCTGGATACTGTAATTATTGTCCTCATAGGCATACATGCAAAGTATGGAACCATATAGAAAGCAGCTGAACTCCTTAATAATCCCATGAAACATAGTCTTTGTATGCATCCATGTATACAGGTTTGCATGTGTATATGTGTACATGTAATTATGTATATATGTTAGACAGTATGTATTTGTGCATAGGTGCATAAGGATGGTATGTATCTCTAGAATTTAGATTCCATAGGTAACATGTAGTTCAGAGTCATCTAGTTAGAGTAATATGATGACTCTGTGCATATTGGTATTTAATTCTGGAAGTTGATGTTTCCAAAGTTGTTTTTTTTTAATCTGGAAAGTAGTAAAGACATACATATATGCGTGGATGCATCTAAAGGTAGAAGAATACATAGAAACATAGTTACATGGATAGATAGATAGATGCATAGCAGGATACATAAATGCTTAAATATACATGTATGGAAATATCCATGGATTGCATATGAAGTTGCATAGATACTTATATCCATGGCTACATGTGCACATAGATACATGTATTGCAGTACACATGGATGCATGTAGAAGTGTTACTGCAAGCAAGATGCATGGTTGCATGCGAGGCTTGTAAAGTTTGTATTTTTTTTATTGCTGCAAAGCGGTCTCATAAAGAGAGGTTTGGAACGAAAATTATGTCAACATGTGTGGTAATGAGAGTTTTCTCCTTGAACCTTGTTATATATTGAAAGAGTAACTAGCAATGCAAACACGGTCCCTATAGCCAGATGCCATTGAATGCATTGAGCTTGCACCAGTGCATTATGTACCTTCATCCACTAGTTTGAATCAAAGTATGCATATGGATTCAGAATCAAAAGCTCTTTCCTGTGAACGTATTGTAAATTTTCCTATGCATTTTCCCGGAATGCTTTTAACCGGCAGCATTGGCCAATCACATTTTTCCATTGAACATATTACTTTTTTTTTTTTGGTACAGTTTGCATTTGGAGAGCTATTTTATATATTGGAAAATTAGCATTTATCTATTTTTCTATTCGTCCGAGTAGCTTTAAAAATCATTTTTGTTTTAAAAATTCAGGAAAATGCGAACACATAAATTGATTAAATAAATTTAAGCAAAGGCATAGTTTAAAAGTTGGTGGCTAGAGGTACGTAGTCCATGAATGCAGATTAAATGCATTAAAATATCAGGAAAATGTAAGCACAATGCATGAATGCAAAGTAAATGCATTCAATGGCATCTGGCTAGAGGTGAATGCGCTGGTGTTGCTTGGTGAACATGGATGGACAAGGTACTTTGGCCATTTAATATAGAGTTAAGCCACTTGGTATGCATCTTTATTACTTTGTGTGTGTTGTTTTTGTGTTCTGTAAGCTTGTGTTGTGAAAACCTAGAATCTGCAATTGCTTTGAGCTTTCATGCTATGATGAAAGCATACAGGATAAAGGAATTTTGTGACCTGTTATGGTTAATGTGCTCATAGGAACATATGCAAAATATGGAAACCAATAGAGAGGAAGCGAATTGTTCAAAAAAACTTGTCAAAGAAATGTGGTCAAAGAAATTGATTAAATAAATTTAAGCAAAGGCATAGTTTAAAAGGTAGCGGCTAGAGGTAGGTAGTCCATGAATGCAGATTAAATGCATTAAAATATCAGGAAACTGCGAGCGCATAAATTGATCAATTAAAATTAAGCAAAGGCATAGTTTATCAAACTGGTGGGTAGATGTACGTGATACATGTATTTAAATTAAATGCATTGAATGGCATCTGGCTCAAGGTGAAGGCAGTAAAATCACTTGGAGGCCACGTGTGTCCAGGGTACTTTGGCCAGGATACAATGTTGTTGGCATCACATGAACAATAGAACTATTCAACAGTGAACGATAGGCTTGCAATAATTATTGGAAAAGCTGTAAATGCCATAGATGGAAATAATATGAATAAAATTCTAGTTTCTGGTATTCTTGAAATGCAATGAAAAAACTGCTATAAAGGCATAAGACAAGGTTGTGTAACATATTGCTATTCCTGTATCTAATTTCTTTGAACATGAATGCTTTATACACTTGATTGCAATAGTAACATGTCTACGAAAATGGGACAATAGAGATCATAAATCAGTAGTTTTTAGTGTCAGTATATATGTACCCTGATACACATAAGCTTATCTGGCATTCACGAAAATAGTTACTATGTACAGTGAAACAGTTAATTAGTGTTAATTAGTGTTACTATATGCATTATCCATATAACATAATAAATTGGTACAAGGCTAGAGTGGCAGATCCATAAATACATGGACACATGTATACGCAGTTGCATACAAGGATACGTAGAAGCTTAAATGAATACATGGACACATGAACATGTGCGTATGTGCATATGGACATATAAGCATATATACATGTGAATACGCATATATGCAGTGAAAGCAACAAATGGATTTGTGTATACAGGAGTGTACTCTACACATTAGAATACATGATGGAAAAGTGACTATAAAGTACAATGCATAGAAGTAGGGGTGAGACTTGGTTGCAATAACAACAAAAAATGGAAAAAAGCCAAAGGAAAATAACCATTTACTGTCTCAAGTAACTTGTTAATGGGTCTAGAGTGTGCAACCATAATAAACTTCTAACTGGTCACCATAAATTCTTGAAAGCGTAAGAATCATAAAGCAAATTTTGGAAAAGCTAGGAAGGACAGAATGCAAAAGGGAACATTTAAACTATATAGTTTGAATGGCATTATACATGGAGAGATAATAATTATTGAACATATATGTCAGATGTACATAGAGAACCATTGTCTTCATAGGTGCAAAAAAAAATCAGAGTTTCAGATGTCCATATTCTAGAATACTTTAACATAGTAACCTATAGAAGTGTCTAAATGTATAATAGCAATAAAGTATTTTAAAACCAAAGATGTCTGTAACATGTGAGAACCAGTGAAATGTCTTGGAGCATGGAAAGGTGAAAAAGTAAAAGTCTGAACAATGTAAATCTCTGCTCCTCTATTCCTAGTTTCCTGTAAAGCCAACAAAATCCTATGTATTAGAAACATAGTTTGTATGAATAATGATTTGAGGTATTGGTTCAAAAGAAAAAAAAGTTCACATATGAATGACTTTATTACCTTCTGGTGATGTTTCTTGTCTATTTGTCAATGCAAATGGCTTCAACAATGGCATTGTTTTGGTCAAGGCTAAAATGTCCTTCAGCAGTGAAGTCCCGTAGGATGAATATCACTGCTGACTTGTCCTTAATGTAGTCTTCATAGTTGAGCCTTTGCAGTGTGGGCAACAGACGGTGCATGGTGGCCTGGTCAATTGTCGACTGAATTGTTTGATTGTCATAAGTTGTTATGGTGGTTTTAAGTTGTAAACAGAATGTATAATTGACTTGCTGGTTGCACTGTTTACAGTGAGCAGTTTTTTCTTGGAGTGTGCCATAAGTAGTAAATTTGAATTTGCATTTTGGGAAACATGCATGAAATGGATTGGAAAATGCATTTGCTGCTTTTAGAGTACCAGAAACCTATAGAATATGGTTCAAAATTGTTAGAGAAGACAAAAATACAAGTTTGGATGAACTAGATTTTTTTTAAAAGAATGTTGTTACCTTGAAAGTTGAATGTAGTAGGCTGTTGAGTTTTTCCAAGCTTCTTTTGTCATTCAAGGTACAGATGAATGTTGATCTACATGTGTGAAATGTGTTCCTTTGATCTTTTTTTCTTACAACATTCTTGAAAAGCATTGCAGGTGTTTTATTTGTATGCAACTGGTCTTCGAGTGCAAAGTACTGTTGCTCATATGTTGACCGTAATAGCAACTACAATTCAATGAGACGATTAGATTTTGTTCCGGAAATTGTTATAGAGACGTTTGGCGAACATTTAAAGCTTGAAACTGAAAGAAGAGGTAAAAGTTATGTGGACTGAAATACCTATGCCCTGTCTATGTCAGTGTGGCCATCTTTGATGTCAATTGCAAATTGGGTACCCATTTTTCTGGCACCAACTACCAGTGCAGCTAATGTGCCAGCTCGGTACTCATTTACAGTTGTTAGCAATTAGCTGATAGTTGCACTTGGGATGAATTTGTACTCTTGACAGAGGCGGGGGATGTTTTCAATGCTGCTTATGGATGTTAAAATCAAAATGCAATCACAGTCACCTCTATCATAATCTGTCCTAGGTGCAACTTGGAAATTTGATATTGAAATAGCTGATCTTGGGACTATTTTAGGCTCATGTTGATAGACGATGTCTCCACTAACATTTAACGTGATTGTCATTTCTGCTTTGTGATCTATCAGATCAGCACGCATTTCCTGTGTTTTGTTGGCCTTATTCAATGTTGCTTTGTAGACAACAAGGGCATCACCCTAGAAGGTGTCTCCAGCTCTTCTTGCATTTAGCTATTCAATTGAAACAATTCTAGGTTTCTTGACTCTTGTCCTACAAGGAACAAGGATAGTGTCAGTAAAATGCTAATTTTATATTAGCAACTTGGGCAGCTGGCAATACACTGTAGAACGAAGTACTATACCGTTGTGCTGATTCTTGTATAATTTGCACCTGTTTGGCTTGTCTTTTTGATACATCTTTTGGTGTTCTGCAAAGAATTGGAACAATGCTATTTGAATATTTGTGATTTGGGCGAATGAGTATGAAGGAATAATACTATGGGCACTTTACCGTTGTACTGAGTCTTCTTGTGT
The DNA here is from genome assembly GCA_007258455.2 of Sequoia sempervirens. Lineage (NCBI taxonomy): Eukaryota > Viridiplantae > Streptophyta > Pinopsida > Cupressales > Cupressaceae > Sequoia > Sequoia sempervirens. The sequence continues at coordinate 559,848,532 of VDFB02047230.1, forward strand.
GGTTTGTATTTGCTTTGCCTGCCTTTTAGTTTCATCCATAGATCTCCTGCAAATAATGGATATAGTATTGGAAAAGACATTGCAGTGTATAAAGGTGATATAAGGCTATAAGTTCTATAAAGTTGAATTTGTCTATTGTGCAACATGCAATTTTAGGAAAACTGGATTGTGATCAGTCCAATATGCTTCCGATATATAGCTAGAGCATATATTTGTAGCTGTGTTGGACCAAATGTGATCAATGACTGAATTGCCTATGCTGTGTTGCTGGTTCAACATAAATTGTATGTTGTTGTGTTGCATATAACTGTGAAGCATTTTTTTGTCTCTGCTTTCTTTAGACATGTCAACATTAAAATCGCCTAAAATGTACATGTTTTCTGAATTTGTGGACCCAATAATTATTTGCAACATTGTAATTACTTCATCTATGGCAGTTGCAGGTCTTCCATAAATATTACAAACATTGAGTTCATTGTTAGATAGCATTATTGTTAATGTGATAGCTTCAATATTTGAAGTTCCATGTTGTACTATTTTTGACAAGAGCAAATGTTTCCTGGTTAAAGTTGCTATGCCATGTATGTTATGTACAGAGAAGCTATCAAAATTCTGCAGCAAGGTATTTAGCTCAAAGGGATGCATATGTGTTTCTTGAAGACACAAGATATTAGATTGCATTATGCCATAGTCATTGACAATGTCTTTTGCATGTGCTTTTAAGCTGCGAGTGTTCAATGTACATAGGAGCAAATGCGATCTTTTTTTTGAACATGTGTCTAGATTATCAAGTTGCCATTGTGCACATGTCTGAAGATGAGACATTTCTAGTTGTATTTTGTCCTTAATTTTGAAGTTTTTTGTAGTTAAAGGTTGTAACAAGAACAATGATTCTACTAATTTTGTTCATGACAGAGTTGTATAGGTTAGTCCATGCTATCTAATGCCTCTGGGATCAAAAGCCAAGGCTTCCATTGTTAATCCTTGGGATCGATGTATGGTTCGTGCACATGCTACTTGTACTAGGAATTGTTTTCTAGTTATAATTTTCTTGTTTATTGTTATTTTTTGGATTGGCCTAGCAATGCGTTGTATAGGCACCCAGTATTTGTCAATGATAGTAGAATAGCAATGTGCTAGTTTTGTGCACTGGTGATGTCCAATTGATGGGTCATTAAATTTAATCCAAACAATATCAATATTGTTTTGTGATGTATATGCTTTAAAAATTCCATCTGAACCATTGACGAGGCCATCTTGAACATTGTAATTGCCTACATAAAGCTCAACAAGAATGTTTGGTTTCAAGCATATTTGTGATGGAAGTGTCGTTGTGTGACTGTACACTCATATTGCATTAAGGTCCTCGTTAACTTCATCTATCGCATCTAGCAGAACCATTTAGGTTGGAATGATTGATAGCATTTTGTTGTTATGTGCTTGAATGTCTACTCTCCTATAGAAAAGGTGTGGAAGCAATGGATCTAATGGTACAGGACGAAAGAAAATTTTGTTGATATAGTCTATGTCATGAGTTGTCTGAATGCCTACTCGTAGTCTATTAAAAATTGAAATAAATATTTCATCTTTTTGTCTCATGGTAGTCACCAATGAATAGCATTTTATGTGGTCTTTCCAAAAACTATAAGACATTAATTCAATTGGAGTAGGCCTATTATCAAAAACCACAGAATCAAGGACAGGTTGTGCCTGGTAAAGGTCACCACAAAATATGGTATCAAGGTTCCCAAAGTATGTTGTAGGCATTTGCATTATGTCCCGTAGTCTTCTATCAATATACCGTAGAAATGTTGAGCCAACTAATGATATCTCATCTATAAGAAGTATGTGCAATTGATCATAGTGCTTTGACATAGTGTCAAGTACTTCAGTGTTCAATGGTAGGAATTCTGATGTATTAAAAGGTATGTGAAATGTTGAATGCAATGTGAATCCCCCTATGTTATATGCTGCTTTACCTATATATGCAGTTAATAAGCCCTTGGGTTTGTCTGGATTATTGTCAATAGAATTGCTATACATGCGAATGAGAGCTTGGTAGATGGATTTTGCTGTAAAAGTCTTCCCTGTTCCAACTCCTCCAGTCAAAAACAAGTGTAATGGATTTTGTGGATTTTTCATCTTTTTTATGAGAACATCGTTAACAATTGCTTGTTGTTCTTTATTTAACATTCATCTTAACTTGTAGTATTCATTGTTATCTATAATCTGTGGGTGCTTTGCAATTTGAAATCCATTGGAGTATGTGGTATTTGGGTTAGAATGACCTATGTTTGGAAGGTCTGTTTGAATGTCATATAGTTCTTTCTGGGAAAGCTTTGCTTGCATTGGCAGGTCCATAAGCTTTTCATCTTCAAGAGACTGAAGATCATTTATAGCTTTGTCAATGTCACCCCATGCGGAGTTTGGGCTGTGGACAAACTTTGCACTGTTTGTTTGAATGGTTTGTCCATGATACATGTATGCATGTTCCCAACAATCAAAGTTTTGTTTTAGTGTATGCTCATTAATGGTAAATGGAACATAGAGAACCAATTGCTCTCTACAATGATTCTCTAAATCAAAGTGTTTGTTGAAATTGATAAACCGTATAACATTGGGTTTGGCCTTTGGTTCAATTTTAGCACCGTATTTGTTGTATCTTGAAACAAATTCTGCAAGACATATGTCCACCATTGTTTCAGGGCATTTTAAATAGTAGTCTACAATAGATTTTGCAAGAACATTTTTTGATTCATCTGGCTCATTGCTCAACTATTTAACAGATTTGATTATAAATGTACGATCATTGTCAGATTGTGTATCAATGAATATACATTTTCTTGAACTGTAATTTAATGGCAATGACAGAACAATATGTGCAGCTTGTTGTGATGACATTTGCTGCAAGTTAAGCATGGCATTTCCAAGTTTACTCACCATTCGTATTGCATCAATATTTTCTTGCTTGTGGTCTGTACGTATTCTTTTGAATGCATATGTCATTGACTTGTCTACTTTTGCAATATATGAGCTATAGTACATAGCAGTAGCATATGCATTTAGGACAAATTGTGCATCTGTATTAGCCTTCCAAAGATCTGGAATCTTCCTTGAAAAACCATTGTTCCATATTTGTGATGGTTTTCTTTGTAAGAAAAGCGTGGGCTTGTTTAATGTTGAGCTCAAAGCTTCAATGTATTCATTGTCACTTAAGTTTAATTCTTTTAAGAACATTTGAAAAGTGAAAGTTTCGTCATAGTTTGCTTTTTGGAGTTTTGAGAAGATATAAGTGGCATTTGTAGTTATCGCTTCAGTCTTTTGGACTATTGGTAAAAGTATAGTTGACTTTTGCATTGGTGGGAAAGGAAAATTGTACCTACAAAGTTTATTTCTTGATCTCTTGCATTTCTTTGTATGATGGTGTTTGTGTAACATTGCCAAAGCAGGTTCCAAATTTTGAGTGTCGCAGGTAATATACTTATCAACAAAAGCTATGACGTCTGTGCTGTTATTTTCTGTGTAGATTGGTGCATTTTTAACCCATATGAGGAAATGATCATGTTCATTTCCTCGATTTTGGAACTCAGTGACTGAGAAGTAATCAATGACATTTCCAAAGAAAGAGTCATCTGTAAGTATCAATTTTTTAATTGCATTGATTCTATGTTTATAGTAACGTGCACAAGTGATAGGATCTTTCTTGATTAGTTCAAATTTGTCAATGTGTGTTGGGTGATTAGATTCTTGATGGTTTTGTGCTAATTGGTGTAGATTGTGCAGCTCTTGTAATGTTTGAATTAGTGGATCCCAATTTTGCTCAGCACTAGAGAAAGTGATGAAAAATGTCGGTGGTCCTAGTTGTCGAATCATAGCAAATACATTTTTCTTAAGTTGTTGTGAATAGTCTGGAGAGATTCTTATTCTTTTGAAATCAACGTATCCAATATCTGATTTAAGAATTTTTTCTAGGTTTGGTTTGTGTTTAACGTCTTTCGCAAATAGCTTCCGCCCTTTTAACTGGCCCTTGCGGATTCTTATTGTCATTGTGGACAGTACTTGTTGTATTAGAACCTTTATAGCTTTGAAAAAAATGTTTGTTGTATGATATGCAAATTGTCTTTGTGACTGTAAGAGCTCCCAGCGTATTATTTTCTGATACGTAAAGTTTTTTACAATGTCATTATCACGTGGCTTGCCAAAGAATAAAGTTGGGAAATTCATTTCTTCAGCATAAATGTCCTTAAATATTCCAATTGGATACTTGTGCTCTGCAGGTGCAATTTCAATAATCTTGTCCTCCATGTTATGGATACTTCTAGACTCAGTGAATCCATGTATCAATGTTTCTGATGGGTTTTCATTTTCCATTTCACTGTCTGATTCTGTTTCACTTGTATTTTGTGGACTATTGGCTTCGTTTTCTTTAGTGCATTGGAGAACTTCTTGCCAATCTTGGTTTATGTGGACTTTGTGCATTTTGTATAATGGTGTCCTTGTTAATTGAGTCAAAGCTTGCATGATGACATTTGGGCGCACCATGCCTTTTTGAAATGCATTTTTGTATTTTAAGCGTCTTTTCAATGAAACAACAATTGTTTGTGTGTTGTTAATTGATTGTGGTAATGCTCTTTGTACAATGTTCATGTCAACAAGGACATTTATAATAGAACCTGTCAGGCCTATTTGAGACCTTTTGAACCCTAGTTCCCAAATCTGTGCAAATGCAATTATAAGTGAGACAAGTCATTCTTCTAGAGGAGTTAAGTTTTTCACATAGCACAATGGTCTGTTAGTTCTTATTTTCTGTGGCGTAGCATACTTTGGAATAGTGGACTGTTTCAATGCAAAGTAGCATACATTGCATATGAGATCTGTGAATGGTAAGGAATCTGATTGTACTAGCTCACAGTATAGTTGTTTTTGTTTTTCTTTGAAAATCCTAATGTCCTTGTTCAAACAGAGCACTTGGAAAATTGCACATGAGTGTTTTGGTGTATCTTGTATTGCTGTTTTATAAATTTCTATTGGTGTCAATGTTTTTTTTTTCTTTGGGCTGCTAGGTACACTTTTTTTTTTTTTTTTCTAATCAAGTTCTTCAGGTGATTAAGTCTTATTGTTGATTTATGTTTAAAATTGTTTGCTCTGACAAATGGTATCAAATTTTCCTTGTTTTTAGGCAAAGCATGTGGCTTGGTCAAGTAAGTTTTTTTGTATTGTGGACGATTTCTGATCAACTTTTTAAGTCGGAGTAAACTTGTTGAGCATAGGCGAGTTAGATTTTGGGATTTGATACTTAGAAGCGGCTCAAAATGTCCAGCCAAAGGGTTTGTATCATGGAACAGTATAGAGACTGATTTTGTATATCTAGAATCATTGAAATCTAAGTACTTTCTTGATGTTGTCAATGACCAGAGGCTTATTTGTATTTTTAACCATTTGGATATCCAGTGAATGCAAAACAAGTCACCCCACAATCCACGTTCGCCATGGTCTATGCATGAGCTTGCAGACAATCGCATCTTGCGAAAGTATGTTTCTTGATCATGTACTTTGTGCTTTGTATATAGAGTACTAGGATTTAGTTCATTGTTATATGATTTAATTGCTTCTTTGTCCTTTTTTTGAAAGCAAGCCAGGAAATAATCTATAGCTCCATTGCATAATTGAGTTGAGGTGTACTGGTTGTTAAGTAGCACTTGAAGCGAATCAAACAAACAATCGCCAACATTGTATGCAAATGTGCTTAATCTACAAAGGCCTTCATCTCTAAGGACATTGTCAATGTTTGATATTTGAGGATACTTTGGGCATAGTTTTTTATTTCATGTGAACTTATGGGTTGTTTTGAACTTATGTTTTTTGTTTCAATTACTAACAATGGTTCAAAGTGTCCACTTAAAGAATTCATGTCATGAAATAGTGTAGAGACTGATTCTGTGTAGTCAGAACTATTGAACTGTAAGTACCTTCTTGCTATTGTTCTTGACCAAAGGGAGATTTGTATATTCAACCATTTGGATATCCAATGAATGCAAAATAAGTCACCCCACAATCCACTTTCTGTGCAATCTTCTTGTGGCTGTGCAGATAATCGGATTCTGCGGAAGTATGTTTGTGGATCATGTACTTTGTGCAGTGTATATAGAGTATCAGGGTCTAGTTCATAGTTGTATGATTTTATTGCTTCTTTGTCCTTGTTTTGAAGGAAATTCAAGAAGTAATCTATAGCTCCATTTCGTAATTGAATTGATGTGTAACGATTTTTAAGCAATAGTTGTAATGAGTCAAACAAACAATCACCAACATTGTATGCAAAAGTAATCAATCTACAAATTCCCTCGCTCTTAAGCACGTAGTCAATGTTTGATATTTGGGGGCACTTAGTTAATTCATACGTGTCAATGTCTATCATTTTCTCTATTTTTCATGTAACCTAATGTGTTTGGGTATAGCAAATGCTGAGTATGAATAGCATTTAACACTAGTATCTAGATTACAAAATCTATTACTGTTAACATTGTGGCCTATGTGCTTTCACTCAATAGCATTCGATAGTATGAATCATGTTGTCGAGGATCTTGGAAGTTAATAATCTCTATATATGTTGGAAAATGGATCTTGAGTAGTAGCAGAAGCTTACGTAACATACCACACAACAAACAATTTAATAGAAGCACAAGGGGAAAATAGTATTAATTCTTCAACCTGACCTTGTTATCCATTGTCCCCCAGCAGGATTGTATGTACTTATTCCTGTTACATTGCCAAAGTGGATATATGAGTATACTTTTAGTGCCACAAACACAAAACAATATTTTCAGGTAGCTTTGTCTACATGCAACAATTGGTTGACAAGAATCTTTTTTGCTCATATTGTCAATCTCAGTCTATGGTATTTAAATGTTTTGTGTTATTGGATTCCTTTGTTGCTATGTACTTCTAAGCGACTGATTTTTTTTTCAAAGAACAAATGATTTTAAGAGCTATTCAGATATACATGAATTAAGTGGCATGTAGAGAATAGTTTGACATATCTTTTATGTTTATAGAAAGTCAGGGAAATGCAAAAGCATTGTTTGATCAAAGGAGATCTATGGCTTTTCTTATTTGTGGGAATAGCTTTTAAGATCAGTTGTGTATAGACAATTTGAGGGAAATGCAAAGGCATAGGTTCATTGAGAAAAAGTGAAGGCATGGATTGATTAAATAATTTTAAAAAGAGATTGAAACTCAGAAGTGCAGCCACACAGT